>VUYV01000234.1:500586-826174 GCA_008711295.1 Anarhynchus alexandrinus | reverse complement strand
CATTTCTGAACAGAATAAACACCCTCTTGCCAACAGCACGTACTGCATTTGACCGATGGTCTGCTCTGCTTCCACCAGCCTCCTGCTCGCAGACTGCAGCTTTACCCCATGGTAATTGTTAGATGTTTTCATAACGCCAGAGAAGAAATCATTGTCCAGTGGCTGAAATTCAAGAACTTCCTGGTGAAGTTACTCACTCCCCTGAGGTCTGGTCTTATATATGTCACTTCAACACTTTTCCATCCTCTCTTACCTCCTGGCTGCGCCTGTTTACGTTGCAAGACATACAGATCAGGGGACGGTCGCTGGCTGTCTGGTGCAACACCGTGGCCCTGACCCCAGCAGAGGTTGCTAAGTGCTACTGCAGCACAAATAAGGATACAATACTTGGCAGCTGCCTGGAATTAATGGACTAGATGGGAACTCGGGGACTTCGCTTCAGTTTCAAGGGTTTTTGAGAAACCTCAGGCCAGCCACTTCCCCATTCTGGATCCCAGCTTCTCCATCTGCAAAAACTGAGATCGAGATACTGACTTCATTTGAAAGTGCTTGGGAGCCTCCAAGAAAGCCAAACACCAAAACCGTGCCCCTTTGTCAGAAGCTATTACCCAATCATTTTAGTAATATTGAGTGATGTGAATTACATTTTAAATGTAATTTTTCTTTAGGAAAAAAAACCCAAACACCTCAAATGACTTCTTTAAACATATAAACTTCACATGCTGCTACCTTTGCTGATGATGCAAGTAACACAGTATTTGGGGATGGAGGGAGAGTGAACCTCATGTGTGCTATTTGTATTCCTACATAGAAAAGGTATATAATGACCTGCTATTAATGTTATCAGAGGAAAGATTATCCAGAGATTAAACCTGGATATTTTGGAAGGAAATAAATGCAGGTATGAGCTGTTTGATTGAATTTTAATTAGACATTTTAAGATGTATTTATTTTAACAGGCTTCAGGGACAGATCATTATTTATTGCCACATCAGGTTATACTGGAAACTGGAGGTACAGAATTCATTTGCCAAACTTATTGCAGACAGGAGGAGGGATAGACAAGTCTCAGTCAGCAGCTGGAGGAATTTTAGAGGAAAGCTTTCGATGGCAAACCGACCCCAAAGAGCAAACCTAGGGGAATCACAATTTCAACTGCAAAAGTAATTTAAGCGACATGACAACATGGAGCCCACATGGATGGAAAGAGATAACATGGGCAGCCTTGGGGAAAACCATGCACGGAGCAGCGCTTCCTGCCTAAAGCCTGCAGCCCACAAGCTCCTGCACTCATCACCCCACCTCCCCTGCCCAAAAGACCCCCTAGATTACAGGTCGCTGACCTCAGACATTCCTATTACCTTCAAACCCTCTTATCCCACCTCTCACAGCCCAATATCTTCTGGAAACCACTCTTTCATTAAAGCTCTACCTTCTGTGGCAGCAGCACCAGCACCACAGGTAAAGGGGCTGAGAGCCAGTGTCCCCACAGCAGATGTGGGATTAAACTCTCTGGCCATCTTCCTAGGAAGATCAGCCCAGGGATAAGCCATAAGTAGGAAGGTTTTGAACCATGTAGCAGTCTCTTCCTCTCCCGATACCAGACTGATTTGCTTTGCCCAGAAGGATGCAGAGTGGAAATAGAGAAGAGAGGACTGTTTCCAGAGAGCTATCACAGAAAAAAAAAATAATTAAAAAATTATTGTCTCTTTTGTCTGGAAGGCTTTACAGAGTCTGAGCACAAGATATGAGAGCTAAAAATCCCCTTGGACCTGACTTTGTCGTCAAAAAGGGCATGCTTGGGAAAACAACCTCTTACTCACCTCCTTCCCTCCACTATTCCCCAGGCACTGAAGAGTATTCCTAGATAAGTAGCTCTCCGAGCAGTGTCCCTGGTGATTCACCACTGATTATACCAGAGACCACCCTCTGAGCAATAAATCTCAGCTTCAAATGGTGCAGAAGCACCTTGGACACAAGGGACACACGCTGTGCCCAGGCTGTGGTGGTACATCTGTGAGCTGAGAGCTACAGGACACGGCTGGCAGGGAAGAAGATGCAGCAGCAGACATCTGCTTCTGCTGCTCATCTTGCCTCCCCCTTTCCGTTTCCCAAAGAAAAAAATCTCTTTGGAGATTTTCATGGAGGTAAAAAGCATTCCTCGGGCTGGGTAGGAAATGAAGGGGTCCAGAAAATTTGTCAGGGATCACGATGAATACTTGGAAAAAAAATCATAAGTGTAGTAGTCCAACCATTTAAACTTCTCCCTACAAGCCAGTAGCTGAAGACTGAAGGTGAAATGCCCTACAGCATAAAAGAAACTAGCTAATTATTTAATCAAGTCAATACATCTCAGAAGTGGTGAATTCATTCAGCCATTATGTCTGTCATTATTTATAAGGCACTTCAAAGATGTATATCCAATGAAAGCTGTTTAAGTGTTCTGCACTGACAAGTTATTGGCATGTTGTTACCCATGGACTTGCTTTTCATTCTGGTCTGAAATAGGAAGGAAAGGCTGAAATTTTTAATTACCGTGGGTGCTTCTAAGTAGTATAACCTTCCAGTAATGCACAAAAAACCCAAAACACCTACACACACAAAAAAAAAACCCCAAAACCCAACCAACCAAACAAAAAAAACCCAAAACACAACAAAACCCAAAAAAACAAGAGAAGTGCTTACTACAGCTAGCCCAGAATTCCCTTTAGCTGAGGAGATGCTCTCTTGCCTTCATGAGAAGACACAGCTGGCTTTGGTGGAAATGAATAGATGAAGAATCCACAACATCACAGCAAATTAGAGCAATTAGACAGTCCGGTGTTAACAGAAAAGCAATCAGCAGTTTGACTCTCTCTCCTCTTTATGTGACCAAGGACCCTCAGAGCTTGGGTCTCCACCAACAACTCAGGCTCAGGGCGTGCATGCAGAGGAGTTGCTGAGGATCCCCTTCCCCCCATTGAAAAAATAATAAATTATTATTCTACTGATCATGGAGTTGTACACAGGGCTTGGAAACATTTCCATTTCTTTTCAGACTAACTCAGTAGTTTCAAAGTTATTGAATGCGTCAATGATAGACGCTAAATGTAACATTTATACAAATGAATAAATAAATATAAGTATCAAGGTCAGCAAGTCAAAAGCAGTTACTGCCATGGCACTAACTACATTCTTGCTAGCCTTTCCTTTCTCACTGTTTAAAATCACACATTTGCAGCACAGTTTTAGCATAAATCAAGCAGGCATGCAGTGTTCCAAACAAAGCGTCACCACTAGCATATTTAAGAAACAATTGTCTAGGCAGGACACTAAACTTTTAACTGGCAATCTCTAAAGTCATCAAGAAGGAGGAAACAAAAAGGAGCACCAATCTCCAACTAAAAGTACAGTCTGCAACCATCCTCGTTTTTATTACACAGGTACATTTTCAATTGAAAAACATCTAATTGCCTACTGAGGATCTGACTCTTATCTAAGCCACTTAATGCTTTAACAACAAAACCTGTTCCACTGTAAGGAACTCTTTTCCCATACAGCACCAAACCACCTACAGGTAGTGACAAAATTATTAGAAATAACGCCTATAAGTTCCCCTGTATGAATCATGCCATGATTCTTTTGGGGTGTTGTTTTCCAGAGGTCTGCTTGCCTGTCCAGTTCTGCTAGAGCGCTCTCCGCCACCTGCAGCACCACCCCTGCTAATGTGCCTCTCTTTTCTGCAGTGCATCTATCTTTTTCCTGAAGGAATCTGGAAGAAGAGATCAGATATTCTTGAGGATGATGGCTCCTTTTCAAGGCCCCGATAAGTTTGTCTTGCTGCCATTTGGGCTAGGGTTGGAAGACATAGGAAACCTGAGCTTCCACAGGCTCATGTCTTTGCTAGTCTCCATAATTTTTTCATGCTCTATGGTCTTCTTTCAGTTTTGTTTTTGATTTTTTGGTAGATGTTCCCCCCCCGCCCCCCCAAGTTAGTCATTACAGAATTTTTGTCATTTGTTAAAAAAAAAGGAAATAAGTATTTACTAAAATAATTCACACTATTTCCTTCAAGTCCCAACTTTGCCTTGAGGATTTCTAAATCTAACACGTCTACCTCTCAAACACACCAGTAGTTACAGTCTGGCAAGATCATTGTCTGAAGTGATGTAACATGTGGGACCAAGCTGGAGCAACGCTGTTCCTCTTGCAGATGAGAATACAGTAATGTATTTGTGGGTCCATCTAATCCTTTATTTGCTTTTTACAGGCCCAAAGTCCTCTGGGGATCATCACAAAATTGCAGAATGTTCCCGAGTGCTGCACTTCACATTTAGGGGTTGGCTTTACTGACAGATGTGAAAACACCTAGCCAGACATTCTCCAGAAAATGCACAAGAGGATGCTGAGAGCATAAATAGTCACAGCTAAATTTAAGAATAATGTCCATTTCAGATTTGAACTATTTTATTCTAAGCTGACTTTTTTTTAAAATAAATTTATTGTTTACTGATCTGATTAGAACACAGACTTGTTATTTTCTTGCTGTAGAAAAACACGAGACAAAACAAAATTCAAAATGCAGCACGTATCCATTATATCTGTAAAATCTAAGTAACATCAGGGTCAGGAAACAGGATAGCCTGGATCTCACTGGTGTCATTTGAGGTCCTAAATGTTTTCATTTAACATCAATTTATAATTGCCTCTAACAATTTTGCCTTATCATATGCCTCTCGTTCCTTCCCAGCTTCATTTGTTGCATATAGACACAGAAGCTCACAGTATTTCCTAAATTTAGTCACCTTTTTATTCTTCCTAGCTCTTATTCCTTTCCTATCACATATCTTCATGTTCTATAGTCATGTGGCCCAGTGCTTTTTTTTTTTAAACGTGTTTCTCCAAGATTGAAATGTAGCACAGAACGTCACTGTACATAAGCCTTAATCCAAATCAGCGTGGCTGTTCCTGAATAATTTAGAAAGCTAGTCACATACTGACAGAATTTCTTCATTGTGTTAAGAAGCTTATAGTATAGCTCAGAAAAGCACCCATATTGTACGCAGGAATACCAACACATGTACTATACGCACATTTTAAAAGTATGAATTAGGAGCATAACAAATAACCTCCAGTCAATGATATTTTTTCCACCTCTAAAATACAAGAATAATAATTTTCATTAAGGATTATGGCCTTCCGTGCCCATTAGTCTTACAGCACTACATTTTTCTGGTTGCAAAGCTATCACTCAAGTTCAAGTTAAGAAAGGTAATAAGTTAGCAAACATCCCAAAGATCCTGCCATTGAAAGTGCAAATGCATAATAACATATCAGACCATCAAAATTCTGTTAATCCTTTTTAAAAAATGCTTGACTCCAGTATAAAGTGGACATTCTGCTTAATAATGACGTTTTTAGTTAGCTTCTCTTTTTTGCTGACGTTTCCCACAAAAAATAATACTGAGTTAGTGGAGCCTTCCTGTATGTTCCCCTCAACCTTGTTAATATTTTAGCTTTGCATACTGCTTATGCAGCCCCTTATCCAGTGCAGACCCTTGCGTCTTTATTCAATAGCTTAAGGAGTGGCATATAGTCACCATTTTACTTGTATTGAGCTACCTGCATAGTCATGCACAATCAGGGCTGCATGGGAAAGAAGCTAGAAGAGAGATGCCAAAGCCATTGCTGTGTTATTTTCTCTCGCTAAGAGACATTGTTCAATTAAAACTGCCCTTCAGACTTCAGCGACCATTTGTGGAAGCATACTAAAGAACAGCAGGAAGGAGTTTTTAAGCTAAGAGACCTGGCAATTTTTTAGTATGTCTGAAAGCTTTTTTTTTTTTAAGATTAAACTCATTACAGCAGAAAATGTTTATGAACCTTAAGTCTGACTTCTGGATGCTTTATTCTCTTAGCCTCCTCAGATGGCTTGACAATAAATAACCCAAAGCTCTTTAAAATCTTTTCAGATACCTGTTCCATTTTGTCATGTTTCATTTCGATCTCATTTTGTGAAGATGATTTATATTTCGAGTCCTTGGAAATAACAGGCTGGAGTACGGTTCACTGCCCTACCTCGCTGCTTATTCGTGTTTTCAGCTGCTTCAGAAGCTGCGCTGGATCAGAAGCTGGTGATGAAAGGTGAATGCTACCCCCTTCGGCCAACAAGGCACATCCAGCTGGAGCGGTGGTCAGGGCATTGTGCCCCATGTTAATCATAGAATCATAGAATGGTTTAGGTTGGAAAGGACCTTGAAGATCATTGAGTTCNCAACCTCTCGGGGCAACCTGTTCCAGTGCCTTACCATCCTCAAAGTGAAAAACTTCTTCCTAATGTTCAATCTAAACCTGCCCTCTTCCAGTTTGAAGCCATTCCCAATCACTGAGGACTTGCTCAGGGAGGACCCCTCTTCCTCCGGCCACGCAAAGTCCAATTAGGAGGCAAACAAGCTTTTGCCATGTGAACCACCACCTCACAGCCAGCCGTGCCTGGCTAACAGCTCTCAAACACCAGCCCTTCAGTCAGCATCAGAACAGCAGCACCAAGTTAGAACGAGTCCAGCCACCATTCCCGTCTCCCAAAATATTCTCGTAGCTTCCAGCTGTTTGCAGCTCAGACCTCCTGAGCTTGATTTGATAACACTGCATTTACTGTCAATTTTCCTAGGTGCTTTTTAACAAATGCAAACATTGAGCTTCCACAGCACCTTGAAGCAAGGCTTGTGCTTGCACGAAGACTGGATGTTACAGGCATTGCAGCAGTGATGAGAGGGGTGAAATTTTCATGATCTTCAGAGCTATGCAGATGACAATGCACATTATTGTTGTGAGGGGAATAAGGTTAAATGGTTTTGAAAGACGTGCACAACACTTCAATAGTATTCAGCTCTGATCTTTATCTAGATTTTCATTTGTTTGTTTTTTAAAATCACATCTATTGAACCTGGAGGCCACAAATTAAAGAACAGAATGGCTGCTGCAGATGTGCTCCATCATTTATTTACTGTTATTTATTGCCTTGGCCCTATAAGCTTACATGTGCACAGTTCTTAATGTTTTAACTGTCCTCAGTCTCTCATTGAAAAGTCTGTCAAAAATCTGTTTGCCAATGGCAGACTCAGCAACAGAGCACAACTTTATTTGCCTGTTATGGAAAGGCAAAAATCTAGTTTTTCTTTTGTCTCCACTGTTTTGAAAGCCTTGGTACATTAAAGTATGAAAAAATCAGTTCTACTTCTTGTTACTTATTCAAGCGATTAAGATGACAAAGCTGTCAAAACAAATGCATTCTTCAAGAAACACTGAGCTATTGAAATATATTTTATTTAAAAGCTCTCAAAAATCCATTCTTAGCATATACTGCACATCTCTTCTTAGCATAGCATTACTGAACGTCATAAGAAGTGAGGAGACTGACAACATACTGTTGTTTTTGGTAAGTCACCGCTCACAGACAGATGCCTTCTGTGTAGAGGAAACTCACACTGGGCTTTCTCAATATGAAACTTCTCAAAAACACACAAAACACAAACAAATTTCCAACCCACAATGTATGAGTTCCCATTCCCTTTTCCAAATCAAAATTCCCACTGATGTCAAAAGGACTAGAACAGCACCTTAAATTCAACATCTGCCTATCAATTTTTGATCACAGCACTAGAGGAAAGTGTGAGGACAGAAAAAAAAATATGCTTGCTATTTGAAATAAATTCGAGTAGCATTCCTCCATAAAACACAGTAGGAACTGGGTATTTTTATTCCTCCCTCAACTCCCAAGGTGCCGAATTACTTTCCTAAGCCAGAGTCTGTGAATCAATCACTACTTGCCCCACGGTGCGGCTACCCCCGGGAGCTGTACGACAGCTATTACCAGCACTAAGCCCCAGTGCAGCATGGCCAACACCAGCAAGGGAGCAACCGGGTCCGGCTGAAGCAACAGGGGGAGGCAGATGCAATCAGTGCCTCTGCCATTTATTACTGACATCAGACCTTGCAGCTCCGCCTCGAGGGTGGCAGGATCACACTATGGGATCATGAGTCCTGCAAGGAGCGGGGAGTTGGACTCGATAGTCCTTATGGGTCTCTTCCAACTTGAGATGTTCTATGAGTTGCCCAAAAAAGCCAAATCTCCACTTCGGAGGTAAAACATATATACAATCCCCAAATATATATAAAACCCAAACATATATAAAAAAACCCAAGCTTCCAGTGGCACAAGGCACCGCAGCGTCGTGTCGGCGTTGCCTGTTCCTAAATTATGTGTATCACAGCAAAGAGCAGCAAAGTTCTCCTTTTACACTAACGGGAAAAGTGGAAGAGGAAGAAACATTAAACAGATTAAAAGTTCGTTTGATTTTAATTGAATGATCAAGCTCAAATTTCAGAGCATGAAAATTTCCGTGTCAGAAAATGTAAAAGGTGTCTGGAAAAACAATCCAATACAAATATTTTAATCTGTGTAGTTCTGAGGTGAAGAGGCTGATTTTAAACATAGCATTGACTATTTCTAAGCAGATCAGTTGGCTCACTAAGTGCCTTCCCATTCCATCTCCAGTTTTCTAAATATCACTCTACTTCAATACCTTACTGCAGTTACCTCTTCTTTCCTGCTCAGGAGTATGACTGACCTGGACACCCTTGTGGGGAAGGGAAAGCACTCATTGATTTGTCCTTGTCACCCCACTTCTCTTCTGAACCCCAAGGGTATTTTACCACCACAACCACCATTGGTTTTAGTGGCATTCAGTGCCACTTGCAGAAGAGTTTCAGACACAGCCTTTAGCTCTGTGTGCATGCCCTTTCACATGCCAGGAGGGCACAGAAGGTGTTATGCAGCCCAGACGACCAGGGAAGCTACACTTTCTCTAGGCAATGGCTGGTCCATTGCACTCTCTGACCAGGTGAAACACTAACACAGATTTCAGATAAAGTCACCATCCTGTCAGAGAACTGGAGCTCCTTTTTCTCAGACTAAGGCCTTACCTGAAGTTGAGGTTGTGGGTTGTTCAGTGTCTCAGGTACCATTTCTGGAAACATTCAGATTATTCTCTCACACATTTTTTTCCAGGAATAATTTTTTTTCAGCTACAGTGATTTATTTTTTTTTTTAAGGAATTTTCATTTTTTTAGTTGATATCTGTTGAGACTACACAAGGTGAAGATGGATATTTTGCTCCCCTCATGCTCTGCACAAGGTAAAGGGAATTGATTATCATAGGCAACGTCAAACACCCAAGAGTCATCTGAAGATAGCAAGCAAGCAAAGAGAATAAGTAATGGTTGCAATATGGTTAAAGCTTAGAGCAAAAGTAGTTAAAAAAAAAAAGAAGACAGAATAAAGCTAGAAAATCCTGCGCTGATAATTTATATGCGTCAAGAAGAGAACCTTGAAACCTGAGAAGTATGGTTGAAACCCAAGAGTACAGAAAGAAGTAGTATTCAGTGAGAAAACCAAGAGTAAAATGCTATGCAAGATATTGCTGGGAGATGATCCAGGTGGAAGACTGGGAAGAACTGTAAATTTCAGTTCAGGAAACATTCACAGAAGAAATAAAATCTTTTTCACCTACTCCCAGTAAATAAAAAAAAAACCAAAACACAAAAAAAATAACACTCCAACCAAAAAAACCTTACTCCCCACAACTATCTCCTTTATAGCTCAAGACTTTTCATGCTTATTCTGTTTCAGCTGCAGTTTTATCACAAGATAAGTAAAAGAGAAAAAAAAAAGGCTAACAGCAAACCAGATTTTTTACTTTTTCTATACTTACTCTATTAATCTGATGACAAAGATGAGATAGGAGGTGAATAAAATATTGATTCTAGTTTTAGGAGTTCCTTAAGCAGTCAGTATCATTAATTCAATACAGAAAACCTCATGCATTTGGAAAGGCCCGGTGCATATACATGCGGTTACAATTTAGAAAGAGGGGGAAAATAAAAGCCAACCAACCAACAAAACCCAAACAAAAAACCAAGCACAGCCCAGTTTCTGAAACACTGCCATTTCAAAATCTATGATGCAAGCTCCATAAAACTATTCCATCTGAGTCACAATAGAAGAGATACTTTTAAATTAATTAAAGAATTATAACCTTTTGACCCCTTTTCACTCTTTTTTTTCCCCCTAAGAATATTTTGTTTTGTGAAATGAATGACAGGTTTAAGATATCCATGCAGAAATACACTGACGTAAAATTCAAAGCACATCACTGTACTCAATGGGGTTTTCCTCCCTTGGTTCTCAGTTTTGTACCTGGTTTTGGTCATGGTCACCACTCTGTCTCTGCAAAATAGTACACAGTCAGAGGCAGGAACCCAAGTGATCCACATTACAGTAGAAACTGGCACCTGTGGAAGAGGGAACCTCACTGAGATGAAGACTAAAAACCAATTACAACCTCGGTTATGATGGGCAAACCTCCCATACAAGTTTTGCTGTGGTCTTCTCAGGTCATGACTTTGTCGTCCTCATATAATGGAGTCAGACAACTGTCAAAATACAGACATTGTATAATGTAGAAGGAACAGGGAGAAATACTATGAAAATTTCCAAAAGTTTTGTAACTCACCACCTTGGCAGGTTTGAAGAAGGATATATTAATTTCCTGACACTCTGGCAGCAACTGCTATGATAAAAAGGTAACAGCAAGAAGAAAAATAGGTGTCACTTCTTTGCATTAATTCATAACATTGTTTCACATTCTTTAAATCCCTTCCTCTCCCATGAAATCACCAGTGTAGGGGAATGGAGCAATAATGAAATTCTGCTCTAGTGAAGGAGGAACAAAGAGGCCTTTTAGTCTGTGCACTGTTATGTGAAAACTGCAATTTATATCTAAGTTGCTCACTGAAAAGCACTCCTTCTGTAAAATATTTGCACAGAATCTGTCCAAAGAACTGCAACTGCTTTGTTTTCAAATTATTCCCCCAAGAGGGGGCATTAAGTTGTCCCCAACCAACTCACAGCCCTCTGAAATCTGTATTTCAGGGGTGGGGTTTTTTTTTGTATTCATCAAGATTGGGGATCAATGATTATGTACATCCATAGTATAGCAACAATTCATTAATCTTGAATTTATTTCCTGCAACAGAACATTAAGTGCCTTAAATCATACAAGGCACAGATTCCCTTATGGAGCCAATACAGACTGAAAAGCTGTACAAGGAAGGTACTAGCACAAGACAGATACATACTAAACAAATGTTATTACGGAAAAATGGCAATTAAGATTCTCTTAATTAGCCTGTCATTTTGTATTTATCATCATAATGTTTGTTTTACAATGCTTTATTAAATCTGGCTTTATGACAAACAGTCTGCTGGCAATGCATCCTGCTGTGCAACATATGGTGTTACACCTAATGAATATTAATGCTGTGAAGTACAAATGGTCTTCTGGGACAAGGGCTGATGGCTGGGAAACTCCTACAGATGGCATTATTATTCAAAGAGGTTAACCTCACATGTTTCTCATCAGGTCTCTTCCATAGCTACCTAGGATTCTGCCTATAGGTTTTCAAGAGAAGGCTGTAATACACAAAAAAAAACCCTCACAGTCCCGTTCCCAGTTATTGGGTTTGGAGTTGGTGGTTTTTTTGGTGTNTTTTTTTTTTTTTTTGGGTTTGGGGTTGTTTGGGGTTTTGGGGGGGGGGGTTGGTGCTGGTGTGGTTTTGGTTGGTGTTTTGGGGCCTTTGGGTTTGTGGGTTTTTTTTCCCAAAAAAAGTTATAGTTTAGCTTTATGTTGTAAGTTTTTCTAGTCTTTGATAAAACACATACAGCCATCTTCCCAAGCTAAAGCCAATCCTCATTTGGGATTTCTTCCAGTGCTGGACAGTGTCTGGTTTTAGTTGTTCTGCTCTTATTTGTGTAACATGGTCCTTATAATAGATTTGATGAAGAGAGACATCCCCCCTAAGATAGAGATGTAGGGAGATGAGTCTTTCCCCTGGTCACTTAAACACACCTTTGGGGCCAGCAGAGTCACAGGTCACAGACAGACTCAAAGGGTCTATGGTAAGGAGCAGTGAGCAGGTAGCTAAGCCTCAGAGGCTACTGGAAAAAGTCCCTGGGGTGCAGCATTTTCTGCAACTCAAAGTCATCGTGCACTTGCAATTGAACCTGAAGAGGAGGATCCATCTGCAAAAACACGGTGGCACAGTGGTGCACAATCCCTTCTACTTCTGTTCTGGCTTATCTCTTTACTTCTGAGTTTTCTACGAAGTGTTAAGCCTCATCTTTTCAATTGTGAAAGCCTTTCATTTCCCTTGGAGAGCTCGCAGTAGGAGAGCATCCAGGCACATCCATCTAACAGACTTCAAGTCCCACCCACACTTACACAAAAAGTAGACCCATATAACTGGGAGACTCTTGAAGCGGCCACAGAACCAAGATTACAGTAACTTTGCGTACCATAGCAGTCTTTGTTGAGAAAGCCTACTGACTACTTCAAGATGAGCTACTTCTACTGAACACTGGTTTCTACACTGCTTGCCTGGCAACTCCCCTTAGGGAGTCAAGTCCTCCAGAGAGACCTTGTCACCTTCACCTTCCTCTCCAGGTCTGTCTTCTCCAGTGTGATTCAATCAATTGGCAAGTCAGTGAAGGGAGACGTGGCTGTACTATCCCCAAATTCCATTGGCCAGATGTTTTAGTGGGACATGAGTTAGTAGGCAGAAGGTCCCTCACACCAATAACTGAATAGGCAGAGTTCCCCACCACCCATTCCTTGGTGTAGAAGAGGTCTACCTATCAAAATCCCCTCTCCTTTTTCTCTGGCTAGAAAATCATGGTACCAGGAGAAAGCAGCCCTTGAAGATTTCTAGAATGAATCTGTTTAGGGAACTATTGGAATTGGAGAAATTCCTACTCTGAACAACTTTCTTATTACTTCACAGCTTCAGGAAAATAGCTCCGATCTGGCAATGATGTGATCCAAGAAGTTATTTACTGGCCTTTTCAGCACATTATGTTTTTAAGATTTGATTACTGAATATGGTCTATTTTTAAACAAAAGCTACTTGCTTGTTTTAAAAATTACCCTCCTTCCTCATTTAAAAAAAACAACAAACCAAACAAACAATAAAACCCCTGAAATATACAACTAAAAAAACAACCCACATTCAAAAACCCCAACTAAGTTTGGTTTGATTACTTCCCTTTGCACAAACAAATCTAACAGAGCGAAATTAATNACTATAAAAATGACAGCTGTGCTCGCCAATAGTCACTTTGTTTATGCTACAGCAATTATGCAGCATATTCTCCTAAACAGCTGGGCAAAACACGCTTATTTGAATGCCATAAATGCTTCAGCCATTCACAGACCCACCCCGATATATGCTTTTGGCTTCCTCCTGCTGAGAGAAGAAAAATGTCACAGTTTGACTCAGAGAAAAGAAAAATAAATACAATACTAGCTGCCAAAATGCTGAAGATAGGCTGTTGGTTTTCCCTAGATTTATTTTGAGAATATTACATTTATTTTAGCCTTTCAATTGCCTGTTGCTGCAAGAAATAGAAGACACTCACAGTTCATTTATATCTGAATATTTCTGGATAAGCACCACAGAGACAGTACTAGCTGGAACAGAAGAGGCAAATCAGCAGCTTATTGTAGGCACTGTATAGCTTTATGCCTTTTACAATGCTTCCCAGCATAAAAGCTTCAAGTATCACATAGAGATTGCCCAGGAGAATAAGACTACAGAGCATAATGCTAAGCCAACCCCACACCTTCACAGCAAACAAGCTCCTTAAAAAGAAATTGACCCACAGAATAACCCTCACAAGGTCAGGCATCAGCTTCTTGATGCAATCAGACTAACCCAGGTTTTTGACTCTGTTTTGGCTTCTGTGTTCTATGGGAAGAGCAGCAGCCAGGTCCTCTCTTGCTGTAGAAGGGCCATGTCCAAGCTTGGACACAGCCTTTTGTTTAAGATACTGTTAATGAGAGTTTTAGTTCTAAGCTTAATCATATAACACCCTGAGAACAGAGGCGACCATGAGTTTTGAAGTTTAATAAGGCAAAGTTATAGTCACTACTGTCATAAGTCTCTCCTTGAAGTAGAGTACCTGGAAGCAGACCATACTGTTCTTCCATCATCTCTCTCAAGACCCATGTACATAGTTTACTACAATTTTATTTTGTGTATATAATCAAGGTTTAAGTCTGTGAAATGTTTTCCAGGAATAATTTGTGCCTGCTGCTCTCAAAGCCAGAACAGCTTGGTTGTTTGAAACGAACTAAGTCCCATACATACAGCTGAGGGTGTTTAGTGATACCACGTGGATGTACAAAGCTTGTTTTCTGCTGTCAGGAAGAGCTTTTAGAGCGCCTGACTCTCAAATCACCTCCCAGCTCCATTCCTTGTTCCCAAAGAACATTAATCTCCAGCAGATATCCAAAGAACTAATTAGATTGACAAATTAGCACAATATACTATCACAGGAGAGCCAGTAAAGATAGCTACGTTCTTTTAAGTCCTGAGGACCAGAAGGATATGCGACTGAATATTATGGTGAATGAATCGGCTCAGAGATTTCCCTGTCAGTGGATAGTTCCTTCAGCGCTTGAGAGAAACCACCTGCAAGCTACCACGAGTCTAATGTGGGCTAACAGCAAGGGGAACGAACGGGAGTCACAGAGTATTTAAAAGCTATTCCATTTATCAACAAAAAAAATGTGATATTTTGGCAGTCTTTGCACACAAGGTCAGAAGCTGTCCTGCCAATGTCCTCCTTCATCCCTCTGTTTTAACGCATACCTTCTCTGTTTGGCTGACGCTTTTCCCCACCGCATGTTGAGACCAAAGCGGAGGCTAGACTGCCGCCCCCTTACTTGTTTTCCCATTTGTTAAAGACACCGTCAATAACGTAGGCAGATCTCTGAGAGTAAGGTTTGTTATTTAACTTGTGACATTTTTTGCAACTGGATCCAAAAATTGTAAAACATCATAGATGTTTCTGTGCAAGTGAATAAACAGTAGCTACTGCTTTATGGATATTTTGGCTTCGGACCGAAGCAGTTTCTAAAGAGGCAAATTCTTCATTTTTCATATGGGAGCTAGGGAATACATCGCACCAGATTAGACTGAATTTTAAGGTAAGCAGAGACATAACAGGCCAAACTGTTTACAGTGTTGATATAATAGATCCAAAAAACTCAGGCAAAAAAAAAAAAGAATAAGGTATATTAGTGAGTTACACTATTACATTGCTCAACACAACAGATGGTGCTAGCTCTCTTAAAAGTTTTCCTTTGCTTTCTTTTATCTTAAAAGGAAGAAGGTTTTGGAGACATGGAAGATGACAGAGAGCTTACACTTTAGCCTGATGAACTTAACTCAGCTTATTTGACAATTTTAAGGAACAGTCTGCTGTCAAAGAGCAGGATCTCTCAACATATTTGTAGTTTAAGGACATGGAAGTTGGGTCTTTGTGCCCTTTAGGTATCAAAGAATCAGGGTACCCACTCAGTTGCAGGACTTTCATGCACACAATGTAAAGGAGTGCAGCCAGCATCACCCTGCCAAGCTCAGAAAAAACCTTCTAGTATTTGATTCCGAAACCAACCTGGCTCCCAGGATGGGGTTTGAGGAGTTTTGTTATTTCATACCCAGCAAGGAAAAATCATAGAATGAATTGCTGAGGTTGGAAGGGACCTTTAAGATCATCAAGTCCAACCATTAACCTACCCTGACAAAACCACTTCTAAACTATGTCCCCAAATCACTATGTTACCAGCCCCATCTACTAGAGGACAGAGATTATTCTTGGTTCTCTTTATTGCTAATATATTTATAGAAACTTTTTTTGTTGTCCTTGACAACAGAAGCCAGGTTTAGTTCTAGCTGGGCTTTGGCCCTCCTAATTTTTTCCCTGCATAGTCTCACTACCTCTTTGCAGTCCTCACGAGTGGCCTGCCCTTCCTTCCAAAGGCCATAAATCCTCTTTTTTTTCCCTAACTTGCAACCCTGCTCCCTGTTCAGCCAGGCTAGTCTTTTTCCCTGACGGTTTGTCTTTCGGCACACAGGGACAGCCTGCTCCTGTGCCTTTAAGACTTCCTTCTTGAAAAACATCCGGGCTTCCTGGACTCCTTTGCCCTTCAGGACTGCCTCCCAAGGGACTTTGTCATCAGGCTCCTGAAAAGCCCAAAGTCTGCCCTCCGGAAGTCCAAGGTAGCAGTTCTGCTGACCCCTCTTCTTGCTTCTCCCAGAATTGAAAACGCTATCTTTTCATGATCACTGTTCCCAAGACAGCCTCCTACCGTCCCCCACAAGCCCTTCCCTGTTTACAAACAGCAGGTCCAGCAGGGCACCTTCCCTAGTCGGCTCCCTCACCAGCTGCGTCAGGAATTTATCCCCAGTACACTCCAGGAACCTTCCAGACTGTTCCCTCCCTGCTCTATTGTATTCCCGGCAGATATCCGGCAAGTTGAAGTCCCCCACAAGGACAAGAGCTCGCGATCTTGAGACTTCTCCCAGCTGTTTGTAGAATATTTCATCTGCAATAAAGGGTATATCAAATGAAAGGGTATATCTGCAAATGAAAGGGCATATCCAAGAGTTGCAAATATTTTGTTTCATTTAGTCTTGACCACTGCGTTTGCTGACATCTATCAGCTGAGTTACTGGGTGGTGACTTCCAGAACATCAGGCCTGTACTGAGGTATGAGCATATGCACCATTAATGAGAGGACATGCCTAGACTGCTTCTCCTTGGGCCACTGACATTCACTTCCCTGGTGCAGCAGAACTGCCCTTGTCCCGGCACCCCCCTGCCCCGGTGCCCATCACCCTGTGGCTGGGACAGGGAGGAGAAAGGTAATGAAGGGAAACACAGCAAAATCACTGGCTCATGGTGATGGTTCACTACCTGCATACCACCTCAGGGCAGGCCAGTCTATGGCTGGCAAAACACTTTGGATGGCACAGCCCTGACCCGCCAGGGAAGAGGATGCCCGAGAGAGACACTCTTTCGCCACTGCTGAATCCAAAGCTACAACAGCTGCTGAGAAACCTAGAAGGTCTTTCTCTGTCTGGCTTAAGGCTGCTATTTCGTTGCCTGAGGCATCTGCCTTCTTTTGCCTATGCCCAAAGCCCATCCTGTTTACCCAGGAGATGCAATTAGCAGTTTCCCCAGTACAGCAACTATGTGAATACTGTTTGCTGATAGTTATTTCTGCTTGGTGGCTTAGCCTACACTTTATTAACCTTTATTTAGTTTTCAAATTAGCAGGGCTTGTATCATGATCCATCCTCCCAAGGCGATTTCCGTGGCAATTTGTGCTTTTGTTATCCAAATCTGAACTACCCCATCTGAGTATTCAGATCACTGACTGTGAAAACCTCATCCTAAAGGTTGGTAAAGGAGGTGCGTTCTATATAGTAAGTCTCATTCCTGATGAGGGTCCTCGAAAGTAAACACAACTAAAACATGGGTTTGAAAACTTCCCTATTCCTCCTCTAATTCCTGTTTCTGATCCCCAGTTCTGAGGGTATCTACCAAGGTCAGTTTGTTGAACACTGCCCCAGATCATCCTCCAATGGTTTCATGCATTTCTAGGGAAGTTTAGTTAAAAACAAACAGCAGACAGAGAACGTAAAACCTACAATAGTTTTCATACATGAAGCCTACAGCTGCAAGAGTCACTGTAAGAGCACCAGGCTAACTTTTCATGAGCTACCAATACAGACACTTTTCAAAGCCAGAACAAAGTTCATCTTAGAAGATCATCTTCAGTCTAACAGGCTTACAGATAAATACAGGTATTAAAATTACCACCCTCTCTTATCTGCAGTATATTAAAGGCGTTTTCTCTCTTGCACAGTATGTAGAGTATGCAAGGTACAACTTCTTGGCTGTTTGGTACCTTATGCAGTGCCTTCTCCTCGCTCAGAGGACAATAATTCAACACTGAGAGCTTCCCTCTGTTGCACATGCATGCCTAGACGTGAGTGTGAACAGCAGCAGACTCATACAGAGTTTTTAGCAAAACTGGAGGAAAAGTGATCAAAAAAAGTCTAGAAGGATGGCTGGGCTGTCAACCCTGGGCTATGCCAGCTCAGCTGAAGGTTCTCGTTATACTTCTAAAGATGTTCTCTAAGTAACAGAACAATTGTCTTAAGAATAAGTATTTGATACTAACTCCCAGCTGCCACTTTTACTCTGACCCCAGTCTTCCCATCACCATTGATGCCACAGTCTTGCTACCAGGTGCCCGCTTTTTCTAAGTAAGTTTGAATGTCAGAATGTCTAGGTTGCAACCTGAATCCTAAGCATATTTTTCCCATCACTATACCAATAAGCAGGTCAATTTAGTTGGCTGAAATGAGCAGTTTTTCCAGAGGATGTAAGCATCTCATCAAATGTTATATCTTTAGGAAAACCAGCAAAGGTCAAAACAGCACTAACATTGATGACCTGCTTCCGAATTGTTTCTTACACACAAAATGCAAGCAATTCACAATACTGTGCTAATTCAATAACTGGAATAGCCAGGAATCCTGTACTAGGTTGTACTTTTAAATTAATTGGTGCTGTATCAATCTTAAATGTCAAGTACCAAGTTTCTAAGAGCTAGGCACCATCCACGAACATAACAGAAATGGCAGGTATAATGCATCATATCTTATATACTAATAAAAATACTGACTGCTATGCTTCATAAGGTCATGGCTTACCGCTGTCTCTCAACAAAAAAGCTTAATGCAACACTGGTCTCTGCATGATCTTCATAGTCAGACTTAATGAGGAGGAATCACAATTAATGGTTTTCTGCAAACCGATGGATCACAAGTGACAGGAGCTTATTCACAATTTATTAAGACCTGATTTTTTTCTCTTGGTGGGCAGAGGGCAAGAAAATTGCAAAGCAATAATGAAAAATAACTATTACACAGAATATGATAATGCAGGTTTATAATCAGAACCCACAGACTTGCCCATTGCAGGGGATTAACAGGCTGCAGGCTTTCAGCTCCAACAGGGATGAGATTTAAGGCACACTGACAGAAAAGTACTTGAGGTAGCATTTGTGAGTAAATCACCACCATATAAAATGACCTATAGAGGGCATCTTTCTATATGATTTGTGGTTTGAAATATGAATCAGGAAAGACACGGAGGAAAGGTACATGGTGGGGGAGAGATGACACTTACCAGTCTAGCAACAAATTGGTCACAATGTCACAAGCTCCTGCAACCCTCAGCACCCAGGTTTTGAAAGAAGTTTTATTCCGAATACCCACAACTCAAATCTAACTTGTGGGTCTAAAAGCTCATGGCCGTCTGTGGCCCAAGCTTCAAGAGTTCCAGTTCCCTGGCCTTTTCTAGTTTTATCTTTAGAGTGAAAAATCCTACAAAAGCTTACATTTATACCTGTGGGCACATAAAGAGTTGTCCCAGTCTTGACACTGGTTGGTCCTTGCTCCTTTTTAAAAAAGGGATCATGATACAGAAATCAGATTTTTTTCTATTTAATCTCCTGGAGGGAAAAAAGGGCTGCCAGTTTAGTAGGCAGTCTTTGAATACCCCTGATGCACACTTACGAGTTAGCTTCATGCACATGTGCTGCCAGTTCTTATTTCTGTTTAAGACGTGAAATACCTCCACTAGGCAGGACTTTGGTCAGTAAGGCTCAAGTATCAGGTGCCTTCCTGCAGTCTGGGTTTATAGTTTACACAGAGGAGGTTCTGGAAGACAACTTCTCTTGTTTACTTTCTCTGGTCCAATTACTCTTTGGTTCTCTGCCTCAATTTCAAAGAGAATCATGAAGAGGCTCCAGTCCAAGCCAGCCAGGACAGCCATCTTCAAAGCAGCCATCAGAGAGGCTAGGGTGAAGCATTTGAATCAAAAGAAAGGAAGTGGACAAGAAATATGAGCTCCTAGACCAGGACCTACCAATGAGTAGTACCAAAGCATTAAGCTCCACCTCTTCTCCCCAACCTTTCAACAGTATTGTCCCTCTTTAGACCACAGGGTCATTTTAGACTCCTCCTAAACTGCACGTAGCTCTGCAAGTCCCCAGGAGACATCATTGCCACCTGCAATAGGTTGCACAGCCACCCTAGAGCTTAGACCAGGAGTGTCAGCTGTGCGGTGCCCAAGCTGCTCAGTGGCTCAAACCATCAACTTCTTTGACTTAAGATCTCCTGTGTGCCAAAAATGAAAAGCAAGATGACCTCCTTTATCAACTTCAGCTTGAAAGAAGAAAATACCACTGGAAGTATATCGTTAAAATATTAGTAACCACATAGGACTTGCAGCACAGCACTGCAGAGGATTTGAATCAAGACACTCAGTAAAACACGCTTTACTTGGTTACTACTGGGGCACGTGTCCTTTTGCAGCAGAAGGCAGTTACAGAAAAATATAAACCGGAATAAGCTTGAAAGGGCTTTGTTTGCAGTACACCAATATGAAGCACTGGTGTTAAGGTGAGCATCATTGGTTCAGAGCTTCCATGCCCACTCCCCTCCTCCTCTCCCCCTCTGGAAAAAGTTTTAACACCTAAAGCTAAATGTGTTTTCTATCTTAACATTTTGCTTAAGCAAATCCACTGATTGTTTTCCCTGTCGCAGCCAGTTACCAGGGAGATACAAATGAAGGCAGAGTGATGAAACCTGGCACAATAATTCCAGCTATGACATAGATTGTGCACTCTTAGATTAATTATTGAATTGGAGTGATTAGTTACAAAAAGAACTCCTGTTTTCTTTCTGCAGCAGTACATGCAAATCGGAGCAGGCAGCTGGTGACATCAAAAGGCCTGGCCGGCACATCTGATTTTCTCCTTGCATCTGCATAAGTCCACCAATACAGATTTATACTGGTGTGGAATAGAGAATAATCAAAGCCAGTGCGCACTATTTGAGTTAGGGCAGAAAATGTCAGCAACCTTAATCTTGATAAGAAATCAATCAAGCAGGGCTTTAATGTAGTCTTGATGTTATACCCGAATCTGCTATTGCATAATGATAGATGCATGGTAGGTAACCTAGCTTGAAAGCGGGGAAGAGATAATTGAAATACACGTGTAAACTATTACACTATTACTCCCTGCGGGGCAGGCAGGGGGAGCAGCAGCAGGATGGCTTCCAGGTGGAGCTCCTGGAACCCAAACTGCCCGATTGCACCGGCCCCTGGAGGGGGCATGTAGCAAGGGGATGGGGGAGTACAATACCCCTCGTTTATTGACCTAAAAACCAAAATAAAGCTATGGATCCACACAGTATAACTACAAATAAGAGCTGTGTCACAGGAGCAGGGCAGGTCCTGGTTAGGACCCTGTAGCTAACAGGCTGCTTTCCTTCAGACGAACTGGTAGTGGCAGGAGGCAGAGAGAAGGCGGAGGGTGGAAGGAGCAGGGGAGGTGCGGGGGGCTAGCAGAGACAGCATCAGCCATGCCCTGCCCTGGGCTAACTCCGGCTTGCAAGCTTTTAGCAAAGGAAATGACTCTAAGCTGGATGTAGTGCGAATAAAGCCAGTGCTGCACGCATCCCCCTGCCACACAGACGCTTTGCAGCACGGAGCACACGAGCCAAGCCGCACAGGCTGAGTTCTGGTAACGCTGGTCTGCTGGGAAGACCCTCCAGGGTGACAGTACACAGAAACAAAACAATCAGTAAAATTTATGTGGGGGTCTAACGGCTTCTCATTAAGACTAAGAGCGGAACAGCACCTTTAAAGTCCTCAGTGCATCTTCTACTGTAATACATCTGAGGATTCAGCCCTAATACTTAATTTTTACCCACGCAGTTATTTTAGTCTCTGATGTCCGAGGACAGGAACTTCAGAAGTCATTCCATGCAATGCTAAAGAAACAACTGGAAAGCAGATCAGTTTGGCACGGATTAGCTATTGTGTCTAATTACTAGAAGTGATAGAAAACGGGACTGCATCTTTTTACATAGAGATAAGTGTCAGAGCTGTCCTTAGCTGTGAAAGAATAATTAGTCCAAGAAATAAAGCCGGAACATTTCATATAAACACCCAGATGCACAAATGATGAACTTGTAAAGCTGTGTGCTCATTGCAATGCTATAGAAAGTAATAAAGCAGACATAATTAATCTTGGCTATAAGTGCACAAAAAACCCACACATTTACCCGCCAGCCACAGCATATGGTCTGCTCGCAGTTGTGATTTCCTCCCCATGCTCCTGGTCCAAGTGGATTTTGTTCCATCCTCCCCCCCCATCCCTGGCCAGTTCCCATGAAACATGGATAGATGGTTGAGCTCTTTCAAACAATCATCCCAGTTTGACAGCAAGTTTGTTTCTGCTTTACACTCTGAATGGGAAAAAAAGCTGAGTGACATTGTAAGTGATGACATCAGCATTAATGCAGCCGCAAATTTAGATTATGTTTAAAACATTTCTTCAGCAATTCCCCAAACCATCGGTATCTTTCCTGGCCTCTAATTGCAACGTGTTAGCCAAAAAAGATATGCTTCACATAACACGCTTGAGAAAGTGGGTTCTGGAGATCTTTGCTCTGGTGATACGCAGCTGTGTACAGTGGAGCTGTACACAGTGTAAACCCCCTGCACGAGGGGACTGAAATGCTGTGAGCCGAGCTGCCACCTGCTCCCATCTCCCCACACAGAACTTTGATGCTGATCTCCAAAGCCCCATTTCCACCCCACACCTCCACTTTCTCCCGCCCTTCAGGGAGAAGTTAACTGTGAAGCAACAGGGGACTTCCCAGCTCTCCCCAGTGCTCAGGGGTTTCCTGACCACTGTGCAAGGTGGATGTCCCGCGGGGGCTGGCTGCCTCCAATGCAAACTGGCAGCACACAGGCAGGCACTGGCAGGAGGGCCGAACCAGCAGAGGACCCAGCCCACAGCCCATCAAAGGCCGGGTCAATCAAGCAAGTCCTTTCAGGGGTCCACCGGCACATTTAACCTGAAGATGTTCTGCGTTTGTAGCATCAAAGTATTTTCATCAAGACCTGTGCTATTTGATGTGCACATGGTTCTTATTAGTAAGGAATGGTTTGAGCTTTGTGAAGAGATTAACTTCAGTGAACTTGTTCATTGGGTAAAAAACAACTTTCAGATGCAGAACTTCTGTGATCCTTACTTACCCAGGATGATTTTATGATATGAAATAAACCAGTTGCAAAATCAGTCTTGCTTCTTGCAAACTCTGGGAGTGAACAGCAATAAAGGGCATATTCATCAAAGGTTAGTGCTCAGAGTGAAGGAGTCCATATGGCTTTAGACTGGAGGTGGAGGGGGGCAGAGGCAAAGGAGGGGGAAGAGGGGAAAATTACACTGAGGCCAAAAATCATGAGAGCTGCTGAACATTTGAACGAGAGCATTGCATCAGGAGGACTGAATGCTATTTCCAGAGATAAGTCCAACAGACAGTGACTTTGTCAAATACTAAAGGGAGACAGCAGGGCTCTTAAAACATCTGGTACTGTATTTACCATGCTCACTAGAGCGGCTGAAGAAGTCACATGAGCATGCAGATTGAACAATAAAAAAATCCTGAAAGTAAAATTGGGAATATTTAATTTCAAAATATTTCGGTCTCATTATTTGTATATATCAAGTAGCTATTCTTCAAGAGCTATTAAATATTGCATTGTTGCAAGACCCAGAAAAAAAAAAACCACTATAAGTGAGTTTATTCCAAGCAGGAAGAGCTTTATTGCCCTGAAAGGTTTCCCCAGTTATTCCAAAGTCATGTAGTCCACACCTGGAACAAGTGTTGAGAGCCTCCCACTACAGAAAAAGGAATTTAAAAATTCTGGATATTTATAGTTAAATCATAGAATCATAGAATTGTCTAGGTTGGAAGAGACCCTTGGGATCACCGAGTCCAACCATCTACCCTACTCTACAAAGTTCTCCCCTACACCATATCCCCCAACACCACATCTAAACGGCTCTTAAACACATCCAGGGACGGTGACTCAACCACCTCCCTGGGCAGCCTATTCCAGTGCCCGACCACTCTTTCTGTGAAAAATTCTTTCCTAATGTTCAGTCTAAAATGTTTAAAAGTTAACATTAAAAAGAACTATTTAATTACATAAAAACGAAGTGCACTGACAAAGTGAGAGAGAAATTTCTCTTGATTCAAGTTAAATATAAAAAAATATCTATAGGTAGTAGGCAAAAAGATCTCAGGAAGAGATAGCTATTCCTTGTCAGCCAAGGATAAGGAAAAATAGAAGACAGACATAAAAAGGGACTTCAGTCCCTCACGCTGTGGACTACATCACTCATTTCTGTGGGAGCTGCTCAGCACTCATAGGTGGTACCCCCCCAACAGCACGACAGATTGTCTCCAGTTTGCCAGCAGTCGGATACAAACCGGGTTCCTTGGCAGGAGTTGGGGATTAAGCGAGCGAATGGGCGGGTGCCCCAAGTGTGTGACCCGAGGTATCATACTGCAGTTTAGCTGGCATTCGCTCCAGACCTGCTTCAACCCCATATATCACAGAGAGGAAAAAAAATAAAGTGTCAGTATCATCAAGAGATTTATAAATGGCGAGGTTTAGTTACAGCAGATTGAGTTCGTGTCTGCATCTTATCAAATTGGGGCCGAATTATGCCACAGATCTCAAGTCTAAGGCAAGACGCATGGAACAGACATGCTATTCATTTGCATCCAGGGCTCAAAGGAAAGGGCCAGATGTGGGAGGTAAGGTGAAGTATCATTTAACCATAGATGTTAAATCCAGATCTTAAAGTGTGCCAAGGGGGGAAAAAAAAAAAGTGAACAAACCCATCTGTTGTTGTTGGTTAACTCAATTATAGCCCCACATCAACATGGAAGAGATTCCAGTGTGCTGCACAGCTTTTCACCGTCATGGAGCCGACTGCGTCCCTGAGCTTCCCCAAGAGGTAAGGGAGAATGCTTTGTGCAACTAAAAGCTATAAGATAGCTGATCACATTTTTTTCTTACCAGGACATGCTGTACAGCTGAGACAGAGTTTAAGTTGGCAGAACTGGTATTCAGAAAACCTTGCAACACGCTATCAGACTTCTCACGGCTTCTTTACACTTCCTCAAGCTGAAGCAGAGTGAAAGTTATTCCAAAGACTGAGAAATGTCAGTTTAAAATATTCCTGTGAGAACTTGGCACCGGTTATCTAGCTTAGTGTTTTCACTGTAAATTAATTAGCTCTTCTGCAGACACATTTTCTATTTATAACACTTTCCTCTGTGATATTGATGCTGACTTCTTCCTGCCTAAATATTAGATGCCATCTGTGGGTTCCCCGATGTTTCACCCACAAGTCAAACAAACAAACCACAACAGAAAGCACTGCTATCAGTGCATTCAGAAACAGAGCCGATGGTATGTTTTAAATTTGACAATATATGATGGCAACGTGTATACATAGAAAAAGAGAAAGAATTACACAAGTAGCCGCCCTGGCCTTCTGCGAAAAAAAAAGATGTTGACCCATGTTTCCCTCAACACTGAAGGTTTCTTATGCCCTGATGATAGGGATGCATACATCCCCTCAATCTTTATCTTTCATTAAAGTAACTATTAAGACACTGAACCTGAACTTGCAACAAAGTCATTAGAGGAAAACCCCACGCAAGCTTTCAGCACTCTGACACCAGCTGGAGAGTAAGATATCATGGAGGAATCTTACAATTAAAAAGAAAAATAAAATTCAATTTCTCACTGAATCTTGTGGGGAAACAGGACTTCCTGCCTTTTCCACCCAAGTCTTTGCTTTCTGTCCTCCCGTCTCATATCGGCTGCAGACTTTGTCCACCCCTGAGTAACGAGGCTGTGCAGGTTCACAGCACCCAGCCTGACGGCATTTCTTCCAACCCTCTCCTCCCGGTGGCTGTTGCCAGTCTCCCCCAGCCCACCCATCAGACCTGGGGCAGCATCCCATGGGAAACAGCGAGACATCAAAGGAAAGCAGCCCTATCTCAGGACACCCACCAGAGAGGACAGTTTATGTTGCCCTCCTTTGTCTGCAGCAGCTCTCTTTCACCTCCAGGGGACTCTGGTTATAAATAATATGATGGGACCCTCTGTGATCTTTTAAAATTTCATTTTATTGTGGACAGCATCCTCCTGGATGGGATAAAGCCAATAATAATAAGCTGCTTCACAGCCTGGTCTAGAAAGTTTTTGGTGGGTGGGTTGGAGTTTGAGCTTTTAAATCCTTTTTTATTTCTCTTTAAAGATCTTAGACTCCATAATGATTATTCCAAACTCGTATGATTTCTAGTAGCATGTTTGCAAAAAGGTGCTAGGAAGAGATACAGATATTTTAAGGTCTTTTTCAGCTTTTTCATTCCTTCCCTTTCTCTTAGAATAGCATGCAGCTCTTCTATAGCACTTTCAGAAAGAAATCTTAGAGGACTGTGAAATGATGATAATAACATGCACAGAGAAGTGAAATAAGTTGTGAAAAGCCACACAACAGACTATAGCCAAGTCAGTAAACTGCACATACCCAAGACCTAACTCCACTGCTTTCTTCACTGGGCTGCTGTCTCTTCATAAGGGCTTCAACTTATTAATAAAATGCAGAATAAATACTGGTTATGGGAAACAAAATGAGAGATAGAAAACACTTTAAATATTTTTTTTAATCCCAAGAGGTGAAGCTGACATCTCATAATAAATTTCTTGTAATCCCCTACAGATAAATGACATCTAAATTTACAAAAAAAAGAAAAGCACTTTCACTGGGAATAGGTAGCTAGTATGCTTCAGCTGGAAGTCTGAAACAGCTATACAAAGTTCCTGCCCACCTGAGCCACCCCCCCTCTCCTCCCCTGAGAATTTAATTTAGTGCTATCATTATAAATATGTTGAATAAGTGTTTTGTTCCCTCTAAAAAAATTTAAAAAAAAATCAATCTTAACTATTGGAATGTATATAGCTCATGAGAGGATACAGGGGAGGGGGTTCAGGAAAAAAAGGCCAAGAAGACTTTGGAGACAGGAAAAAGTGGTGTGAAAGGGGTGCACCTGAAGAACATATATTTCTCTGCAGTGACTTGCAGGCTCCAGAGAGTGGGGAACCTTGCATGATGCATCCAAGAGATTGTTGCTCAAGCAACCGCAGAGATAAGTGTTGTGCACTGAAAAGAAAATGAAGACGCTGTACAGAGAGAGCTCTTGTCTAACAGCTAACAGTCTAACAATATTTTTCTTTCTCTAGATATAGTATGATAGAAAAGGAAAGTTTAGTGCCTTTATGAATTCTTATAAACTTTTATATACCATGCATTAATATTTCACACATTCAAGATGTGTGAAAATGTCCCTATACCACAAATATTTTCCCTTCAGCGTGCAGCAGAGATTCTTGGAGATGTGTATTATCATATACCAATTAATTAGTAAACATTTCTCTACAACATCTTTTCCTAAAGCTTCATACAGAACCCAAAGGTCTATTTCATATGGTGCTGCATGTAACCAAAACCCGGTGCCCACAGTCTCGATGGTCTGAACTCGGTGCCGTGAATATTGATCACTTTTCTCCTTCACATTCTTATCACCATTTCTGACGTAGCGCCACACAGGAAAAAAAAAACCAACATCTTGACTAAACTTCCTTGTCCACCTTGGAAAACAATTGACATGCTTTATACCTCCCAGTGACTCACAATACTAATTCGCAGTTATAATCAGTTTTTCATCTTAGCTAACACACCATTAGCCAGCTAATAGTTGTGTCTGTTTCTCTGCTTATAAAACTTGGGAGATGTTAACAAACTTAGTTGTACTGTGGAATAATTCCTCAACCCCATTCTCAGAGATTTCCCCTCCACACCAGCTAGAAGGAAAAAAAAAAAATAAAATTCAATCTTCTTCAGCTGCAGCTTTGAGGTTCTTCAGTAACATTTTTAAATACGTATTTTTGCAAAAATGAAGCCAATCGGTGCCCCTGAAAGAAATCCTCAACCACAACCACTTACAACTGAAAAATGACTAATTAAATGATTATTGAGACTCTAAACAGTCACATTCCAGAGGTGTTATAAGAAAAAGACCTGATCTCTGGAAGGCTTTGAAGCTATAGCACTCTTTGTGTCTATAGCAAGTGCTTAGATTTAGCAGCTTTGCCTTGATTACACACTTCTTTAATGTACTAAAGTCCAGCAAGTTCCTGCAAGGGCAGCATAAGATGTTCTTGGCCAAACACCTTCTAACCGTAGCACAGACAAACACCAATAGTAGAAGAAAGTGGAATATAGTCCCATGATTTGTTTCCCATTAATATTACAGGTCATCTCCTGTCATGCAAATTTTACCAAGTAATGTAGCGATTAAATAAGGCCCAAGTTAAAAGCAATGAGGACTTCACAGGGCAGGAAAGGTGGGGAAGGAGAAGGAAATGTGGCATAAGTAAAAAAATAAGTATGTGACAGAGGAAAAACAAAACAAAACAAAAACCCACAAAAACCAAAAGCAGAGGCACGAAAAAGGAAGAGACACACTTACAAGAAGAGACTGAAAAATTATGAAGAAAAACACACACATGCAAGAAAACCCCCACCAATTCACCTGATATAAAAGCATCTTATGTACTGTATTTTCACATGTCTTTACACAAAAGAGAGATAAAGCAGGAACCAAAGGAAAATTAAATGCTAAACTCTACCCAATCACAGATACCAGAAAAAAAAAAATTGTAACATGACTCCCATAATAGAATGGACATAGCAGAGTCACTTACCGATATTAAACTTGCTTTATCTCTTTAAGGACTCTTTCCAGGGAAAGCAGTGATATTATGAGAACAGACCCAGTAATTACATGCAGGTCTTTCCCCTGCTCAGTGATGAAGTACCAGCCATGTCTAGGCTCAGCTTGGTGTATGTCTAGCACAACATCAAAAAGGATTGAGCGCCCATCAGGTCTCCTAGAACTCCTCGGTTACTAAATTGGGAAAGCACTAAGTACGAATAAGGGGGAAATGATGGATCTAAGGAACTATTCTTTTGACATTTATGCTAAAGGTTCTTCCAGAAACAGTTTATATCCAGGCAACTAGTCTTACCAATGGCCATAGCTTCCTAATCAAATTAGAAAGATTGAGTCATTAGGGTCAAGTGACCAGCCACAAAATGATTAAAGACAGTAATCAAGAAATCGAAACTAATTAGTACCTAAGCCTGTTAAAATGGCTTAGAAATAAATTACTTCTACATGAATTTATGTCCAGAGGTCCAATTTTGAGAAGTAATAGAAGTTTCAGAAACTGGTAGGTACAAGCCACAGTATTCCTGAGTAGAACAAAGTGCACTGGATTTCACTAAGACACAGCAAAATACAGAAAATAAGTGCATGACCCCAGGTCAGTATTTTCAGGTGAACGAGCAGATTTTGAAGGGTCAAGTGTCACAGGGCTTGCGTGGTCTTGCACAGACTTTATGCTTAACTCATCTGCATGGAAGCAAGACTACATCTGCGAATACCTAACTTCAGGAAATTTTACTCCTAGATGTAAATGCAATAAAAATAATCGTTTTCATAAGTTCTTAGAGGCTAAGGGAAGAATGCTAGAGAACAAGTAATCTCTCTTAATTTGTAGTTATTGGAAAACCACGAAGTCTGAGATTTTGGTTTATGTGAACACCCAGAAGTTGAGGTACCCTCTTGGGCTTGTTTAGTATGCAGAACTGGATGAGGTGCCACCAACTTTCTAGCCTTTACTAATGGAAATACTGCAAATGCAACCCTTCATCATGGCATTTCAGCATGTTTGTACTTATTCTCCATTAAAACCAAGAAATGGAGATGAGCATGAAAATTAGAAGTTATGGAGAAGAGAGAAACATCATCCAACTATTTTATATGTCAAGTTCAATTCTGATTTCACTTATGAAAAGTATTTTGACTTGTTTTTATTAGGAAGATGAATCCAGAGAGATTTATGCATTCACTATATATGTTATGCATGAGCATAGACAGAGTGCTTTTGGAGACAACACTTGTAAAAACTGTGAAATTAAGCACATTATTCTTTCCTTAGCTGAGGTTTTCCTGCTATCCCAGTCTCGACTGAAAGCTGTCAATGCATTTTAGGGGGCACATTTTCTTGCATCTCAGAACATCTTACTTCAAAGTAGACTTAGAGATTTTTCTCATGGGAACAAGTAACATCACAATATGCATAACTAACTTAATAATCAAGAGTAACACTATAGCAAGTATTTTTAAAGTTCAAAATTAATGGTTTGATGATTACAGGCAAAAGAAAAACAGAAAGATTCCTTTTCTTTTTTTAGCTATAGCTACTCTACTCCAACATTTCACTTTTTGATGTCTTTCTTTGGCTGCAGCAACATCGTGATTTGTAGAAAACGGAATTTGCTCTCCTGTTCCATAACACAAACATACCTACCCAATACCTACTGCCTCCTATAAGAAAGCAAACATTACCTCTTTTGACACAGCAAGAGGATAACTCCAAGGGTTAATTATACTGTTTTTCTTTCCCTTTAGAAAACTTCCTCAAAAAAAAAAAAAAGTGAAAGCAACATCCTTACTGGAAGATGGAGGGAAGGTGCTCCTACTCACCATGCAAGCAGAAACTACTCCCAGTGAAATTGTTCCAGGAACGTTATACTTAGTTATGTGAACTCCACCTGTGCTCAGGCCACCTTTTCTTCTTGTCAACACCACCAAGGCTAGTAACTGGGGGAGTAGAAGGCATTTTTGGGGGTTTTTTTGTTTTGCAATTTTGTCAACTCAAATACAGCTGAGCACGTATGGGATGCTGGAACTATAGCTGTCTGCCAGACATTGTGATTTCAACTGAATGAGCTTATTTTCAAAAAGCAACCTACTTTTCATGGAAGCTTTTATTTTATATAATTTTTAAAGCATAACTTGAAAACTAAGCACCTCTGATGCAGAAAAATACGTCACAAAGACACCCTGGCAATCAGCAAGAACAGAAAATGTAGACCTTATCTCCCATCACCACACTATCCTTTAGGAAATTAAGGAAGTCACATATTTTAGCTTTTAAGTGAGTGAAAAATTATATTCTTTTTTTGAACTTTTCTCCTTTCTTTCTATTTTACACCAGTCCTTCCTGTCTTTCTTTTGTTTGCTCAATTCTTGCCTCAGCTTGTTCTCTATGCCTTCTTTATCTGTTCCTTCCCCCTACAAAAAATCGCATTAATTCTTTCAGAGCTATGGCTGCAGCAGTATCTCACCCCCGACTCTGACGGCCCTTCTCCAGTCATTCACTTGCTCTGGAGCAAATGCTGAGGCTCAGTACAAAAAGAACCATCTGGTGCATGTTAAATGAACTTAGATACTGAGAATATAGTTTTTAACCATACTGGACTACTCTAGCTGTAAAGCAAAAGTGAACACTAGCTGCAGATTTTGTTCAAGACCGGCAGAGAATTGCATTGGCATCGCTGTCTGAAGCGAGTGCACGGCAGAGGTTTGGTTCCTTTGGCCTGGGGCAGGGCTGCCCTGGTTGGTGGGAGAAGGCGGCTCCAGCTTTGGTCAGGGTAAGGACAGGAGCACATCTGGCTGAGGGGCTGGGAGGCACAGCTGTGCCCTGCTGACTCCTTCCATAGAGCAGGGGGCCCCGAGCTCGCCTTTGTAGGTGCCTGCACACGCGGGTGGGGGGCTGCACTCAGGTCAGTGGTATTAACTACTGAGAGCACTTAAAATTTGTCCCAGTAAGTGGATTTCTGCAAGTGCATCAGTAACCACAGAGGACAGCACACAACTCTGCCTGTTGTCTCACACAGAAGAGTTAATAATGAAAATGACATGTATAGCACATTTCTCAGCGTTACGTGAGATAAGCAGCATGTCTGGCAGTAATTCAGTTTGAGCTTGTTATATTTCTAAATGTGTGTGTTTATTGAGGTTTGGCTACCAAATGTTGTGCTCTAATTATCATAGCTTCCTGGCGTTCTCGAGCCCCTGCGAGATATTTTCGCTGGATGCATTGTGCTCTTTGCAGTAGTAGCAGCTGCTGATAGTCACCTGGATGCATTCATCAGGGCAGAGCTTCTTAACACTTATTTCAATCATTTATGCAGGAAAATCTGTACTAAGCAACCCCAAATCTCTCTACTCCTTCTTGCTTACGTTAAGCCTTCAGTCTTTCTGGTTACTGTGCTGTAAGGATATGCAAGTCAGTTGCTTGTTAGCATTGAAAATGTTAATCTGGCTCTACTATAAAACAAATTCAACCCTAACAAAAACAACAACAACAATCAAAATCACATTAAAGTAGTTACAGCAAATTTCCCAGGTAATGAAGAAGGTATGGTCCTTCATTTCCACCTCTATCATTAGTTACACATGTTGAATTTTAAGATATTTTTCCATGATCGTGTACTATACGCCCTGGGAAAACAAATATCTGGGGGAGGGAGAGGAATTTGCTGAGGAACATTTCTCTAACAGTAGTTTTTTCATCCATTGATTTACAAGTCACTGATTTACAAGCTGTGAATGAATAGTAGCCTTCAACAACAGGAAGCCATGCCATTGAGAAACCCTATAGCGTCAGGTGGAGCCTGGAGACAAGCCTGTCTGCTAGCAGGGAAATTCACTCCAGGAGCCCCCTGTAATCAGAGCTGTTAACCAGAAGGAAATGTCTTCAGTACTCTTACATGGCCCTTAATCAGATACTGACAGAGTCCCTTTGATCAATGCATTTTCAAAATGAGGGGAACTGCAGTTTACAATATGTCTACACAGATTTCACAGCCAGTTCCCAATGTGCGCAGTCAGAGGAATTACTCTGACTTCACCCTCTGCTTGCCTTTTCTTTTGCTGTCTTAGAAAACGGAGTCAGAGACTTAGAAATTAACAACACAGAGCCCCACGGATGCTTAATGGCTTTGCCGGTCCCCTGCACGCGGCAGGGAAGCAACCTTCACTTGTGTGTCTCATAGCATTTTACAGCCTTGGGGATGGGGCAGCAGGAGAGAAAACACACTTGGTCAGCTATTTTTGATGGGTCCAGGCTGATGGGGAGCCAAGGTTGGAGAATCAGACCAAAACAGCCTTGCATACATTTACTCTGGTTTAAATAATATTGTAAGGAAAGCATTACTGGAGATTAAGAACCTATATCCTGGAAAGAGTGAATTACTTTAATGAACTACTAAGCATTAGATGTGTAATCACTTACAGAGGAGTATTGCATGAAAACAACTAGCTTCATCCAGAAGTGCACAATGCAAAATCCTACACTGGTGCAAGAGAAGAAACAAAGAATCTGCATTCCTTGTTCATCATGGCAGTGGCACTCTCCAACACGAAAGCTGGCATATCCCAGGACTAATTTCTTCAACCCTAAGAGTAATTTGGGAAACCTGAAAAGCTTGCACGTTTTTGCTGCTTGAGGAAGGGACCTCTGTTTCTCACGAGCAGAAGACCACAACAAGAGGTTCCATACATTACAGAGGAAAAAGAGTGAAAGAATAGGAGACTGGANTGGTTTTAGGTCCCATTCCACTAAAAGAATGCGCTGCAAGCAGAGAAATCATCAAGAAAAACAGAAATATATTAATCAGGCAGTCATTCCCCATCCTCTTACATCACCTGGTTGTACCTTGGTACAGCAGGGGTCCAAAGCAGTGGGTGATCATACATAGCATATGCAGTGAACTGTGTAGCACATATGGTATATACATTGCAGAAACATAAGATAAAAGCTCACCTGCTGTTCTGTGGCTTTCTTAATAGAGTGCCTAGGCACCACCGGGTGAATTAAGAGTAGAGTAGCAGCTTAACTCTAGATTTCCTCACCTCTATGTTAGAACGCTTTTCTTGTTTAATTTAAGTACTTATTAAGTCACTGAGGAAATGAAGGAAATGAAGAATGTGACGTTAAGACAGAGTGTAATTTAAATGCAGCAGTCTTCTCAATTTTATACAATCTTTTTACATAGTAAAAGATAGCCCACAAAACAGGTCTAGTAGATCTATTCCATAGCAGATATACTCTGTAATAATAATAATAGCAATAATTATATGCCTTAAAAAACCCCACAAATGGCTCAAAAAGGTAAAAGAATACTAACACTGTTTTCACAAACATGTCAAGGAATCAGACAAAAACAAAACTAGCATTCAAATGCCAGAGAAGACTGCACACTTTCAACAATGAAGAGAAGGAAAGATTAGAACATCTGAAAAAGAAATAGTGTTTAATTTTTAGTTTGATACTTCACCTGTAGGCAATGTAAACATATTTTGTTAGGCATACAATGGGTTTGGATGGTGGCAACAACCAGAAAACTCACAGCATTTTATGCCTGAGATCCCACTTTGGACTTACTCCTTACCCCTTCCTCCTTTGAGTATAGAAGGAGACAAAATAAGAATTATCACAGACCAGATTCATCCCACTTAACTTTTTGTGCCCCAGTTAAGAAAAAGAGTTTATCAAAACCAAACAATAGTTCTGTGTCTTGATCTGGAACATATAGAAAACTCAAGCTTGTGTTGGTTCTTGGTTTTGGTATTTTCCTGAAAGAAATTAATTTTCCTCGACTTTCCCACCACTCAATGCCACCTGCCATACAAGACATATCACATGATCCTGGTTTATCTACTAAATACATTTTAGAATTTCCTTCATGCATGAAGTTGATTTATCCTCACACAGCATAATGTTGCTTGTGGTATTGTTGCTTGTGGTATGACCTTCTAAGTAACCATTTCTCTCTTTAAGGCTAATTCTGCCATTCATAGAACCACAGGATGGTAGGAGTTGGAAGGGACCTTTGGAGATTATCTAGTCCAACCCTCCTGCCAGAGCAGGTTCACCTACACCAGGTTGCACAGGAGGNACCCAAGGATACCATTGGCCTTCTTGGCTTTCTGGCATGTCATCCACTCCTCCCAGTTTTGTGCCATCAGCAAACTTGCTGAGGGTACAGTCTGCCCCCTCATCCAGGTCATTGGTGAATATATAGAACAACAACTGGGGAACACTGCTAGTTACAGACCCCCAACTAGACTCTGCATNTATTCCCTTGATCATCTTCATAGCCCTCTGCTGGACTCTCTCCAGTAGTTCCTTGTCTTTCTTGAACTAGGGAGCTCAGTACTCTACATGTGGCCTCACTAGGGCAGAGCAGAGGGGGTGCGTGTGTATGTGTGATAACCTCCGTCTACCTGCTGGCTACAATGTTTTTAATGCACCCCAGGATACCATCGGCCTTCTTGGCTTTCTGGCATGTCAGCCACTCCTCCCAGTTTTGGGTCATCAGCAAACTTGCTTAGGGTACACTCTGTCCCCTCATCCAGGTCATTGGTGAATATATTGAACAACAACTGGGGAACACCGCTAGTTACAGACCCCCGACTAGACTCTGCATCATTGATCTCAACCCTCTGAGCTCTGCCATTCAGCTGGTTCTCAATCCACCTCACTGTCCACTCATCTAACTCACACTTCCTAAGCTTACCTATGAGGATGTTATGGAAGACAGTGTCAAAAGCCTTGCTGAAGTCTAGGCAGACAAAATTCACTGCTGTCCCCTCATCTACCTAGCTAGTTATGCCACCACAGAAGGCTATGAGATTGGTCAGGCATGGTTTCCCCTTGGTGAATCCATGTTGACCACTCCCGATAAACAACTTTTCCTCTACTTGCTTAGAGATGACACCCAGGATGAGCTGTTCCATCATCTTTCCAGGGGTAGGGGATAGAGGTGAGGCTGACTGGCCTGTAGTTGCCTGAGTCCTCCTTCTTCCCCTTTTTGAAGGCTGGTGTGACATTGGGTTTCCTCCAGTCCTCAGGCACCTTTGCCATTCTCCATGGCCTTTCAAAGATGATGGACACCAGCTTCACAAAAACATCTGTCAGCTCCCTCAGCACTCCTGGGTCCATGGATCTGTGGGTGTTGAGTTTGCCTAAACAATCTCTAACCCAATCCTTCTTGACCAAGGGAATTTCTTCCTTTCTCCAAGCTCCCTCTCTTGCCTCCAGGGTCTAGGATTCCTGAGGGACAGCCTCAGGGAATGAGGGAAGCTTCCTGAGGGAAGCAAAGAAGGCATTCAGTAACTCCACCTTCTCTGCATCCTCCATCACCAGGGCACCCACCTCATTCAGCAATGAGCCTACATTTTCCCTAGTCTTCCTTTTGCTACTCATCCACTTGAAGAAAACCTTCTTATTGTCCTTGCCATCCCTTGCCAGAGTTAATTCCAAGTGGACCTGAGCATTCCTCCTTGCATCCCAGCATGTTCTGACAACATTCCTATATTCCGCCTAAGTGGCCAGCCCCTTTTTCTATATTCTGTAGGCTTCCTTTCATTCAAGATTTTCCCAGAAGCTCCTTGCTTATCCATGCAGGTCTCCTGCCTCTTTTGCTTGATTTCTTACTCCTAGGGATGCACCTATCTTGAGCTTGGAGGAAGTGGTGCTTGAATATTAACCCATTCATCTATTGTAACCTTTTAATATAGAAATTCTCAGAAATGGTTTTCCAGTTTCATGCATTATTCCATGATACTTGAAGAATATCAACAGACCATAAGAACAGTTATCTGTTAATGTTTTCTATCCCTTAGTAAAGATTTTTTTATCCTTGTTGTCAAGCATCATGGCCAAAAAATAGCTTTATGAGCTATCATAAGACACACAGTAATCCTGTCCTTAAATCTGCATGTATTTTACATGCTCTCATTCATCCATGTATTCCCTCTGTTTAAGAAAAATAACAAAGAAATGGAAGGGTGTGATAAAAAGATTCAGCACGCTCTTAAAAAGGCTTTGGTGTTGATAAGTGACTAAATAAGTGTAATACACCACCAGGAAGTTGCATCTTACAACTCTTCACTGAATTATAGGAATGCCTATCCCTTATGTTTTAAGAGATGAGACCATCTTTTGGAAACAGAGTTCTTGGTTTTGCCTCAGTCTCTCCCACTCTTCACCCCTCTGTTGAGTTCTCAAACCACAGCAGGGCTTATGCTCCTCAGCCACCAGGAGCAGAGCCAGGTGGCCAAGCAGCCCCTGCAGAGCCCAATGCTGACCTGAGGTGGGCAAGTGTTCAGAATTAAATGGTGCTCAGCAGGACTGAGAGGCTACTGGGCACGAGCGATAAAATCCAGAACTTCACTTTGCGAGACTGTTGCTTCAGTATTTTGGTTCTCACTCCTGATCTTGTGTTAAAACTTATCATAAAATAAAAAGCTGAACAAAATTAAAGCTTTTCCTTTTGCCTCCCACAAGATTTGTGCTTATCCCTTTCACAGCGAAGTGTGCTTCTTTCTCTTACCGTGATGCCTTTTGTCTTCTTATCTGCAGTGTGGACAAGAACTTGAAGGAGGCATGACCATTTCAAGGAAAATCAAGACCAATGCATCCCATAAGAAAGCTTACATTAGTAGATGGATATCTTTCCTTCCTATGCCCATTATACAATGCCTTTTATTTCAGCAAAACCTTTTGCAGCATGGAGGGAACCAACCCAAAATGTGGGGAGGGAATGTTTTATTCAAGTCTTTAGCCAGTTGGGTTCCCCCTTGTTAACCAAAGAGAGCTGATACAAATTGAAGCAAAGAGAATAACATTAACGACCCCAATGTGTCTTCAGTGAGTTTTGTTAGCCTAGAGCTTTGTGACTGTCCTGACAGAGCTCAAGTGCCTTGAGGAGACAGCAAAGCGTGGAAGTGGAAATCCTTCTTAGCTGTTGTATGACGGATGTCAGATGTTAGGATGTTGTTGTCCTTGTGGATGTTTATACATATACATTTTTAAGGCAAAACATAAACAAACAAGTGAAACCACTGTGTAAGCCTAAATACAAGAGTAACCCTGTGTGCTAGCCCATAGATTGAAAGCAGATGTAGGACTTTGTAATTAGGCCTGATTCAAGCTGCCTGAAGTGCATAAAAGCAGTTGTTTTGGAAATGAAGGGAGGGACTAGGGTAATGTAAACACAATTTGTCTTTTTGCTGCACATGGCAACAGATTAAAGCAAATGCAAGCAGATTAATCATGGGGGGGGAATCTTCAGGGAGGGCAGTTACACACTATCATCCTTCAAAAATGAAATGTTTAAATGTTACTGTTTCAGAGCTTATATTCCAGATATTCAGATCTGCAACCTGATCGAAAAGCTGAACTATTTTCGGAAGTTTTATATTTATTGAACACATGCCTCTAAAAATGCATAATTAAAGTGACTGGGAATTCATCAGGAAGAGATTACCGATAGCTGCCTGATCCAGTCAATGGGACTCCTGCCTTGCAACATTTGGATCAAGACTTTTTGCTTAGGAAAGATTAAATGTTAGCAAGGGCTTTTCCAAATGAATGACACCGATACAACATAATGCTTGGAAGAAGTCACTGTAGATATATGGTATCATTTCATATATGGTATCATTTCATAAAACTTTCTGTAGGTTTTTGCTTTACAGAGAATTGAAACACTTCCCACTCTTTACCCAAAGAACTGAAGTGTAACTGCATATCGGGAGTACACAGAATTCATAGGTTGCTGTGATACACTTTCAAGGTGAATTGGACCCTCTGAATGTTGGATCTAATTATTAAGACTCCTCTGACATCCCTGCCTGAATGTGAAATTCCTTTGTTTATCTCACTGCAGCCTACTAGATGCTGTCAATCACACACAGTACACAAACACATTTTATTAAACTTAATGAAAATGTTACATTAAACACCAAAGTCGTGTAGGATAACAATCCATTGCTTACAGTATTATCACACAGATGAAAAAAACCAATTTTTTTCTTTGAGAAATAAGATCTGATGTTTATTAACAGCCCGTAGCTATACTGAGGACAGCAGTATTATAGACATTCAATATTCTTAATCTTTGCTTACCAGTTTCTTCACATAACTCAAAATGTTGCCATTACCTGGAAGTAGGATTTTAGTGAAGTAATTCCAAAAGCCAAAGCATCACAAAAGACCTGCACTCCTCTAGAATTAAGCACATGCATTCCCACCACACCTACTTTCGTAACAGCAGTACTGTGCCTCTTTGTCTCCAATTTTGCCCCTACTCAGTATATGAAAAGCAAACTAGAATAGTGCTAGTCTATTTTTTGATACCAGTTGAGTCACACTGTGCAGCCACTATGTATGTAAACACAGTATTCCAGGTTTCTACACCAAATGCCAGTTAAGAAGGAAGGAGGGTCCCAAAGCCCGCTCAGAAGAGCGGCATTGTAACACCAGGGCTCAGCTCCAAAGTTTGCCAGCAATTTATTTTGTATAACCTTGAGCAAGTCACTGAGGTACGCTTATTTTAAAGGCATTGCACTAATACGCCTTGCAAGAAGTTTAAATACCCATCATCCATTTTTTCAAATAGTTGCAGGGGCATGCAAGTTTCTAGTAGTAAATAAAATTTAGACTCCCTGTCCCTGTTCTCAGAGTACATATAAAAAAAACCTGCCCATAGAACTGTTCTTTCTCCCCCGTCCGCCCTGAGTTTTATTAGTTTTGTCTGGGATCTAGCTGCTTTACAGCTCGGACTGCATATCCTTATCTGTATTTACAGTGGATTTGGGGAGAAGGCTCCTTGAGTGGAACCTCCAAGAACAAGCAATACAAATATTCCTGTTCTGTGCCACGCAAGCAGTTCTTGGCATCTGGCACCATGAAACTGCGCAAGGATTCTTGCTGTAGTCACAGACGCAAAGACTTTGGACAGAATAGGAAAAGGCTGAAGAATCCTACGTCTAAAGCTAGCTTTCCTGTAACACCACCAGTAATTATTTTTACTGATGTTGTTTAGGTTGTGGGGTTTTTTGTTGTTTTGGCTGAATCCTGTAGGGTTTATATAGTATTAGGCTTAACGGAAGTACATAAAAGCACTCACATCAGTACAGAGCAGTAGAATGGATTTTTTTTTTCCCTTGGTTGCTGTGTTTAAGACATGTTAACACCAGATTGTTGCTTTGCAAAGGGAGATGTGATGTTACATTTTTAACGTCTCAGAAATTTACATGTTCCATATTAACAAAAAGAAATATAATCACAACAGCTTCAGTGCCATTCCATTAGAATTTTAAAACAGGATGATGATCTAAATATCACCTTAATTTCTGATAATTAGAGGGTTGAATGCACTTTAAAATATTAGTGACTGGTGCAGCTTTAGCCTGAATGATACAGTAGAGCACATGCCAGTAAAAATAAATCTCTCAGAAGGAAGAAGTACTGAGAAGGGGATTTTGGGGGGTGGTTTCCTTGGGGCGAGGGTGGTGTGAGCAAGCAGCACATGGCTGTCTGATTTCCACAGGCTCCTCGCACAGTCATCATCAACCCTCGACTCACTTTGGCTTCTGAACTACTTACATATTGATTCACAGAAAGCGTATGTATAGCACTACGAACAGAAGAAGAGAGTTTTGCATCAGGATTGCTTTTTAGTGTTGTGGGAGGGTTTTTTGGGGGGATGGAGTGTTAGGTTTGGGTTGGTTTTTTCAGCTTTTCCTATTTGATCATCAAGTCCAAGGCAGCAAAGGCAGTAAAAGCAGGGAACTCTAACCCACCACAGTACTAAGGGTTTTGTGTTCCCCACAGTCAGAGAGATTACTACAGCCTCAGAGTCAATGAAGCTAAAAGCACAACAGCTCAAGCTGGTACAAAAAAACAAAAAACAAAAAACAAACCCCACCAAACCAAAACCAACCCAACACAAACCCCAAACAAAAAAACAACAAAAAACATACAGGAAATCAAACTCAGGTTGAAAAAAAAAATACACTGAGGTTGTTTGTTTTGAATGCAGTGACATTAAATTCCAATTTAAAGGCAATTCAGGAGTCACTGCAACCATTTCAAATCAGTCAGCCTAGCGGTTTATGAAAACAAGATGAACCCCCACTCAGAGTAGGGATCCTTCCCCCCACCCCGCGCTTTGGGCCATGAAACCCTGTAATGACTTTTTAAGGGAAATTCAGCACCCTGTGTCACTTCTGAGAGGCTCTGCTCTCAGGTTAGGGGAACCTCTACAGATACAGTGGGCAGAGGACTTCCCTGGCAAGGAGGGCCCAAGCAGCAAGCCATTTTCTACAGGGTTTCATAGGAACGTCCTCACCACCTCCTGTGAGCAACTCTGGCCACACTGGCAGAAGCAGCAGACCTCAGTACACCTACTCAGTATAATAATAGCAGGGCCATAACAGCAGACCGGCATTTTCTTTCTTCTCCCCAGAGAACAAAAGCAGGGGGGAAAAAAATTCAGTGTCCCAAGTTTTGTTTTACTAACCTGTTTCCATTTCACTTTCTCAAAAAAACAAAAACAAAAAAAGTCTTCAATTGAAAGCTTTTTATTTTTACTATTTTGCAATGCACAAGTACTTCTTACCTGAAAGCAATGCGTCTAAGGTTATGCTGAACCAGTATCTAAACTATATTGAGCTTTCTTCCATATTAAAGTACAAAATAATATTTTTCTCATCCGTATTTCTAGCTTTCTGTCTAAAGGAGCGACTCCAGGCTGGGGAGTCAGCGCTGCCGGGGAGCTGCAGTGACTCCAGAAGATGTCACTATTCTGCAGAAGCCTTGCCAGCAGGCTGGGGAGCTCTGCAGCTAGTGAGCCGGTATCAGCACAGTTCAAATGAATCAAAGGGTTTTCAAAATATGTCTCCAGTAAGTTCAGCTACTCTGTGTTTGCTCTCAGTGAATACAGCTCTACCATCTAGGCAGGCCTTTTCTCTAATACATAATTAATAATTCAATACATAACATTAATTTCAGTCTCCGATCATTTCACATTTGCTGAAATGTAAAGAAAGTTACCCTTAAGCTCCCCTTTACCCTCTCAGGACGCGTGTTCTTCTAATATTTCAGTAAGAATAAAAACTGTAGAGTAGGGCAGAGGAGGAGGGTTTTCAGAGAAGGCAACAGACAGGTACCTTCTCTGCTCCTTCAACCACGTACTCCTGGCAGGGGGAGATCTAAATCTTAAGGTTTAGACTGCTACCTAAACCTTTTCTGTCCGCAGGTAATCCCCCCCTCGCCAAGTTCAGTTGTCATTGCAGTCAACCAGTGGCCAGATGCAACATGCCTGTTAGATCAGCTGGATCATCTTTCAAAACAGCAAGGTGCACCAGAAAAAACAAAGGATTTTTCTTCACCGAGCAAGTTCACCTGTAAGTTCTGTAAGAGAAATGTAGTAGCAGCTCTCAGGCACTCTTTTACTGTTGTTTAGATAAAGATACAGTCATTCACACACATCACCAGATGACTGCTTTATTATGATTTTGGGGAGTTTTCTTTAGATCAAGGCCTTGTTCTTGATAGAATAAACCTCATGAAAAAAAAAGAGAAGTCTCATACCAGGACACTGGACTGCACAACTCTTTCTGTAAAACTACTTCTGAGATTTTATCCTCTTTCTACTTTACTGGATTCCTGCCCTATGCATTAAGGGCACTGCTCACAGCAAAAATGGTGCCAATATCCCTTGCCTTGAAGGCTTTTTTGCTTTTACTAGAAAAGCTATGTGCCACTGGGCAATAACCTGAAGGCCAGATCAATTGTTCTTCCCTTAGCTAATTTTTATCTCTGTCAATATTAAAATATTTCAGAACTTGATCAGTTATGAAAATTATTTTGATCCCAACAAGTTTACCTTGCCAGGTCTCCTAGTGTCTGTAAATGTAAAACTCTAGGAGATGTCCTGGTCCAGGGATCTGAGATCTTTTAAGGCATGTGTCTACAAATTGCTTTCTACCCTCAAATTTATAACTACGCACTATTTCCTCATATGTCCACTCAACTGCCAGTGTAATGAACTCTTCATAAGTTTCGTTGCGGCACGTTGAACTAGTCCGTGCCATAAGACAGTTCAACACATTCTTAGCAATTGTTTCTGCTCAATAAAGAATTATTCTGTTGGTTGGTATGGTTGTTCAGTGGGAGCCATGATAGTCCAATGACATATGGAAACATAGGAAAAGGTAACCCAGCTGGATTGCCATCCTTCACCCCCCTCACAAGCCCCCCTTGAATACAAAGGCACAGAGATCCAAGGTTTTGGGCAGGCAACCCCCCATCCATAGACCCCATCAGGTATTATTATACAGGATTAACTGAGATTTACTACCTCACAAGAAAAAAAGAAAAGCTGGGATAAACAGTGATATCAACTTTGTAAAGATCTCCCTTTAATGAAGTCTTTTTGTCCCCCCCACCACCTCAGTTTTATTAATTCAGCACTCAGCCCACTCCTACCACCCCACTTCTACTCCAAAGAAAACAAACAAACCAACTAACAACAAAACCAAAACCAACTCACAAACAACACACCCAAACACAACACACTGAAGAATTCCCTTGTGCTGTGAGCTCTTCAAGACACACACTAGAGATGGTTTTCCATTTCTTCTTCATTCAGAGTGAATAAAAAGCTGCGCAGCCATGGATGAAGATGCGTTACTGAAACCCACAGAAATGTAAAAGGTTTTAAAATTGAAACTGCTGGCTTTTAAGTGGCTGTAGATAATAGCTGAGCTGCAGCCATGCTGCTTTTAATCTTACAGCACTGAGTGACAAATGATAGCAGTAAGTGGGGAGGAATGCCTCCCCCTGCAGAGTTTTGCTCTTTAAGTTTTTAGTGTGCTTACTAATCAAATATGAAAATAAGCATGCCATCAGCAGCACCTTTTAGTTTATGAAGGGACTTGAAATAAAACCTCCCATACTTCTCATGCAGTTGAGTTAGAAATTAATGAAAGGTTTTCCATCTGGAAGTTATCATTCGCTGTAAACGTCCTTCTTTCTCCTTTCCTTTTATCAGAAGACCAAACATCAAAGTGTAAACAAGGGATTTTGGAAGTCTTTAACAAGCCATAGCACAGTCAAACCTAAAAATGCTATGTAAACTACAGATGTAAAGATGTTCCTCAACTCTATCGAGGTAGCATGCTCTAGCGCTTTTTGCAAGACTTGCTTCCCTCAGTGCTTCTCTTACTGCCTGCCAAACCCCATAACATTTACCCTCAGCCTCCTCTTCTTTCTGCCTTTTTTACTAGATCTCATTTACTCCCATGATTTTAAACATTCTGGTGATAACCATTCCTTTCTACTTCTGACCCCACTCCAAGCTTATATTCAAGACTCCCATTTCTCAGCCTCTATGCTCTACCATCTGATGATTTTTGAATTTGAATAAACCATTCAGCTGACCACATTATCCTACAACTTAAATGTTGTGCAAGTTCCATTTCTAAACATGAGTGGTATCTGATAACCATAACTACAAAACAAGACATTAAACAAAGTTTATGCAACCAAGCAAAGCAGGGGACAGCAACTTTTGCCTCACTCCTTTCAGTAGGAAGCTTATTCGGACATTGAAAGTTCATTTAAATTAGCATTGAAACTTGCTCATAGCAGAGCAATTTTGGGATCCCCCAAAAACTTGAGCCTATATTAGATTATCCTGATGCAGTCAATGTAGCATTTTATTGATGGGTAAACTGATTCAAAGTTTTTTTCTGCAAAGCAGCAGGTGGTGCACCTTTGCTTCTCCACAGGAGAGCTGGGCTCTTCCCTTTGGTGAGAGGGGGCAGAGTAGCTGCCGTGCCAGAAGAGACGTGCAGGGGCTCAGGTGCAGCAAGCCCTTCTCACATGCTGCCAGGGCAGGACCCCAAAGCACCCCCAACTCGAGGAGATGCCACACCTGCCTTGTCACATCCAGAAGGAGAAGGAAAACAACACAGGGCAATCCCCAGTACAGGGGGGTACGGGTGCCACAGTAGGACAGGAGGAGAAGTATTCATCACCCTGCTCCACTAAGCATTGCCTTTGGCCACACACGTGATCCTAATGTATGATAAATTGTACTGTCTCAGAGGACGACATGCAGCTCTTTGTCTCCGAGTACAATTTCCAAGTTTTTTTTCCTGTTATGCAAAGGGTAAGTCAAAGCTCTGATTTATGTGAGGCTACAGCCACTGCTTTGCGAGGGGGTTTTTGGTGTGTGTTTTAGACTTCATGCTCATGTCCTGTGCACAGCACAAGCACAAAGGTGGCGACATTTAAAGGACCATAAAGAACTCGCACTCATCTGTCATTCAGTGACAGCAGAGCTTGGACACTTGGCTTCTGCACAACTCTAAGTCTCTGTAACTTAATAAGTAGGTAGGTAGGCTATTTGGAACCCCATGCACCTATTTTAAATACATAACAATAACAGAGAAAAGCTAGGGACACAGCTGGAAAAAAGTATTTGTCAGCTCAACTGACAAATTCAAGAAGCTACTGCTATTATCTACTTTGATTTATTCAGGTGAAGAAGAAGAAAAAAAAAAAAGAGTGTGTGCAGATTTAAATAACTGAGCCTACACAATTCACACTAAAGGAAACCCCATCTCTTCAACGGCAAAGGCTCAGCAGCGTTTGCTGAGTCACAAGTACACAAAGATAACATGGACATAGACCAGACCTGGGATGCTCCAGGACATAACTTTGGCAATATTTTAATTGCTGGAGCCAAACCTCATCCTACCAATGCTATTGAACAACAGTTTTCATTGGAGGTTGGTTTACATCCTCAAAAAAAAAAAAGAAAAAATTGGCCTTTGACGGACTGCACCTTCAGTGTCAACAGACGCTCCTAAGGCATTTTGTTTCCAGAGCCCAGTTTCCTAGCCCCCACTGAAATTCTGGTAATGGAAATTTGACATGCAGAACCTGGAACATCAAAAGCCACTGGTCTTATTAATTAAGGACCTCCCGCCTTCAGATTTCTTCCAAAAGTCAGTTTTTCCTTTAGCTCCTCCAGACCTCCCTTGTGCTACTGTTTCAGTTGCTCCAACTTCAGCTCTGCAATGCCTTTACCAGAACTGCAGGGGTATGTCTATACTGCAAGGCTAAAAAAAGAAAGCCTAAGCCTCTCACTAAAGCTCACAAGGTTCAATTAGATGAAAAACAGTCAAAACTCTGATCAGCAGAGCCTAATTAGCATGGATGTGGCCCCCTATCCCTCCCTGGCATAATCAGCGGTAAAACATGAAAAAACAAGGAGAAGAAAGGATGGGCTAGAGACAGAGGTGATCATCTTAAACAACCATCTAATCATTCATAACTTCAATTCACTTATATAGTAAATACATCCTCTTCCTTTTCATCAGCGTGTGTTGGCACCTACGGTAATTACTCCCAGAAAGTTAACTCTCTGAGGCAATATTTCTATGCTGCTTAATTGCACAAGTACCAACTTGCAGTCTATCGGTACTGATGAGTGGCGACATCCTCCTGTCAGCCAAGTAATTTGTTGGCAGAAAATGCCACAGACACTTTCTTCGCTATCTTTCAAAGCCTCTCATGCAAACGAGGCAGAGTAATTAGCACTGACCTTTGGCTAATGCTGGTTGCCAATCAGTGGTGCTTCCCTACTCAGCTGTTGCATTTATATATCCCCATTTAACAACCAGGAGTACAAAATACGCACATGATGCTCACAGCAGGCAAACGGCAGCGCTCACAATCTGGTCACCATCAGGGTGAAGGATGTTTCTGTAGTACTGCTAGGGACTGCTAGCACAAGTACCCACAAGGAATAAAACTTCATGATACTCCACACCTCATAGGCTTAAAGGCAAACTTTAGACTAAAACCCAAACAACAACAGCAACAAAAAACCCGAAACAGAAAACAAAATAAACTTGACAGGCAGTTTTCTTTCAGAAAGCTTTCAGTGAAAAAAACTGCAGGCAATCGGGAAGTTGCAGAAAGTGTGGACAAACTGAAGCATTACAGTCTGGTCTGGCAGTGGAACTTGTTGGGCTGAGACAGCCTTACGCAAAAGGTTATTTGAAGCTTCAAAACACTAAGGTTCAACAGCTAAAAGTGACCACAAAATGCCCCATTACTATTTTCAGAAGTGACTTCCCCAGGACATGGAAAGACGCAGGGGGCTGTCCAGATGAGGTGGTCTGTCCATCCGTCCATCCCCCTAGCAAGCAATCTCCCTAAACCTCCTGGGTTTATTCTGGGCTCCCCTGCTCCAGGCAAATTGGTTACAGTCTCGTTCACTGTCAAGCGAATCCAACAGAAGATAAATCACCCTGCGTTAATCTTTTACAGTCTACACATAATACAAAAGAGCAGTAACTTGACACTTTAATCATGGTACTGTTACAAGCTGCTGTTCTCCACCAAGCTGTGAGCACCTCCCGCGCTTGGGCCCATCGTCACAAGCCACCCCACAGCTGTCAGAGTGAAAAATGCCATCTCTGCTTGTTTGCAAGCACAAAGATTAATATAGAAGTCAGTGGATGTTGCTGGTGCCTACCAGGACAGAGGAGGAAGCAAATGCTCCTGGAGCTCAGGTATCCAAGCGTTCCCACCCCAGAGGGTTTCAGCTTGCACTGAAGATGCTGAAGTGTTGGCATGGGGATCGCCACAATGGGATTCAGGAGCCAAAGACCATCTTCTCCATACACCCAAATACATATCCAATAGATTCTCTCTCAAGTTCTGACAAAGTCTGACTCCAAATTAAAATAAAATTTGACCCTAGGTAGCCATTTGCCAGTGGGAAGCCTTGCTACCTCCCACATCCATAGGGCCAAGCAACTGCATGAACTCTCTCTGGTGTTTTCAGCATCACCAGTCAGTCAAATACAGCAAAAGCATTTGCCCAATAACATACGCTGTCTTTCATGGATGGAGAGAAGAAAAGGATTACTTCAGAAACCCATAAATAGTGAACTAAATCCTAGGAAAATACGTACCTAATCTATCTATCAGTGGTCTACACTTAAAGAAGCTACTTTTGCCTCCACCATAACAGCTACATGTTTTGAAATCTAGGGATAGCAAGCTGGAACACATTAATGGGTAAGATTTATTTGGGGAGGGGGGAAGCAAGATTTGTATCATCCTTATTATTTAATTGCAAGCAAGATCACATTTCTGTAGAAGATGAGTCCTGCCCTAAACATTTCTATCAGCCAACAAGGCAGACGTACAGGCTATATCTAGAAATATAATTGAGACAATTTTAAGTCGTGCACACTTCTCTTTCTGTATTACTCCATGGAACAAGTCGTTCCCTTTGGACCAGACTAAATATTCTTGAACAACTTTTCTTTAAGAGGTCCTGAGCCAACAGCTTTCCAGGGAAAGCTGCAGTTTCTCAACAAGTTCAACTACCAGGCAAGCTTGTAGATATACACATATGTGTGGATCATATATACATAACACACACAGAGCTGCAGGAAGATATTTGAAACAGAGTACCCTTTACTTATTTACTTTACAATCACCACGGGACACAACAAATTAACTGAACTAATCAGCTAATAGAGAGCATTAACTCTTTCAAAATCTAGATGTTGTGGTTCTTGGAGATGGGAATTGATACCAGACAGTCTTTAGTCGCTGACTGTGTTACTGATTATGTCCAATTATGGCAAAGAAAAAGGAGTCTGAAACGTTTGAGCTGGAGCAGAGAGAGAAGCGTAATTCGTGCCTTATGTTAGGCAGATCCTCTTCACTATTATAGCATTATTCAATTATTCACAATCTATTTACCATCAAGGAGACAATCCGGCCATGTGCTCTGTAATATTTACCGTTTCACCAAGCTGTCTGATGCTAACACGTTCTATTAATAGGGTACCAAGGGGTGACGCTGAACGAAACTGCGCTGGAGTGGTTCAAATCATGTTCAGCTCACAGACAATTTGTCAAGGTGGGAGGTTGAGTTTCAAGCCTGGAATGTAATTCAATTCAGTGTCCTGACAAGAGGCGGCATTAGTGCCTTCTGTGCACAGGGTAAGCGATACTCCAAAAGCCTGCAACAGACCAGCAACACGATTATCCCACACATCCTCCATAAAGAATGCCTTCTGTGTTTTAGCGCCACAAAACTGCTCTTTCTTTTAGCTGAGATAATTAACTGTGTGATCTTTTTACTTATCGCTGTGTCTGGCATCCATAGTTCTGACACATACACAGCATTCAGTGTAAAACATAAAACATTCTCTGCTTACTGGCGGGATTTGGGCAAAGTATTGCTTCAAAGGAACAACTCATTTCACTGCTTTTCCACTGCACTCATCTCTTCCCGTCAGCCTCAAGTNAAAAAGAAAAAACTAATCAACCTATATTAACTCACAAAAGACAACTTCAAATTCAACAAGAGATTTGCAGCTACCAAGTGGCTGTAAAATAGGCTGAGACCACCACTCTCCATGCTGAGGATAGTATCTAAGATGCCTCTAAGCCCTCACCTGTCCTTAAGCATAGAATGTTTTCCCTTCCTCACCCCTCCCATCATATACATCTTTGATTTAGGAAACAGCTTTATAGTATGTTAGCCCGGCAGCTACCTGCCCAGGTAGGTAAGAGGAAGTCTGGAAGGGAAAAAGGGAAGGCAGTTCTATTTCCACCATGCAAATAACATATGTTATAGGGGAATTTTATCACTTTTTTAAAAGGACTTGTACCATAAAGTGATATAGACATCATACATGTAAACCTTATGGATTATAATGTAATTCAGAAAAGCAGAAACCATTGGGTCTAGCTAACACTAAGAAGAGTCAAACATCCATCCTAAAGCATACCTAGTTCAGGACTCACGGGACCATAGCAAGACGAATGAAAACAAATTTAAATCCCCCTGCCCCCAGCAGCTCAGGAAGCAAAGTACTATGAGGATTTTGCCAGAAAGAGAGGGTCAGTGAGACACAGTTTTCTTGATTTGGCACTGATTTCTCGGCCACCTTCCTAGAACTGCAAGGGTGGCAAGTGGGTCCCCAGCTCAGTGGCCCATGCTCGTACCAGCACTGGGTGACTGGGAAGTCAGTTTCCCAGAGCCACTACTGTCCCTCATGGGGAAATGGGGGGCTCTGCATCCACATGTATCTCCCCACCACCTCCCAAGGCAGCAGCAGGATGTGGCCTGGGGATCAGGGCAGCAAAGCAATAAAGCAACCATAAAGCAACTGGGAACAGGAGAGGTGACAAGGGCAGAGGGAACACACATTCAGCAAAAGAAGTGGGGGTGGGAGGGAGGAAATGTGTGAGAAGCTGCTCTCTGCACTGCTTCATATTTAAGTCTAACACAGAGTCACCTCCACAAATGCCAAACATGATTTTATCAGCATTCCCATAGTGTGGTGCAAAGCTTATCCTAGAAGCACAAGCCAAGTGCTTTGACCAGAGCCTAGGAAAGGCTGCATGAGAAAAACCTTCAGTATTTTTTAAATCTCCGTCAAAGCCTCAACCCCTCACAGCCTGGGCATTAAACCACATGACAAGAGTCAGTCAACCCAAACTTTAACATGCATCTGTCCACACTGTTTCCTTCAAACAAGCATGCCAAACACAGCAACAAGCCTTTCACTCTCCAACACTAGATGCTATTAAAACATAAGTTATGATAACTTTTTTTTTTTTTTTAAGATCAAGCAGAGAGCAGGATAGATCAGAACAATGGGGATCCATGGACAAGCCTGCCACCTGTCCAGGCAGGCAGGGACATGCGAGATCAGGGGCACAAAAGAGGGCTGCCACCGCTCCTGGTTTCCACCCAGCATCTTTCACATGTCAAGTTGCAAAGAAATCTCTGCATCACCCCAAGGCAAGGACAGGCACAGCACCGCTCCCAGCCCATACAGTATCCCAAAGTCACAGGGCCACAGACACCCAGGGGCTCCCCAGAGAGATGGGGTCCCCATACCTTCCAGCTCACCTGCAGCACAGCAACCATGTCAGGAAACCCCCCTTTCAGCTACCACATCACAGCCTCTTAACCCATACTTTAACCTGTGATAGCCTACAAACTAGCCTGTACCATCTGCCACAAGGCAGCTCTAGGTTCACCTCGCATTTGAAAGCGCCAACTAGGACAATATCAGGGGTTATTTTACCTTTTGTGAGCCAGCAGAGAGCAGCCCTCATGAAGTCAAAGCCACGGTGCACTTGGGCATCAGTGAGAACCAGCCACGCATCCCCCACGTTGCTTTAAGTATGCACAGCTGTGACAGGGGAACCTCCATTTACACACATGCAAAGAAGCTCCCTTCAGATTACATAGTATTTTAAACAGGTGCTGAGGACTATACATGATAAAAGGCCATAAAAAACTGGTCCCATTAACCCAGGGGTGCTTTTTTTTTGTTTTCTTTATAACTGTTTTTTAATTGTTTCTGCAGGATAGAAAGCCAGAGTAACCTATTAATCCCAATATAAGTTTTTCCCTGAGTAAAAGTTTGGACTGGATTTGCTTTTACCAAAATCTGTCCCTTGTGTAATTCTGTGGAAGACAATCAAGTTACAGCATGGGAAAATACATGCTTTTATATCTAAATGCAAGCTCTCTTTATTATTCACTGCAGATGGATGCAGGTGTAGGTAGTGGCTACCGATACCATTTAAAAGCTCAGCTAGACAGCTTCCCCTAAAGATATGTGAATGCTAAAAGGAAAAAGTTGAAGCTGCACAGGTCAAATGTTAAGCTCGTAACAACAGAAACAGAGGTTCCTGTGACAGGAGGGTAAATTTCTAGTTGCTTGGGTCTCCAGCGTTGTTCCCTGATAACCATGGGGTCCAAGACAAGGGATTCCTGAGCACTTCATCTACCAGGGAATATTCATCTAGATGATTGGGAGATACGTTTTGGCCCCCTGGTCATCTGACATATTTCTGTCTCACATGTCAATACATGAAACCACTCCTTCTGTATCAGATGATCATTTCCTAAGCATTTTCTCGAAGGAGGCAAATCCCTTAACTGCCTTGGAATAAATCTGCAAGTCATTAGGCATCTCGAGGGGACATGGGGCTCCAGCTGTGCCAGGCTGGAAGTCAGTGCTCCTTCCAGGCTTGGAATAGCAAGAAAGAGGACAGGCATCTTTCTACTTAAGCCTCAAAACCCACGATACAAGCACAATTTTATCATCTTTCATTTTTGTTTTTGTTTAACTGCAGCCAGTTTTGATTTTATTGGTTGGGTTTTTTTCACTCTCATCAGTTAACAGGAATTAAACCAAAAGGTAGGCCCTGTGCATTTGATCAACCCACCCACGCGGTTTTGTAAACATCCAGTGAATCTACATGTGGTATCACTCAGTTAATAAATAGCAGCTCAGGCTTTCACCATCCCTGTTGCTGTGCAGTGTCCTGAAAGACGTTGTAATGCACCAGCTCCTCGCAGACAAAAAGCAGGATGCTGGTTTTCACTGAGAAACTGCAGCTAACGTAGAATTGGAGTTCAAGACAGCAGAGATCCAAAATAGGGATTTCGCAACACCTTCAGAGGCACATCTGCAAATCTGAGCATGCTACAGATGACAAAGCAGTGTTTCTGGTGGGCTTCCTCCCGACTCGCTGTTTCAGGGGCCACTTTCCACCCCAAAGCCACAGTGCCATAAAGGAGTCATCCTCCTTGTCAGGAAAATCCTGAAAAGTGAAGGAGTTCAAGGCTATATGGGAAATGTTTTGCCTCTGGATAGGTTTTATACTGCTTGTAGCTCATGAAATTGCTTATACCGAGAAAAAGAAAAGGGCCAGGGCACGACACTGAAGTTTGCACAAGGATACAAAACCTTTTCATCCCCTTCTGTCCAGCAAGAGGGTTTAACAAGACCAACCTTTTGCTGTACACTGGAGCCAGGAGAGAAGAAAATTCTCAGCTTTGTGGCTGTGCCTCCCTATGACAGCCAGCTAAAAACACCGATCAGTTTTGTTATGTTTGTTAGCTGACCTGTTCATGACTTCTTTAAAAATGTCAGTCCTCTACTGTCGGCACCTGCACTGCTCAATGCATCCAGCCCTGGGACTCCTCAGCTCTGGTGGTGCCGGCTGCACGTTGCCTTGCTCTGGGGCCCATTTGGTGATTCGATGGCAAAATCACTATTTTATGTATGTGGTTACTTTTTTTTTCATTCAGAGTGAGGGATGGAAGGGGAGACCTGTGCTGAAGTCCATCAGCAAGGTGATTTTATACCATGAAACAGAAGGTACACGTGGTGTGCAGGCGTGCAGGAGTCCTCAGCTGGCTTTGGTACCTGCAGAACGGTGTGGGGTGGAAGCAGACGGATTTGGTGTGGCCTCATCCTGCCAAAGACCCTAAGATTAGCTGTCTTCAGAAACACACCCAAAATCTGGTTTAGATGAATGAGCTGATGTGCTCCAAAAATGAGTCCATGAATGAAGAAGAAAGTGGTGGAACTCAGTATAATTCTAGTATATACCTGCTTACTTTCTTCAATTTCCCAGCACCCACAGTGCAAGGCATAGATGCTCACAGGGGTACAAATGAAGATTAGACATACCATTTGCTACTGGATAGATCTAAGATAGCTTGTGTCCCCTGTATATTCCTGTTCCACCACCTTGCAGGTGCATGGTTTTCAGCAGAATTGCTTGCAATGCCCTTGAGAAAACACCTTCTCATTAGAAAATGATGATTTGTGGAAATTCCAATATTCTGTGAACATTCTAAAAATACTCATCCCCAAAGCAATGTGATAAGCAGCTAAGAAGTTTACAGATGTCCCCACCTCAGTTTCTCTGCTGTGAGGACTGCCTCAGAGAGGAAAGCCAGGGATTTAAGGGAGCACAGGAAGCCATATAAACTCCAGCTACACATCTGGCTTGAGCCTGGGCTCCTGGAAATTTCCAGTTTCTTGGTAGGTGGGCATGGATACCTACGCTCTCTTCCTTTGGGCATCTGGGAGTCTCCTGCATGCTGGCAGGCACCCCAGCAGGGCTTTTCAAGTCTTCAGCAGGGCTGGAAATCCCATTTTTTTTTCTGGATTCCTCAGGGTTTTATGCTCCATGGACCGGAAAGCCCCTGAGGCCTTGATAATCAGGAGTGTCCAAAAAATCCTCCAAAGATAATGCTGTGGAATCCACAGCCAGATGTGTTCTTTTGTTTAAAAAAAAATAATAACAAAAAGATAGAGCCTGGGCTTTTGCCTCCTTTGAGGGTGCTTCCTGGCCCTTTGGCTTTAGCAGCACCCCTGGAGGGGTGGTGCACCCTCCAGCTGCGTGTCCTGCACTGCACTGGGCGCCACTTGGCTCTACCCAGTTGACAACTTCTGCTCTCTGCCCATGGCCACGAGACATGTAGCCTCCTTCCAATGTAAGAAGCGCTTCAACTTATCTGGATGGCAACTTTCAGGCTTTGGAGATGCTGTCACCCCTAATTCTGCTTTAATATAAGCTATCTAAAGTGGTGCTTGACGATCATATACTAAGTAAATTAATACATATCTGAGGTGTGAGTGATGTATATTGATGGCATTCAAGGCATCAGATTTTCTTTGCTGATAACTGCCAGCAAGAGTATCACATAGTTTGTAATGCTGTATCCACTAAAGAGGTCCTGTTTCTAACTGTGGGAAAAAAATCCAAACACATGGTGTGTTTGTAACTCCCTGGATTGCTGTTGTGATGTCTAAATTATCATTAAAATCTACTCTGAGCTCCCAGATGCAGGCAGAGGCATTTGTTTCAAAACAGGACAACCAGACTGATTCAAACACTTTCTGTTTTTCTTTTTTTTCAGGATTTTTTTTTTAACTATTTTGTTTCATGCAAATGTCAGAAGTTCACAGAAATAGGTGGTGTCTCCAGCACAGGCTGTAGGAATTAGTCCTATGAACAGCTGTGGATTAAGCCAGGCTAGGGCACTGAGCTAAGTTCTTGGGGAACACAGCAAGGTACAGAGCTCAACATTACAGCCCAGATTATAATGGGTATTGTAACCACCTGGTTTTTAAGGGTGATGTCTTTCAGCCCAGTGAAGGGCCAAGAGTAGATACAAATCAAATACTCTTCCAAAGATACACCATTGATTATCTCACATTGCTCTGCCAAGGAGTAAACACCAAATTATATGGTTTTATATAATTTATATGATTGTATGCAACAGAATGCTCCCAGTAACATCAAACAGGGACTTCCCACAGGAACCTGAGTCATACTAATGTGCACCTTTGCACAGGACTGCAGCTGAAAATATACCAAAGAAGAAAACACGTAGAAAAGCTAATGTAGCGGCAGCCCCTGGGAGCCCATCACCACGGTCCAGGCCCCAGACCCTCCCGCAGCCCTCGTGTTTCCTGTGGGGGAGAGGGTGGTCGGTCCCTGCTCTGGCCGGTGGGTGCTCACCCAACGCACCAGGCTGCCGAGGGGGGCTCAGCGTGAGCTTGGCTTGTCCTGTGCCAGCACCGGTAATGCCTCCATGGTTTGCCTTATTTTCTGCCCTGTTTCTTCAGCTGGCTCGCACCCCATGGACCATCACAACAATACTAATAACTAGTAAAACTAGTCCCATGCAAAGACAGGTGTCAGAGCCTGATGCGCCAGAGCCTGCACATCACCTGTCGTGAGGCTCAGGATTTGGAAAATGCTGGTAGCAAAGAACCCGTCATCACCTCTTTTATAAAATGTTGTTCCTTTTCCCGCCACCACTGTGAGTCATTGTCTTATAATAAAAATAAGCTATATTATGACTACATGGAGCCAGTGATCTGAAGCTTTAATTGCTATCATTGTCTCCCTTAGTTAATTCAAGGGAAAGAAAGGTTACAGTGAGTGGGGAGGTGAAAAGTCTTTTCTCAAGCCACAGGGCTCTTCCTTTGAGCATTTGGTCATCATTGGCACGCACTGTAGTGACACAGGTCCTCACGAGGTTACATTAAGTGATCTTTAACAGGATGTTATTTAAACACGAATTCAGCAAAAAACAATGCACTCAGCAAACAGTATAAAAATACAGTGGTTTGCCAGTACCTGAAGAAATGCATGTGAAATTATTAAAGCTGCAAAAACATTTATTTCCACATACAGACCAAAAACTTGCCAACAAAATCAAGTTTTTTGATTGATTTTAGTTTTTATTAAGTCATCCAGGCCTGCTACAGCCATAGTCTCCATGCTAATATCTACTGCAATTTCATTTATTAAACATTAAAAAAAATCATACAAGCAGATGTCATACTCTTAAATTTCTTGAAGCTACAATTGACTTGCAATAAAATCCCCCGGTGCATTACAAAACAGGGCTGTCAAGTCAAAACAGCTCTATTACAGCTTCTGCTTCAGTCTCTGCTAGTCTTTGTACAGACTGCCAAAATTTTCACCTACCCAAGGGAAGTCATATTCAACAACAGAGACGAGGAAATTGTGCTCAGATGAGTTGTTCTCTCGCTGAGCAGATTGCACAGGTTGTTCTCCTCTTACAAAAGTGGTGAGGGTGGAGGGCCGAGGGAAAGTGAGAGAAAAGGTACGGACTGATGAGCAGCAGGAGAGAGATGTGCAATTTTGGTTTTTCCCCCGCTTTGCGACTCTCATAGTATGTCAGTATTTCGTAACAATAACAAGGCAAGGCAGAGCAGCCCGGTGGCGGAGGGACCGTACTGGGTGGGAATCAGCCCTGATTCAGGCATCAGCGATGTTAACGTCCACCTGAGACACTTCCAGCAAGTCTTGTATCTGTCTGTGCCCGGCATACCAGGGCAACGGGAACGATCATATTTGTCTTTTAGTCCAAAGGCTTTCCAAGAGTAGGGGTGGGAAGAGCTGTGTGACTGTGGGTGAGTCATGCAGTCTGAAGCCAAAAAGACCAAGAGGTTTTCTGCCTCTGGCTGTGCCTCGGGTACACCAAATGATCTCTGTGAGATCCCAGTCTATCGCTTTCTTAAAAGACTTCAGTGACAAAGGTTTCATACCTTCTTTTGCTGCTGGTTGTGAAACACAGCTAGTGTCCAAGTGAAAACTTCTGAATTATTCAACAGCTACACCCATCATTGTATTTGTTTTTCTATTTGCTGTGATTTATTCATTCCCACCCTCTGTATAAAGCTGACTTAAGTCACATTAAGAAGTTTGAACAGAAGGAAGAACTTTTCCAGTTGTTGAATTACAAAGTAGGCCTGAGATCTTCCAAAATGCAATGACAAAACCAATGAGAACCAAAGCTACTGAGGTGTTTAATAAAATCCGTGCTGCTACCTTGGCTCTCCTCTGCTACTGAGGCACTACAACTGATATTCAAGGAGAACGAAATTTAATGAGATTTAAATTATGTGCATTTTCCTTAATAAAGTATTCTACCGCTGTTCACTATTTTGCCTAGCCAAAACTGACCGTCCACCAGCGAGGACTGGGGAGTTGTTGCACCAGGTGCTGGTAACCCCCAGGGAAGCCTGACACTAAGCTCCTGAGTTTGCAGCCTGAATGAAGCCCTCTCCCTGGCTGCCACCCCCTGCAGCTGCTGCTTTGGGCCCTTCTGCAGCTGGGAAGCAGACCGGGAAATCCCAGCCCCAACAGTGAAACCGTAGCCTTCAGACAGCCCCCTGAGGCTGTGGTACTGCGGCGTGTGATGCCATGAATGCTGTGGCTGGGACTCGTAACCAACTAGCAGGAGCACTCGCCTTTAGCTGAGCTCAACTCATGACATTTGTTGGTATGTCTGACCCGGGAAGATCAAAACAAAGAAAAAAACCCCGAAATTTAACAAGACTTTTCCTGTCCTTTTTTCTTTCTCTGAAGGTTGGATAAAGTGTTCGTGGTCTAAAAAGAAAAATATGTGCACATTACTCTAAGCTTATAATGGTAGCAATAGGTCTCAGGGGTGTTTCTCCAAGTCACAGTTGGACTTTTACAATATGCAGAACCCACTTTTAAGACATCTCATTCTACTTTCTCACAAATGCAAAGTGCTAGGCAATTATTGCAAGGTTGGAAATGCCGCAACCCCTAAATGACACAAGAGTAGATACATTTTTCTTCCAAGAATCTTACACTCTTTTGCTCAGCAAAGAGATTTATAACGCACCGTTCCCATTCCACATGCAAGACCCTGCGTAGCATCTCTGGAGAGAGTGGTAACTTTAGCTCTGTGTCCACACTCGGCTAAAGCTAAATGAAGGAAACAGGAATGCTTCCCCTGAGTCCTCTACTTCTGCCTCTGATTTTACTGAGCTTGGTATTTCAGGTACACAACCAGACCTTTTTTTTTTCCTCACCCTCCCATTGGAAAATTAATCAGTTCTTCACAAAATGTAGGTGAAATTTCTGACAACTCTCCTGAGCTTTTTTAGATTCTTTTGTACTGGAAGATACAGTTTTTCTCTGCATAGTAGTGGCAACCTCTCCCTCAAGATATAGGGCTAACATTTAAGTCTAAAACATTAAGTGCATTTCATATGTCTAGTGATCCAAGCCTATGCCATTTTTATTGGAGAAATTTAAGAAATTACAGTTTTAGTATCACACTAACTCAGACCATTTACACACGGACAGCCTTGTCACAGCAAACTCAATGTGTGTTACAGTGTGACAAGAATGGTTACTCAGAGAAAGAAGTCATATCTGTTGATAAAACGATAACATACAAGTAATCAGTTCTGAAAGTTTCCTTTTGGGCAAGCTGCTAAGACATTTTTGACCACTGATTCATTTGGCTCTGTGCCTGTTGAGTCAGGATACCGTGTGGACACCAAGGACACAGACTAAGACAGCGTCTGATCTGGATTTCAGATTGCTTCAGTAAGTTCAGAAAGATCGGGAGAAAAGTTTCCAAGTTGATTGTTTCACTATTTTCTCACAAGATGGAAAATTTTTGTTCTGTTCTGTTTTCAGCAGCATCCCCTCTTGTGGCGCAGTATCTACTGCAACCCGCGAGATCTTTCTTTTGAGAGCAGTGAAGTATTTCAATTGTAATTTTAGCGCTCCCCTAGCAGGCACTTAGCAACAAAAGACTATAGCCAAGATCATTACATGGTCTCATTAGGAGGCCATATAACAGCTAGCGAGTGCCTACACCAAACTTAAGAGATTTGGGTCAAGGGACGAATGCTGGGAGAGGGGTTCCTGTAAAAAGACACCTAACAGACACTAGTGAAAGCCGGCATGTCGTTGAAGCAGGCAGATTGGGGGTGGGGGAAGAAGGTGGTGTGCTTTTGGTGTTGCACTTCCCATAGTTAAAAATGGACTAGATATACATAAAATCAGACCTTTTTTTTTCTTTTTTGGCAGCTTTGCCCAAAAGGCACTTCAGACAGTATACTTAAAAAACAAAGAGCACTAGGGATTGTGACAGCCAAAGACAATAAGCTGAAGAGCTACTTGTATCCATAATGCTTATATACTTTATGCCCAGAAATACACAGCTGAGATAACGGAGCCTGGTCTATATCATGTAGACCTGGGTCACCACCTAGTACCAGGCAACTTTAGCTTAAGCACTATTACCATGGATGATGCAGGTAGCATGTGGGTGCTATTAAATATCTTTTCTCAGTACAAATGCACAGTGTAGCCAAAAAAGTATATAGCGAACACAAACCACAGGAGAGGGGAGGAAGAATACATTCTAGTTTTGGATGTGAAAACTAGCACAGGTCTCTGACATCTTCAGCTGTGTGCTTCAGGGTGTCTTCCTCCTGCCTGGGGATGGGACTGTTTACCTGGCCTGCGTGCAGCATAAGCACCAGGAAATTTATAATAGGGTGTTACAAGGTACAATGGTTGGCTGGTGCCAAGGAGAGAGGTTTACTTTGATTTGATCTCTCTGTTTTATTGTATATTATTTTACATTTTATTTTACTTTTTTTTGAAGGAATCTAATTATTTCTTTAGCTTAGCTATAGTTCTTTATATTGTCCATGGTGGGGAGGTGTTCACATACACATTTTCGGCGCCTTTGAGATGCCTGTTTTTTTTAAAAAAAAAATTATGAAACCTTACATGAAGAGGACAGCTTATATATGAGGAAGAGGTAAAAAGGGGCAGAAAAATAATTCCTCTGTGGGCCAATGACGGAATGAAAGTTGGGAAAAATGAATCAAGTAATGGCAGAAGATTTTTTTTTTTAAAAACCAAACCCCCAAACCCCAAGAAAACATCTATATCTAAACCTCAGAAAGAAATTTTATTTGTTCATATTGTTTCCCATTTCCATTTGACTTCCTTGGCAGGTAGCCCAGTGCTCCGTCAGTTAGGGGAAAGGAAGTTACTGTATCACATTGTTGTAGGGATTGAATTTTATTGCTTTGCTATTACAATTAGGCAAGTATTAAGTCAGTTAATGAGGCATAACTTTTTTTAAAAAAGTATATTCAACTGGGGGTTGTGGATTAGTCCTCCACTAAAGCCCCAAACAAAAACTTTACGAGAGAGAAGGAGAGAGATTAAAAATAGTAAAATAATAAAAGGTGACGCAGCTTTAAAGGGGCGTACTAAAAGCAGGGCATCATTACTGTTGATTAGCTGACAACCAGCCTGAGGGGAAGCTGCATGTTTTAGCAGTGACCAAACCCACTAGCAAGCATCCAGCTAGCTGTGCAAGAAGCCACCCAGATACCGGCCAAAAAATGGGGAGAACACCCTGCATCCTGACTTTACCAGTCTGGGGTGGGGGACACCCATTCACTGTCCAAAAGATGAACTTGAGAGGCACTACCCCTCTCAGTAACCTGGATTTTTGGTAGATTTTGTTGTTGTGTTGTTTTGGGTTGGTTTTTTTTTATTTTTATTTTTATTATTTGCTTATGTTTTAAGCATAATCTGTTTTTATTAAAATAATACTGTTCTGTAGCTAAAATTATTATTCTACCACTCTAAATCCTAAGTGGGCAGAAATGTCTACACCGAACATGATTTATGGGGGAAAAAAAATCACAGGCAAGCCTAAACGTCTGGTGGGACTCCACATGGTTAACATGTATGGCAAGAGATCAAAAATGGAAAGCGCAGCAAGGCAAGCAACTAACAGCACAACTTTTGAAACGTTGCTTCCACTCTAAAATATTGCTTCAGTCATCTCCCATCCTAGCTTTTGGGTTCTCGGGTAGGTTGGGCTATAAGGCACAGTGGATGGGGACCCCCTCACGGCAGCACGGGCAGGAGGGGGTCAGGACGATGCTTGGTGGGCACGGCAGGGGACGGTGGGTACCAAGGAAAGTCTGCAGGAGGAAGGGGTGCTTTGACACACAAAACTTTTGTTGGTGTGAGCCTAATTTTGGGGCCTGCTGAACCACATGAGGGAAGATGGGAGCTCTGAGAATAATGAAAGTGAAAAGAGCGAGCCACCCTGTGAAGATAAATGGCTTCAAGCTGTAAACTATACCCAAGGACTCATTTCTGCTGAGTGGGGAGGGGGGATGACAGGAAAATTAGCCTCGGAGATGCTTATTTGAATCCCTGGTCAGACTATGGCACGAAGCTACTAGACTTCCATTTTCTTTTTCATTCAAACAAATTGGTTTTAGCATATATATGTTTTTTCTGGCTTCATTTCAGCTCATTGGCTTTAAATTAAATATTATACTCTGCGCTCATGCGAATGCAGCAAGACCAAGCGCTCGGTTTTCATCCTTGCAGGCCTTGGGCCAGGAGAAGCCCAGCCCCGTGGGGAGGGCTGGGCTGGGGCCCATGCAGTGTTTTAGGGTGAGGACCACAGCGCAGCCCTCCAAAGGCGGATGTCGCTTTGGCTGAAGTGCTGAAGATGCTGTGCCTTCACAGCGTGCACGGCTGCTCAGCAACGCAGAGGCACGTGTACTTTGCCAACTGAGAAGCAGCCTCAATGTATGGCTACAGCACAGTTTCTTCTGGGAAGGATATGTAATATTTATTAGAGTAGCAGCCCACAGGCACCTTACATACATAGGGCGATGATATCTGTGGATGCCTGAGAGCTCATGTCTGATGCTTAACACCCAGATGTGCTTTACTGTTGCTGAAACTGAAATTTCTGCTACGTATCATGGCTTAGCGATGAATCAGTTCAGATACAAGCTCAACATCTGCTTCCCTAAATCCCCAGATATTAAGAATATAAAGCTCTGGTTATTTCACGCTCTCTTGCAAACATACACTTTTGAAAGGGTTGGAAACTAAACTCATGATTAATTACAAATCCATGGTGGGTAAACTCAAGTGGCTCACCTTACTGAAGAGAATTAAAAATTGAGCTTACTAATATTAGGATAAGCTGGATGGAAGAGGAGTGGAGATAAAGGATATTTCTTTCCTTACGTAGATAGCAGCAGAATGAATTAAAAGATTTCTAACGATCCTAGGCAGTGGATCTCAACTACCTTTGCAGGATGCTTGACCTTATCATCCAACTTCAAAGTCATACAGTAGTGATGTTGTTCAATCTAATTAGAAACAAATAATGAAATTTGCTAACCAAACAGATGTTACTACATGCTTTTTTAATGGTGACTTTTAGTAGTTGCTTGCTTGCAAGAATTCAAGACATAAGCTGAAAACCTGGGCACGCAGTAAAAACATTTGCCCGTATGTATTTTATTTTTATTTTACAATTAGGAATCCTTGGAGTCAGAACAAGTGATCGCTGCATTCAGGTTTGCAGAGTCTGTGAGATTTACTATAGGAACTTCAGGTACTAGTCCAAGGGTAGCCACTGGCTGTTTTCTTGGACCAGTCATGGAGTCCAGGCAACTGGAGAAGAGCAAAGATCATTCTGACCTTTAAAAAGGGGAGAGAAGCAGAGCCAGGCAATTACGTACTAGGTATGCTAACCTCAAATACCCAGAAAGAGACATATATATATCACACAATACATTTCTAAGCAGCTGGAGGATTGATTACAAGGTCTTAGGAAACCAGCTAAGATTTGTCAAGAATAAACAAATCATGTCAAACTCGTCCAATTTATTTCTGTGACAGGATAATCTAAAAAGTAGTAGATGTGATTTATCTTGTCTTTAGTAAGACTTCTGGTGCTATCCCACATGACATTCTTATGAGCTAACTGGGAAAATATGGGCTATTATGAAATCATTGTAATGTGAAAGCAGAACGAGCTGAGAAATCTTCTGTACTGAGTACTCTTCATTCATCAGAGGTTCTCTGGCCATCTGAAAAGCATAACAAACAAGCCAAGAGAAGGCTGTCCTTCATGTTTTGTGCTGTTCACCATTTGCATTAGTAACCTGGATGATAAGTGTGTGCATATTTATAGGTGTGAATGAATCAAGTCTGAGGGAAATATTTTTAGGAGATATATTTTTAAATTAGGAAAGCGAAATTCCTTAAGAAATACACAAAGAATTGGACTGAGGACTGAAAAAGGAACACATATAAATGGGGAATTACTGACCATGCAGTGATAGTTTGGAGAGGATCTGAGGAATTATAGTGGCTCAGAAAATGAAGGGAAGTCAATAGTATGGATATTTGTCTGAATTAACAGGAGTGGCATATGTGAGCACAAGTAATTGTCTGATTCCATTTGGCACTGCTTAGGCTTTTACTAGTGCAGATATCTAGGTCTGGGCATCATCCTTAAGAAGGAACAGAAAGTGGAAAAACATCACTTGGACATCACTTAAAAAAAAAAAACGGCACATCTGAATTTGTGGAACTGATTATCAGCAATTTATCCCTCCAGAATTGAGCTGAGACATGGTGGTGGGCTGCAAGGCGTTTGCTTGTTCTGCTGCTCTTCATGTGAATGCATCCTACTGCCATTCCAGAACTGGCTGTGAGTATTGATGCTGTTTTACAATAAACACAACACTTATAAAAGCTTTAATATCCACTGTGCCCTTTGGGATATAAAGGAAATACAATGTACCAGTAAGGCTAGAGGGATGGATGCAAGTCAGTGTAACACAATTGCTGAAGCGAAACCTATTCGTAATGTAAATAGTTTGCATACTGCATAGATTAGACCAACAGAGGTGTTTCCCTGTCGTTCAAGTATAGCATGGAAACCCACTCGTTAGAAGTTAAAATGACCCTGTATGTACGCACTGCAGCACAGCATGAGGCATACTGGTGTTACGAAGAAAAACTGGATTTCAGTCCAGCTGTTGTCACTTAAAGTTAAGTCTTATTCCAGGTGGCTCTTTTTGGTGATTCCCCTTTCTATTGAAGATACCAAGACCAAATGCCCCCCCAAAAAAGTATGCTACATCCATGTCCATAAAGTTTATCAACTTATAGACTCCAGGACAGGTATATTGCATTGTTTTGCAGCAGTAAGCACAGTAATATACAAAAGCATGCAAAATCATTTATGGTACAGAAAGATCCTGTAACTTCACTCCTCAAGTAACCGGTGAACATTCAAACCACTCCTATTTTTCTAGGATGATAATTCCTGAGATGCAAAGTTGAGTTGTATATTGGCATTTTCAAAGACACTGCACTTCAGTGAAGCATACAGAAACAACTTGGTAGGGACAAAACAAAACAGGAGCAAAATATAGTCTAATACAGATACTCAGAGGCAAGAAATGATCATGGGGTTAAATTACAGTAAGCGGTGGGCTTTTTTATTTTGTTGAAAAGTACATCTTTTACTGGATTCAACATAGTAATAGGATGAAAAGAGGTCCACTGGCAAGGGAGGAAGAAAAGCAAAAGTTTGGAAATACTTGATACAACTAAAATAAATGACAGCTTTTTCAATATCCCATAGGCAGGCTGTATTAGACGATGTTTTCCCGTATCCATGGAGAAAGTAAAGTCTTTGACTGCTAGAAGTCAGTTTAGCACAAATGCTGGTCTATCTAGTTAAAACCTGCACTACTTGTTTCTTTTAATAGATAATATAGGTAATATCTAGCTTTCACTCTGAACCCATGCTTTAACACTCAGAATTTATCCATATTTAATTACAATTTTATCACACTTTTCTAATCAAATAAATTTACTTTGTCCTCCAAGCAATCACCTCAGTATTCCAGTATGTAAAAAATACTTTCATTATGTTTATTATAAAAATATAAATGTTTCCACTACAAATCATTTTACATTAGTAAGAGGCCATCTACAATTGCACAATATATAACCTAAATGAGTAAGTAATGCTTTGAAATACAAGTTAACGTAAATACATACTGCCAATCAAATCACATCTATACATTGCTTATTGAATGCTAAGTAACAGCACAAAACTAGATATGTTAACAGAAATAAATAAAATGGAAACTATATTTAAAGATACAAAACCAATAATACGGCATGTCATTTCATGAGTAGTTGCGTTTTGCTTGATGTCGATAACCGATGCAAGTCCTGTACAGGAAGATGGCCACACGAATTCTAGTATCTCTACTCCACAATGAAGAATTGTACACTGCTATGTATACATATGTACATGGGGACAGGGAGTATAGGATGCTTGCAACAGAGGCCACTTACAGTACAAATCAACTTTTCACAGGGAGAGAAAACTAAATGTATTTTAAAACTCTCTACTCCTAATAGCAAAGAAAAGCAAAATTGAGTTTATTTTTCCATAGCATCAGTGAGATTTAATCTTTTATGCTGAGCATGCTCAAACAGTGGGTAAGGAACATGACATGATACTACGAGAAAATGAAGTTGGTGCAAAGTTTTCAGTCGTCATCTAAAACTCTAAGAACTGGTTCTGTGTTTTCAGAAGCATTTCACAGATGTCTTCCCCCCACCCCAGGCCTCTCTCCCCCACTCTCCAGTGGCAGAATGAAGCTGGAGAGAAACGTCATGAGGAATATGTTATAAAAAGCTGTTCCCACACAGACAATGTCTGCAAATGGACTTTGGTGACTTAAATGCACTAACAATGTCTGCTTTAGAGCAATCTCAAACCAAAGAAAAGAAAGATTCTGAATGAACTAAGCAACGGAAAATACAGCTTTTCTATTCAGCATGCTGCATTTCACGATAGACTGTGGCAGATAAGGAGAAGTGTTCTTTACATCTTAAGTGCTTTATTTTAATTTTCTTCCATTTTTTATTTCAACTTACTTTAAAACCCATTCATTTTTCTTTCAGAAAATATTACTAATTATTAGCCGGTGAGTGTGTTTCAAATCCAGTCCTTTACAGCATGCTCACTGCCAGCACTCATTAAAAAGTCTCTAATTCTGCTTCTATTTAGCAATGTGTGACAAATGTTGTGTCTCTACATTTTATAAGTCCTGGAACCACGAAGAACAATTTATAAGCTGACTCAGCCACACAAATCCTAGGAACTGATTCTTCCCTTACTTATGTGCCCTATGCTACGAGGAGCTTCAAAAACCAAACCAATACAACAAAGCAAGCACAACCAGTTACCTGCTTCTGCACGCACAGCGAAAGGCGGCGTGCCACACCTGCCTCCCACACTGCCTTGGACTTACAGGGGACTCACTGTCATTCATCAGAATTGGGTTTAGATTCCAGCATGGCAAGTTGGGAAACAGAGTGGTTTCCACTAGTGCCCAAAGCCTGACGTCTGCGTGCCTGGCAGCACATCTAGGGTGTTGAGAAGCACGAGAAGTGCCTCACACTGCGATTCAAACCACTCACTTTCAGCAGAAGAGTCATGTCTACTCAGAACTGGGACCGATGTGCTCCAGAGCAACAGCTTGAGCTCGCTATCGAGATGGGGGAGGACTCTCAAATGCCACCTTCCAGGCTCCTTTTTCCCCCAGGAAATGTGAATGCTCTCCTAAAGATATGTTCCTTTTTGCTTTCGTTTAAGGAACAGGGGCCTAAGGAACCTGTGCCAAACAGGAAGGCTCCTGCAGGATGGCAGCGCCTGGACCGATGTCTTCTAGCTCAGACTTAGGTAAAATTACATACCAAAGTCTCATTTCACAAGCTTCAGTCATCCTTTTAAACCATCCACTTATCCATGGCTGCAGGACACCATCTCAGCATAACTACCAGTGGCTGCCCACATGGTAGGACACCTCCCAGCTCCCAAGGCCGGGAGCAGAGCCTACCAGATGGAAGCCAGAAATGGACCACTCCTCACGGAACTCAAAAAGCATCCTCTGTTAATGCAGGACGCAACCCTGACTCTTTTTAATGTTTGCTAAGCAAATCTCCCACCTGAACACCGCTCGAGAACAGGGGTTCTTATTTTGACAGGGGAGCAGGCCTTTGGGAAGTAAATGAGATATGTGTACCTGACCGAGCCAGATACCGATCTAGAGATCGATATGCACGTAACTCTGCCAGAACTCAAGCCAGGGTTAAAATACCACCCACAGCAAATGGAAGGAATAGCAACACGTCCAGACACTTTATCCAGAGTCAGAGCTGGAAAAAAAGCCACCTTTCTTTCCTTATGTATTTCATATAGGATGTTGTGAGTATGAAATAATCTAGCAATTAACCCTCAGACAATTTCTCAGGTTGAACCAATGAAGTTTTGATAACATTTGGCACTTGGCAATAACACAGCCAGGTTAAGGTATTTAAGCATAAATATAAACAATAATGGAAAAAAAAACCTGAAGGAAATAAATAAGTCTTTTAAAAATTAAGACTTGTTTCTGTTTAAATGAACACAGTTAGGGTAGCTAACATAATGGAGAAAATCTTTTGTCAACTAACTCAAAGTCACTACAAACTTTATTTCTGTGTTCCTTTCTGAAGTTGAAATAGCATGTTACAATGACATTATATATGGCCAGACAGGTAGTGAGGTATAGTCCTCTATTTTCCTTGCTTTTAAAGAAATAAAATACCTGTTACAGATCTCTTCTGTATAAAAATACTGCAAGTCTTTCTTTCTTCTTGTTTGCTGTATAGATCAAATACACAGCTTTTACGTCCATGGGTTTTCCATGTTATTCAGTCACTTAATATTGAAATGGCTCTAGGTTTTAGTATCACTGGTTTTTACTTGGAAGGATTTTTTACATATTTTTTCTTTTGAAATTTACTATCTGCATTAACAGTCAGTCAAGAGCACCCACCCTTTAGGATTATCAGATAGAAAACAAGTTCACTCCTATTTTTAAGGCATTTATACTCAATATTTGAGTGTCTTAGTGGGTTTGAAATTTCAACCATTATGTTTCCAAAGCTCTTGCAAAGAACTCCTTTAAATTCTGCTGTTTATCAGCCATCGCTTTTGCCCTGTGATGCAACTTTTCTCTTTTTTTCCTCTCCTGCGCAACATCATTTTGGTACCTTACACAGGAACAGGGCTGTTCTTTGTATGAGTTTCTAGGGCTTTGATACTGCTAACAATCTTCTTTTGAGGTCCCACAACTGTAACGCCGACTTTCTTCACGTCACTGGAAAAAAGAGAAGATGCACCGGGTGAGTGAGCGTACTGTCTCTGCGTTTCCTAGGGCTGATGTGAGCAAACAGAAATCAACTCGCTCATCTTATATTGTATTGCTGTGCTGGAGGAGCCTCCAGGTATGGCAATACTGCTGAAACACAAACTCTCGTATGAGAAATAGCGAGAGCCATTGTATGAAAACAGCGGGAGGCCACAAAAAAGAGTAAAAACTCATTTAGCCTTCTTGTGTTTGCTTACCTGGAAGAAAAACAATGAAATAGTGTTCTCCAGTAATACACACACTGGGACTTAGGGGCAAGGTGTTTAATTCCAGGCCAGCTGTGATCTCTGAGCATCTCTACCGTCTCCATCCCCCTACCAGCCTGATTGCTGTTCCTCAGCAGCGCTGACATCTCGCTATTACGTGCTGAGCCCTCTAAACGGTCATCGGTCATCTTAACTCTGGTATCGGCATTGAGATTAACAGCTACATGGCCAAGCTTCCAGCATCTACCCTGTTTTTCACCTCTCGTTTCTCCAGGCCGTCCAGTCTCTTTGTTCCTTGTGTGACACAGAAGTGGTTTAACACCTGCGGAGGGCTAACACAGGCTCACAGGAAATTGGGCATTCCTAGAGGATTTCTGCACTGTCCCCAAAGGGCAATTGTTACAAAAAGCCATTAGCAGCCCTTTTTATAGTTGCAATAATACACTAATTAACGGCATTGACGTGTTTAATTGTCGGTACCGCAGCTGCTGCTTACTTCTTCATAACTTGTGTATCCAGCTAGCCCAACAGGGAGTCAAGATTTCCTTTGACAGTAAGTTCATAACTGTACTTGATGCCTTTTCAGGTGCAGAGAGAACATTACCCTACTCTTCCTCATCACAAGAACTAAGACAGATTGCATTTAAATGTAATAAACTTGCAAGTTGTAAACTTACAAGTTTAGCATGTTTAAATGTCAAAACTAGAGGCAGGAGGGAGTTCATCCCCCGAATAGTTACTACCATGTAGGAAGAAAGCAGCTACATAGTGCTTGCTCTGTCTCACCTGGTTTGATGGAACATGGGATGGGCAATAAAGGAGAAGACTGGCACACATGCCAGCTGTGGGGAAACCCCTATATAAAAGGCAGAATTTAAAGAATCAACACAGAAACTCCTAAATTGTGAGTAAAAGTAAGTCATGCTGGTGTACCAGATGATGCACGGTGCTACTGTAACAGAAGAAATTAGGAATTTCCTTGGCATCTATGGGACCATGGCCTTCACACAATCACCACAGCATCTAGGTTTCCTGCATGTGTATTACAACTACAACAATAATTTACATTTGTCTCTTTAAATGTAAGAATATTTTAGCTAAAAACTGGAAACTCCATACAAAACCACTACTCTTATGTTTAAACTTGTACCTCCAGCCACCACCAGTGATTAAGAGCTGTAGTCAATTCAAACTTACTCTGTAGAAATCTTGGCTATTGTATCACAGGAACTGTACTCCACACCCGTGAAAATGTCTTTGCACTGTCCTGTCCGAAAACCATTGAGCCAATCACCTGCCGTGCGGAAGGCTGAAATGTCAATGTTACTTTGGTCCAGGAGGAGATTTGATGGCCTGAAATAAAAAAGAATGTGATGAAATTTAGGGAGCAGGGAGGGATACGTATGGATTTCTTTAGTTTTTAGACTTAGCACTGACATCGTCAGGAGCTTCCTGGCTGGATGTGGCTTTTCTGTTCATCTGGGGAAGTTATCTGCTGCTGAGGCCACCACAGGTACTCATGCTGGCAGCTTTGAAGAATGCTGTGTAATCATCTTACTTAAGAGCATCAGCTTCTCATGCCCACGTTTAAATCACTGAAGCATCACCAATTCATAAAGTGTTTTGTTACCTTACAATTTAATGTATGAAGCATTAGCAAAGAAAAGCCTAATTTAGATTATATTTATGTGATTCACCTGGTCCCAAACAACACACAAATGATGCACACTCGACTCCAAGTTAAGCATGTGGGTAGAATTTACACATATCAAATGCTCACAGTATTGCAGCCCACTGACAAATCCTAAATGCTGCTATTAAGTTAGAATCAGAAATAATAAGACAGTAGTGGCTTTAAAAAAATTGTATCAAGGCTAAAAATCAAATGTTAAGTGAATTTGTAAGGCAAATGTAACTGCATGAGACTTGCATTCTGCAATGCACAGAAGCAGAAATGGGGAAATTTGTTATTAAATACACTTAGCCAAACATAAAATGCAAGTGCCGTGTCCAGTTTAAAATTGATGCTCACTATAAGACTGAAACTTCTATAATGATATCATACAACTAATGTAGAAGTGAGAACTGACTCCTCTCCTGTCTTTGAAATTAACTTGGTGCTCATTAAGGATGCTGAACTGACATGATTTGCATCCAAGTTCTCTACTTAGAAAACAATGAAGAAACCAGTAAGAAACAAACAAAACCAACACAATAAATCAAACAAAACATATGTCCATGCTTCTTTGTCCATTTAAACCTTTTTCCATCTGCATAAGCCTACCTATAAGCTATTGAGGAAAAAATACCCTTCTCAAAATAATGATTAAATATATTATTTTTCATCAAGAAGGAATATATCGCAGCTGACCCTGCACTTTTCATATTGCAAATGGCAAAGATGGCTGCTCCCATATTGATCCAGAAATTCAGTTCTGTCTGGTATGAATACTCTTGTTTTCATGGTCTTCTGAGCATACTGTAATTTCTTATTTGAAAGTGTCAAGACTAAAACTTTCTTACTGAACTGTCATTGCTGAAGAGTCATTATTTAGCTGTTTTCCTCTCCCATTTCAATTTTCATCAGGTCTCAGAGCAGTGACGTTCCTGATTAGGCACCTTTTGCCTGACTACCTTCCCTTTGGAGCCCAGCCAGGACAAGGAGCTGCTGCAAATGACCATGATCACTGGCACCAACCATGGATCTCACATCCTGGGAGCAGCCGTAGAGGGAAAGGAAAGCAACAGAAGACACCAGAAACCTGCTCTGCCCCCAGAACAGTAAAGAAGGGAAAGCACAGCATGGCCACACTGACACAAGGACAGAGCTAAGGACAGAAGATGCAACACACTTCAGGTTCCTGTTCTCATGCTGAAAGCAGATCTTAGGCACCTACGTGACAGACAGCTTTAAACGGCCTTCAGTTAAAGGCTCAGGTTAGATAATCAGGCCCAAAGTATTTTTATTCAGTAGCTGTACAGCCCGCATCTCGCTGACTACTGTTTGTCCCACGAAGAGCCAATGCTTTTTATTTATAGTTTTCTGGGTATAGCGTCTGGAATCCCAAGACATTTATTAAGAGTATTTATGAAGTGTTCTTAGTGATAAAGCATGAAGGTTTTTTTTTTTTCCAGCCTAGTATGCCTTTTCAACTTAAATCTAATAAAATGAGGCCTGACTCAAGAATCATTAATGAAAAAAAAAAGTATAAACAAGTTGAAATAGAACAGGTCTCTAGGATTAGGAATTAGAGTGGCCCAAAAGAGCTTTTATGTTTATTACTTGGATCAAAGTATCATAAGGACAAAAAATATGACCTAATTTTAATGCAAGTGACCTCAGAATAACCAGCACTGTAAAGTATCATTTTTCTCCTTGTAGGATTCCAAACAAAAATTAGTTACTTTCCTCCTCAGAGAGGACATCTGGACAGTTTATCAATGAACAGGAATTTGTCTCACTGTGAAGAGTCTGTGATGTCTCCTCGCATGCACCAAGGGAAAGCTGGGCTTTCAGAGCATCTGCACACATCGGCAGTTTTTCTCCCCCTGACCCAGCCCCTAGACAGAAGGTCTGAACATGAAATTTATGGTCTGGGTGATGTGCGCCATGAGCTCACACTTTACTAGACAAATTAGATGGGTTGCAATCCGTGCAGCTGTAAACGACGTCCTGCAGGGTTCCACCTGATCTTTTACAGCTTTTCATAAATCAGTACCTACTAGCTTCAGAAGAGAGTCATTAAAAAGAAATCATGGAAATTACATGTTTGCTCAGGGGAAGTGAAATAGAACATTTCCCTCTGTCTTTTCTTTTCTTCTTTCTCCCCACTCTTTTTTTTTTTTTTTTTGAACTCACTCTGTGTTGTTGCTTTGACCAACTATGATATACCCCATCGTGTTATCTTTCAACAGTCATGGAAAGACTTTCTATCCTGCTCATCCTGACTGTGTGTCTACCTGCAGAGTTGTATTTACTGACACGTGGTGCCCAGAAAAAAAATCAGCAAGACTCGGGTTAGAGAGACAAATTTAACAGCGAGATACCAGTTATAAAATGCCCTGTTGCTGAAAGCTTTCTCTGGATGTGCCCATTACATTAACAGTTGGAATTAACCTTTGAGTCATCTGCAGTAGCAGGGAGAAGGATAATTTGTTATCATTACCACAGCTTTTTGTCACAACACGGGGAAAGTTTTGCTGCACCACATAGTAACGACAAAGACCACAGAAAACATCGTTAGAACCCTTTCCAATATGGCATGGAAATCTCATCTGGTCAGCTGCTGCCTGGTGAGAGAGGGACACGTTAACTTGTAAAATCCAAGAACAGAGACAAATAAAAGGAAAATGTCCTGCTGCTTCTTCTGCATGAAGGGTGGTATTCTGCAAATACACAGAGGAGTTGTGCACACACGATCCTGGACTGCGTACTGCAGTAGCCTCTCTCTTTCCATCCCTTCCTCCAAACAACGCAACCAACCCTTCACTTTTTAAACCTGGACTTCCACAGTCAGTTTCTTTTAAAGGGGAAAGCATTTAAAAAACATAAAGTAATTTCCTGTGGCAAATTTTAGGTAATTATAAGCTGATTTTGTAAAGTGAAATTGGTCCCTAGGAGGGAGCCAGGCTGGGTTTGAATAAAATTCTATGCGCTTTGTGATTATAGCAAGCTGAAGCACATAATTCAGGTCTAACAAGAAGGGTATCTCCCATTTCAGGAAAAAAATAAACCAAAAAACAACAGCTGGCCTAGAAAGCAAATTTTAGTTTTATCTTCTACAGCAAGCAGAATCATAAGTATACAGGTGTATCAACAGGAGACTAGGAAATAAATGACATGCTGAGGACAAGTAGAGTCATTGTGTTTACTTGATTATCCCTGGACCTTAAAGATAAGAATCTTTGCAGTTCCACCTCTTCACACCCATTTTTAAGGTACCTAGGAAAAATTTGTAACTTGGTCCTAAAATACAATTCACCTCTTAGGGTGGCACATCTGCTTTTCCCAAGGGGCTTCATATCACACTTGCACACTGTCAGAATAAGCAGGTTGTGACTGCTATTTGAAATCAAAAGAGAGCCGGAGAAACGAAGAGGGATAATACAAATAACTAATGGGGAAAAGAGTGCAGGTGAGGCTGATGGCCTGCTGCAAAATGATACATCTCTCTAAACGTCACCTCGGACTACTTATTTTCTAGCTCCATGTGGTCTGTTGGCAAAAAAATCTTACCACAGCTTCCTCTAGGAAAATGATCAAATAAAATTTCAACTGCCCCATAGGTCAGTCCTCCAATCTTCCCTACTCCTTTAGCTGCCCCTCAGAACATGCTTTTCAAGGAGCTTTTATCTTTTCAGCATCCTGGTGGGGTAATAAATCACATGCCTGGGGCTATCAATGCTCCTCAATTTACTTTTCCCCCCCACCAAAACCACTGAAGGCAAAAAATACCAGCACGTTGCTGAAATGGTTTTCTTTTTCTCACAATACAGCTTAAGCTGTGCTTTTAAGCCACAGAAGTAACATCACATGGCCATTTCCTGGGATTCGTAACTGGCCCAGAGACAGACCCTTAATGACAACCAGTCATTATTGTTAGGACAGCCTATAGGCTCTTTAAAAGAGGGAGAGAAAAATGCCTCTGAGAGCTTTTAAAATGCTTTTCTGGCTCTTTGCATCTACCATTTGCTGTGTGTGACTTGCCCTTACAGCTCACATTTGGCCACACTACGAAGTTATACGGATTTTCGCCACAGCACTCGCGGCATCAGGCGACGGCTCCGTGCAGTTTCTTTTTCCAGCATTTCCAGCGCAGAATTACCATTAACGCTAATGAGGGCTTCACGTTGTAAACCCGGCACATCGAGCTGAGAACAGCAGAACAAAATCCCTCGGAATCACAGTACACAGCGAACGCTCACGATCGGGCCACCCGCTGGCCCGGCTGCATTGCTATTTAAATTATACAGTACCTAACTCGGTCTGCTGTGAATTCTTGTCTGAGTTTCACCAGCAGAGTCAAATTAGAGGTGCGAAAGTGCAAATAGATGTTTTACAGTCTCTGTTAACAGTGAACCCCGGCAACTTTTAACTTTGAAGGAACAACGGTTGATTCGTGTCTGCCTCAGGCACCGTATTAATGACTGCTGGAAAAAGTCAGGTGAAAATAGGGCTTTTCGGTCTCTAGCATGCAAACTAACTAAAGTCCCTAAAAAACTCCTCAGTCCAACTCCTGGATTCCCCACACAACCCAAAATATGATTATACAGACACCAAGGAGTATCGTTTACTGTAATCCTTTACTTTCCTTTGTGATTTGCAGTTAAGTTTTCCCCCTCTCCATAAATGCACTATTTTACGTTTAACAGACTTCAGAAAGAGGGCTAGCGTTGTAGGCTTACATTACTTGAATTCTTTTAGAACAAACAGTCCATTTTAGGATATGGATTATGTTGTTGCTGGTTTCTGAATGAGGCTAGAAATTCACATGCAGGCTTGCATTTGGCCAAACCCGGACCCTCTTGTTACCGCCTGGACAACCACAAAGAGTAAGTCCTCTCTGAAATAATCGAAATAAAAAGGAAAACTCTTTCCTTCAGTCCTCCAACATGAAAGTTTCCTACCAGGGAGAAGCAGACAAGCAATATTGTGGCAGGTCAGCAATATGTGTCAAGCATCTGAAACCTTCTGACCTGAATGGCAAAAAAAAGGGAACTTTTCAACAAAACATTCAGCCAACACAAATAGTCGCTTCATTGCAAATATTACTGTAAAAACAGGGCTTGAATTATGCCACATAATCAAGCAGCCTGAATTTTTTATTTGACCTGTTCGCTGCTCCTACTGAGTTTAATTTTCCCAAATACCCTACCAAGCTAGCATACTAGAGAGTTTCCACCAAACCAGCAGATTTTAAGTGGAAACAAGCTTTGGGAAAAGCAAACTTCAAATTTTAAATTGCAAATGATGTCCCTGAATGTTCGAGAGCAAACATTATGCTTGACACCACTGAAAGTGCACAATGACTGCCAACAAAGTGCATGTTTAGCAGTGAACGCTTGCAATCAACTACTCGCAAATAACAGGTAGGCCAAAATCTGCTCGAGGAAATTACTCCAGTGAATAATTCCAACAACACATCAAATTCAAGAAAATCAGGATTGGGTTGTAAACAACTTGCTAACACATGAAAGAATGCATGAGGAATTCTTCATACACATTTTCGAACACTTTCCTATTTTCATCAGGAAGAGCAACTAACCCTGACCCCTTAAAATTCCTGGACTATATTAAAAGAATTTCAGCTATGCTTTTTCTAAAAATAAGGGGCTTTCTTGTTTTTCTAGCCTTAGCTATAACAAACGCGGTAGAACTCGTATTTTAAATGAAGACTTTCTAACACATAAAAGTGATCTGAAACCAAATCTACCTCCAATGCTGCAGTACAATCCAGAAATAATGCTTTTTTTTTCCAATACAGTTACACAGTGTCATGAATTATCAAAAAAAGATGTATTTTGGGGGATTAAAGAAAAATCCACATAACTGCTCATCGATGAAAAAAATTTAATTTTTTTTATTCCCATAGTCAGACACGCTGCTTCCTCACCACACAATTGGAACTTGGAAATTAATGGAAGATGTGAAATATGTATAATAGTATGGGATATATAACCTCAGGCCTCTGAGTGGAGTTCCAAGGAGGCAACTACACATTTTGTAAACTTCAGTTCCAGAGCCTTCAATAAAATCTTAAGAGTTTTTGTCCATGTACCTTGATTGTCATTCATAAACACAAAGAATAAGTTCAAGCTGCATATTCATCATTGTAAATCAAGAATACCTTGACTGAGTTTGATAAGGTACCTCATTCTGGAAAAAAGAAATTTGGGGTTAAATTTTATTTAAGTTCTATGCACAGAAAAGGTGTATTGTTAGCATGCATAATGGTCTTCATCTTGAAATTAGCATAAACTTAATTTAAAATGTCTTTTTATTTTGGTAAGCAGCATTATTTCTTTAAAAATCTGGTTTGGTTTCCTTATTTTGAATCAGCTTTTCACTTTGTATGTCTATTCAGAAATCATACATTTTGCAACACGTAACATTTATCCAGAGCAGACTAGCGGACTGAAATGAAGTCTTGCAATTACAAAATAAAACTTTGCGTCAGAAGCTCCTACGCATAAGAACACAGAATCAGATTTTTAATACTCCGAAAGTGTCTTAAACCCAAGGACTGACTGGAAAGCAGATTGGCTGGCTGATGCTACAAGCAGCGCTCGGAGAGTCCACAAAGAGCAAGAGAGCCAGCCTTGCCTCCTGTCTCTGTTTATGAAATCAAATGGCTTTACTGAGACGTACTGCCCTCGCTGAACACGCTCTGTCTTTTCCATGTATTTCATACTAAAAGTAGCTCCATGCCAGAAGAAACAGATGCTGAATCCTATTAACAACTGCTGGTTAGCCTGTAACTAACACCTTCATCTTCAAAGATTTGGGGCCAACTTGCTAATTAATCCTCCTGTGAGGAAGGTAATTTAAATTTTCAGAGAGACAGAGAAGTTAGCTAAACAAAATAATCATTTTAAAAGTCCCAATAGGGCAGCTGCCTTTGAAATAGATGACGTTTTGACATTTTCCAAAATAAAATGAGGACCAACAGATTTCGCAAAACATTTGATAGCTTCATTTCCAAATTGAAAACTGTCTCACAAATGTGTTTGAAACCACGCTACCCGCACCTTATTAATAAGTGGACAAAAATCACCAGACAATTTTACAGAACTCCCTGTAAGCAGTAAGACCTGATTATGACTTTCCATGTTAGATACGAACTCAGAACAAAGACAGTGAACGATAAATGTCCCATTAAAATCTCCTTCCTCTAAGATGCTCCTCCCAATTTGCAATGCAAAATAAGTAGCATTTTCTGTGAAGACCCAAAGAAATTAACAGAATTGTCAGCTGTTACTCTGAGCAACTTGTAAAATAATGATATTTTTTACAAGGAAGACTATCAGCTGTTTATTTTCTGCATTCGATATATGAGACAAATTATTGCAATTCTTGCACTTAGATATAGCTATTAATACGACTAGAAACACACAAAAAAATGGTTACAGACCACTTAATAAAGAAATATCCTGAATTCTCAGGTGGTTTTCTCCCCTTGTTTGCAATATAATTCTTTCCTCCTCTACTAAATATGTGCTTGCAGTATGAAGCAGCAAATACTTCACACAGACTTTCACTTTACCAAAAGGTTATACAGAAACAAAAGCAAATACAGAAGCAGGTTGGTTTTTTGTATGGATTCCTTGTCAGTTCTGAAGTCAATCACAGACCAGCTAGCAGTTCGGAATTTCTAAAAATCTCGTGATGGAATTAGAAACATTTTTCTTTTTTTTTCCAAATGCTTTTTCTTGGCAAAGGCTGTGGATTAACTCAGCTATTCCTGTTTTATAGTGGGTTCATGAAGACTAAGTGCCTTTAGTCACACCTACATCACAGATGTGAACATACACAGCAACTATAGGAAAGCTGCTGTAATACTTGGGGTGCCCGAATCCCATATCACAACCCTTATACCTCAAGGTCACACCCTCCTCCGACAGCTTAATTCACTTTGGGACACAGAAATGCTTTAAATATATTTCTAATTATACATTATATTTTAAATATATTTTTTCAAATGGCTGTGTAAGAGTAAGATTCATATACACAAAATGATAATACACATTGTAACTCTAGACAGCCATCACATATATATATATAAAAAGATTAGAATCGGAAATATAAATAAGAAAAAAACCCAGAAATATAAATAAGTGGGAAAAAAAATGAAACAAAGAGAATGAAATGTTCTGAGTCCATTTAAGATTTGTAGTGTATACAAAGTATTTCCAGTTGCGTGACTCTTGGGTTACATTTTTTTCCCACACAAACGAAACCGCTAATAAGCCCTTTCAGACCACAGCCTCACCAACTGGCTAGCAGGTGGGTGAAGTGATTCTGTCTTTCCTACTCAAGTTGAGAAAACTTTCCATCTGCTTTGTATCTGCATGAAATGTTCACAAATGTGAAGTAATACACAGTGGACTAAAAAATAATAAGCTCAAGAAGAAAAATAATGAACTTGATCAAAACTGGAAGAACTATGAACTCACTTCCACCCTAAAGATATCCAAACAACCTAAGGACTCTGTTATAAAAATGAACATCATGCTCTGAAAACAGGAAAGAACAGCAAGACATAAATCAAATACAAATATCATGAGGTTGTGCTTTAGAAAACTACATGACTTGTATAACTTTTTGTGTACTAAGTTCTGTTCCTACAGCCCTTTACAGAGCTAGATAACTCCAGGCAGCCTAAAGGACATAAAACACCCATGTGTCCATAACTAGCGTAGGTCTTGTCAGCAAGAGCTCAAGGTGGCTACCTGATTAAAAAGTGAATTTTGACAGGTAAGAAAGAAATCAGTCATGCTCTGTACTTAATAAGGAATAGGAAAGGAATTTTCATGTGAATTCGAGATGAGATGAAACAAAACACCAGGAAAGGTATTATGAAACGTTTGCTGTGCTGAGGTGACAAAAACCTTTTGTCAATGTAAGGTTCACAAGCAAGGAGAACGGTCTCTGAAGAGACGATCAATAAGGATAAAAACATCCCCTCGGGTTTCAAGAAATTATTAGATGCCATGGAGCGGCCGGAAGGGACAGAAAACTGTAAAGGAAATACAGAATTGAAGGCTTTGACTCCTCTCCTGTATTCTTACGAGGTATTAGTGTAAAACGTGCCTGGGCTATGGCCTGGAATCAGACGCACAGTCAAGCACATCCTTCAGCTGAAGTCAGTTAACAGTAACGTACCGGGGGACGGGCAAATCCCGTGCACCTCCAACAATGTGCTTTTTGCATGGGAGACAACGGCGTTGTGACTATTTTAAACAAACATCAGCTCTAAAACCTGTAAGAAGAGACAGGCTTTGCATCTGCAACGGACGTCGTCAGGTTAAACATTTTTCCTGACCAAGTATATTCTGCACACCTACGAGCATATGGTGGGCATAAAGCTTTAGCGTTCTTCCAGTAGCAGCGCAGACACGGGTAAAAGAGAGCTGGGACCTCTGTAATTTAGATTAATTGCTTATTACGGGTATGGGGAGAGGTGCTGCGGGAGTACTACAGCATCAAATAACAACTGAGAGCGGCCATTTGAGCCGATGTAAACCCCCAGCCCTTGGCGCTGGGTTGCAGAGTGCTTTACCTCCGCAGCAGTGCCTGTCCCTCTCCGGCTGCTGACAGTACAAGGATACCGTCGGGGATCCGACTGCGGGTCTCCCTCACCGCCCTTTCGCATCAGTTACATATTTCTGCACGTAAGGTTACAGCAAGACCCAAACCTATTTTAAGTCTGGCTTCTCATTTTTCTCTGTCAGTCTGCGAGAAGGCGATGGTGGATGCACCTCCAGCGCTCAGTCCCTGGCCAGGAGCAGTACCGCCTCCTGCTGCAGAAGAAGCCAGAAATGCCTCTCTGCAGGACACGAAGCGGGTCTGGAGCTGGCTGCAGTTTTCCAGCCAGGCCTGAGGTTCAAGATTAGTAAGTTTTGGAGATGATTACATGGGGGTGATCATGGATTTCCAGATCTGCATAGGAATGCCCAGCACGCCTCATGTTGTCATACCTAATTCTTGGTCATACTCAAGTCTAAGCATAGCCTGGGTTGGGCTGCAGAGACCGACAGGGGGAGAGTGATGGCTCACACATTCCTGGAACTGCAACAAATGCCCTTCCAGAGGGGAAGGGCTCAGGCTCACCCATATTGGTGTGCCCACCACCTGGACCCCACAGCCTCTGGTCTGTCACCAGGGAGTGAGGAGCTGCAGAGAGGGAGAGATACTGCACTGCTTGGGAAGGCAAAGGGTGCAAGGACGTAGCAGCAGAAAGGTAATTGGGAAGGAGGGAATAAAAGTTGCCTTTGACATTCCCCTCCTCAGAAACGTGCTCCACATCAAAGCCAAAGCAGCAACCTGCCACGAGAGCTCACCTAAAGCAGCTGTGAGAAGTCCCCTACCGTGTTAGCAGCCTCCTTCCTTCCCCTGGCTGTGCCGTGGAGCAGCGAGCTCGGCATCGCGGTACTGATGTGCAGCCCCCACTGCCCGCGCCAGTCCCCACTCGCAAAGAGAGCGAGAGAGAGATGGGAGAGAGTGACACTGCACTGTGGTGCTCCTGCGCAGAGCCCAGCAGGTGCAAGCAGCACTCAGACTGAATTTGGTCTCCATCAGAGGATATCAACTTTTACTGGCTATGAAGAGGTAAACTGGAAATGATGGTTCAACGTTGTTTTCAGCTTCACTGTGGTTCAAGCTCCCAAACTGGAAGGACAGTAAACAGGGAACATTTTGCTTCCATTTGGAACGCGAAATAAGCAGCACTGGTTTCTGCAATCAAATCCCCAAATCAAAACAAGACAGTCAGGATTCCCAACTCCCCTATTCAGCAGATTGCTGCAGTATATCCCTATAAAATAATTATTTACACCAAGCATTTGCCAAACAAGGGCAGCAAGATGTTTAGAAGAAATGTGCTTGACTGAAAAGACAGTGTTTAAACAGTTAAACAGTTTGTTGGTTTTTTTTCCAAAAATTTGTTGGCTTTTTTGTTTGTTTGTTTGTTTTCTGTTACCTGGCAGGTTAACAGAAATAATTGCTTTGGTAAGCATGTTGGTTTACTATATGTTAAATGCTCACCAATTAAATTACTGAAACACAATTACTGTTCAAGCAGTCTTCTCTCATTATATATTTTTTAAAGGCAAAGCCCATTAGTATGGCTGCCTTCCTCCACCCATCTCTGCTTTCTTTTTCACGTCTCTAGCGTGGCAGTAGGAGGTAATCAGAACGGCCAGCCTCCAGCTCAGGATGCAACACAATGCACCAGGCGCCAGGAAGAAGGAAGCGAGGTCCATGTCACCTGCACAGCCGGCTGCGGTATCGGTGCGGCTCTTCCCACTGCCTTTGCTCCGTTTCCCTTCTGTGCCTTCCCATTTGACTGCTGTGGTGAGAAGTGTGCTGCGTTACAAGTAAAGGTCTGAGAGGAATGTTTTGCTGCATTCCTTTTCAAAGCCTGCCTCATGGCAGACTCTGGCCCACTGAAACACTCTCCAAGACCTGGGTCTGACGCAGCACTGTACGCTTCTCCCTGACTCTGCCTGCTTTGCGCACAGAGGGTTTTGCACGAGCATTCATGCTAAAAGTAATTTTACATCTTTTCAGATCACTTCAATAAAAGTATGACATTTTTTGCATCATATAAACCAATTCACTTAAACCCTACTTAACCAAAGCTCTTATTTCACCACATCCCCATTATGTCCTTAGGTGTCAACACACTCTTCAGTTACTCTCTCTCAATGAGATAATTCTTATCTCATCATAGTGATGTCCCAGAGTGTGTTGAATAGCCCAGATTATAAACAAATGTTTTAAATATAATTAGGAATATTGCACGGTTTGGAAGCGAATTCCTTGTTAAGGCATTGATCTAACAGGGAACGTAAGGGTATTTTTAAGTTTGTGAGTCCTACTGAAAGCAAAACGATTAGTCATATGATTAAAGTTCACGTAACTTGTCAGAGCAGAGCATAAGAACGTAGGATATGTATTTGGAGCCAGTTCAGAAAGATACTTACAAACATGGCTAGCTGTAACCTATGAAACACTTGAGCACTTAAAACACCACAGAAGGTCAGAGGAAGTTCACATGATGGCCAAATCTGCCATCTGTGTTTTTCTCCCAAACCTCTGCTCAGTCTTACAACGGGTTTGATAACCTTAGCATAACAGCTTTTCACAATTTGAATGAATCATAGCATATAATTAATAAAAATAACAGTAATAATAATAAAATATAATAATAATAATAATATTCATAATATTAAATCCTTCTCACAAAGGGACAGCCAGGAAGCTTTCCCTAGCCTTCAAGATTCCAAACAGCTATGGTTAAAAGTTGATGAAGAGGGTGAACAAAGTAAACAAATTCTAATTATGGAAGATGAAGAAATCAAAGACATTTATTTATGAGCAATGTAAGATCTAATATGTCACCTTGCCGCCGCATTGGTGATTATTTTCAGACTGCTGGGATTACGGATCAGCTTATCCAGGATGCTGACAATCTGCTCAAACTTGGGTCTGTTGTTTCTGTCTTTCTGCCAACAGTCCAGCATCAGCTGATACAAGGCAGCTGGGCAGTCCATAGGAGGTGGCAAGCGGTACCCTTCATCAACAGCCTTAATCACCTGCACAAGGATAAAAGTTTTTGAAAACTTAAAGGCACTTAACTTGTTTTTATCAGTTCTGTGAACCACAGTAACATGGACATCCTGTGTTTAAACAAATGTGTTTATTCACTAATTGTCTTGTCGTGCAATGCCTCTGGTTTATCTGCAAAGTAAACCAGGCAGTAAATTAGGCATACAGAAAGGGGAGTTAAGATACAGTATGTGACTTTGAGGAAGGTGAGAGTCTAGAAAGGATCTCCGAAACTCACACTTGATTGAACTAAATCCATAAACAAAAGCTACAGTTAGTAAAGTGCTTACTTAACTACGCCAAACTTCAAAAGGTCTTGAACATCTCTCATCTGACCACCCTTAGCAACACACGCTTTCCACGCTCTCCAGTGGACACTGCACTCCGCAGAAAGCCAACCTACCCTCTCGCGAGACACCCTGAACTGAGAGATGGAAGGCCTCGTGGACGATCTCACAGGGCCAGAAAATATTTTTGAAACTTACCACGAGGATAACTGTACACTTCCTACTAGGCAGTGCAGGCCCAATTCCTTTAGCATTTGTCTAGATAGACAAAATTTGTCTAGATTGTATATCATTTGTCTAGACTGACCAAAAAAACCCACAAATTAGCCCAGAATTTATGCTGTTAGAAGCTTTTTAACACAACCTTTACACTAGAGTGTAACACCTCTTGATCAGTCCTACAGTATGTATTGCACCATGAATAAAACCTCAGTGTATTCCAAGAAGAAAATGATAAAGCTGTATTCTGACAATCTTTCCATTTTATCTGTATCAGTTAATTCAAAAGCAGGAAAAACTATTCTGAGTCAGAACAGGGATAGGAAAACAGTCCACAGTTTAAGCAGCCATGAAGCAGAAACACATAAATAGGTTAATCCCTTTTCTGACTTTATTGTGATATTATTAAAGGCTAGTATATCAGCCTACATAACATGATTCATTAATTTCCACAAACAACAGAAAAACGTTCATGACTAATTAAAAGAAATACATAGCTTTTTTGCAGAGACTTGGGCTCCAGAGGTAGTAATTTGAAAGAAAGTTTTCTTCCATTTTCCTTGTTTAACATAAAGTAGTATAGAGAATGTCTGATTACATCTATGTTACTGAGTTTTTTTAATTTAGTATCAGTAATGATAGATACCAATCCCTTGGAAGATCTATTTGAGTTAGTGATTGTACTTTAGAAGATTTGGTTCATAAGTAACTCCTGTGAAATAAATCTAGGATTAATAAGACAACAGAAAAAAGAACCCAAAATAGATACAATAACAATCTTATTTGGGGAAATGTTATGCTGCTTACAAAAATACTGGGAGAGATCCAGTAATCATTTGGATTGCAGGGTTGGATAGTTCATTAATGTTGCAAAGAAGCCTGTATTGGAAGTCTTCTAATCAGATCACTCTCCTCTATTTTATCCATTGATTACTTCCAGAATTATTTTGGTTTCATTAAACTCTTAGTGGAAATACTTTGCTTCTCTTTTTCACAGGCTCCAAGAGCTTAGTCTGTGTATTTGACATTTACAGAAAACTTCTACAGAATATTATACAAGTGGAACCAAAGAGGATCAACAGAAATTTAGGAGGGTTTTCTAACAATAAGCGAAGGAATGTAGAAGGCAATGACCTCATTGCAGTGGAATTGTTTGAATCATCCTACAGAAAACCACCAGCATGATAAAATTCTCCAACATGTTCCCTCAGAGGTCCAAAATACCCTGCTATAAAGAGGCTGGCTTTTTATTAAGTTCGTTAGAACTTTTACTTGACTAGGAAGATTTGGCAATTTTAATTTCTACATCTTATTCAATGTCAACGTCAAAAACTCAGAGCCACCTGGTTTCATTATGCTTCGCTTCCTTTCACAGCTTGATCCTTTATTTGAGAACATAACTCAGATAACAATATACTCACATCCTGGTTGGACATCTCCCAGTATGGTCTTTCTCCATAAGACATCACCTCCCAGAGAACAATCCCATAGCTCCACGCATCACTGGCTGATGTGAACTTCCGATATGCAATGGCTTCTGGTGATGTCCATCGGATAGGAATCTTCCCCCCCTAGAAGCAAAACAAAGTAAATCAGTCCATTTGACTGTAATACAATGAATATAATTTTGCATGATTTGTCTCTGAGATTAACAGTCATCATTATATTGGTATAAGAAACAGTGTAAGCTGGAAAATGCTATTGCCATGTGTCATGAAAGCATCTTGTGCACTATACAGAGTAAAATACATTACAGTGCAAAATCTACTGAAGCTATAGATATATAGTATAATATAAATACCGTATGCATGTACACGTATATACATATATGCACACATATATATTTATGTGTAGCATAATATGCACAGGTCATAATAAATGGTAAGTTAAGTATGGTTGATTTTCAGTCATAAAATGTTTGGAAACTGGCAAGACAGTCATACAGCATTAAGGATGAAAAAGCTAGTACGAGCTCCTTGCTTACATGCTAGATCCCTTTGCACAGCACAAGAGGGCTGGATTTGGCTATCTGTAAGGTATTTCACTTGAATTCCCTGGTGGTGTGGAACCTGCATGGTTTCACAATGTTTTCATCCAATGTTTTCTAGGACATTAAAGGAAAATGAGGGGCCACGACATTGCTCTGTTTCATTAACACCAAGCCTCCCATTGCATAAGGCAGTGACCGTGACCATATGCACAAATTTCCCATTCCAAAGCTGTCAGAGACGGTCACAGAAAGACAAATTCAGATAGGGTCATCTGTGCAGAGGGGAGAGTGCAAAAATGTCATCCGGGGAAACGGTCTTAAACATTTTTTACAGTCACAAGAAATGCAAGCCATCGTGAAATGATGTAAACTTGAAAAGAATTAAAGCTACCATTACAATTAATATTGCAGTAAGGGGAACATCTCTCTCTGATTATGGCCACCACTTGGTGCCATAGGTCAAATTAGTAAAATGCACACAGGAAGCCTCAGGATGAGTTTCTTCAAGATGAGACTTAGAGGAAACAGACAATTTCCAATGGTGCCAGCTTTAACAGAGGTCTTTAAGACGCCAATTTGCAAGTCACACATGAGAAAACAAAGTTCTAAAAGATAGCGGTGCAAAACTTGTTACTTAAGGTAACTCTGGACTGAATATATTTGAATACAGAAAACTGTGAGAGTTTAAAGTTGTTTCCAGTTCCAGGGATGCAGAACATGTATGGGGATATACTCTGAAGATTTCCCAGTAGACTAGCTATTTAAGGTACTTCTGCAACTCCCGTTATACTAAAGTCATACACCTATCCTCACATTAATCTGTGTGGGAAGGGAGTGCTCTTATTTGCACTATATAATCAGCAAGAAACAAAATGTAAAGATATTAATGCTTTGCCTACACTTCCGTAACGTGTGCCTGCACTGAGGGTAGACATAAGCTCACCAGCTTTAGATTGACTGGCTTGGTTAACAATAGAAATGCAGATGTCAGTGTTAATTAGAGACCTAAATACAGCCTAAATACACTGGAGCCTAAGTATCTGCAATTCCATGGCTAATATTGCACAAATTAGATTAAATATAAGCAATACAGCCAGGCCTGACTCAAGCTACAACTTAGACCTCCAAAATGTCACTAGATATGTCTTAGAGGCTTGGCAAAGGTCAAAGAGGGAATCTATCTTGGCATACAGTTTTTACGGATCCCATCCTATTTAAGAGACTCCCTACCTTAACCAAAAGACAAACCATCTCACACACAACCCTTAAAATTAGGTAAGTTTCCACATTACTTGTAGACCAACAAATAGGACATAGTAAATAAATAGCAGTATTTGAATCCACTGTTTCAACACAGAAGTCAGACTGGAGGGCCTGATGTGTCTCTCTTTCAAGCTTGGAAATCTATATGGTGATGTTCTTTAGTCACAAAAAGTATATCGTATTTTCTATCCATTATAAGTTTATTCGCAATTCCCAGTGCTACTCCACAACAGCACTGAGAACGTAAAAATGATACAGTTTTTCTCATACACTATTGAGAAGCAATAGTATACCCACTTTACAAATGTCCAGGGTCCCTCAGTGAGTCCAAGACACAGCCAAGAAACAAGGAAAGCTCTCCTGTGTCCTAGTGTTTTCACAACAAATCCACTTAAACTTTTAGATGTGGGGCTGACAAAGAAATCAATCCCACTTGTTCAACCTTTTCTCTACACATACTAGTAGACTGAACTTTGATTTCCAATAAAGAATGTCAGTGCTGGGGGAAAGCCATATCCTAAATTTACACAAACAAAAACCCACCTCCACGAACAGAGAGAGCTTCCAAATCAAACATCTCCCGCTTGTCCCACAGGCTCAGAAGTCTCCCGCAAATCGGAGCAGACTTACAGAGCAGCTGCAAGGCCAAGGCACCCGGGCACTGCCTGCACTGAGGAGCGGGTGGGGGCAAGCCCGGGCTGCACCCTGAGGATACCAGTGCCCCCCAGGTCAGACCTACCCACCGGGGTGCTCACCCACCCCAGCCCACCTCAACTGCCAGGACAAAACTGCCTCTCCGCTACACCCGAGATATAAACTGCAAAGGACTTTTACAGACCAAAGCCAACCCCATGGTTCACATCTGGAAAGGAATGTGTAGCTCGTGGGGCTGCTGGAATCCAGGCACAAGGGGCCACCACCATGCCCCACAGCTAGAGGGGGCTTCTGAGCTCCATGTCCCTGCCCACAGGTGAGCATGTCCAGCAGCGACTACTCCAGACCAACACTGGTTTGAGACAAAATGTTTCAAATTCCTGGCCAGGTGGAGATGTAAAAGAGGGAACTCTTCATCCTTGCTGCTTCTGATGGTAGCACTGCCACCTCAGAGAAGCCCCAGGCCTCCTCTCACCTCTGCTGATCCCTCCCCTTGTGCCCGGAGGCATCAGCACTGCCGGGAAAGAGACTGCGCCATCTGAGTGGAAAGAAGCTGAGATCAGAGCTGGGTGTCATCAGTGGGCTGGTGCTGATGTAGCCAGGCTGGGACTCATTCTCCAGCAATTGCTTCGGCTTCATTTTGAATAGAGGTATGGCAGAACACATACCTAGGAAGTGCCACATAAGAAAGCCCTCAAGGCAGGGAGCAGTTACCTTGTTTTTCTTGCCTCAGCGTAATGGCTAGTTCTGTGAAACACAGAAGTATCATTTTGGAGTTTTCAGAATCTTACTCTCGAGAATCTGAATTTCTGTGGTTGGCTTCAGGCTCACTCTTTTAATTTCATGTTAAGACATGAAAATGGAGCCTTTCTTGCTGAACCCTCAAGAAATAATTGCCAGATGTCACACGGAAAAATGTGCTCATGGCTAGAACATGAGCACTTTAGGCAAGGGCAGGAAATATCATATTTGAGAGAAGGTCTTTACCTTTGTAATCTTACGGAAGAAGTCATTTATACCATTGGAGAAACACATTTACACAAAATGACATTAATTAGTCTCCTAATATTTTGGGACTGCTTTATTGCAGGTTAAGGAAGATTGTAAACTCAATGAAACAAAGTTCTTCTGGCGTTGTTTGTTTTAGTGGAAAATGAAGGTACATCAACCCTAGATTCCATTACAAGGAAACAAACTTTCTTTGCTAAATCTCAGCTGTAACTCTATACAAGTCTACAGATACAGGTAGCATTATCATAAACGAGAGTAAAATAAGGAGAGTACTAAACTGTAGCTAAAAAAGAAATCAACTGCTACTGAATAGTGTAAAACTACAATTTTGCTATTCTGTTCCCCAATTTGTCACAAAAATGTCAATCTTATCTTTGTATTTAAAAGAGGACTTTGTTGTCTAATTTGTTGAATAATTTAAGAGCAAGAACAGCAAAAAAAAATAGTTATGGTAAATATTTTTAGACAAGTAAGCATTTTAACATAAAAATAATTCCCCCCAAAGGATTATGCAACATTCACATTTCAGCAGATGTCCAAATATCAATATATGCAGAAAATCTGAAGAGTCGTATCAAACTAAATGCACAGTTTTCTATTGCTACTACCTTTGAAAATTATAAGGCTTGCTGTAATTCAAGTAGTCTATTTTGAAATTAAACCCCACAATCTTTCAGCATTAGAAAATCCCTTTTCACTTCCCACCATTTTTGAGAAATACACATCTCATTTGAACAAATATCACCTCTTCAATTTTCTACTTTGCTAGAAAACAGGATATTCTTTGCAATATCCTTTGCCAGGATCAAAGATATCTTACATAATTTACCTGTGCATAAATGAAACCAAATACTTTCTCCTAGACCACAGAGGTGGAGCTGGGAAAACTAAGCTCCCATACTTGTTTCTTTACTCACCGATTGTTTTTTACCCCCTCTCCTCAGTCTCACAATATTTAAAATGAGAGTAATGATACCTACTCTGTAAACTGCTATCATGAATGTGCTAAGAAACCCTACATGTTTGGCTTTTTAAAATTATGTATTGTATGTCCGTTAGGCTCTCATACAATTTAATCTTTATCTGCTATCTCTGTTGCTTGTCCTCCACTGGAAAATCTGAAACTCTAATATTGTTGGCTGGTATTACTGGGCTCCTACCCTTCAAAATGAGTACTGTCAGGACTGAAGCTGTAAGACAAACTTGCTAAATGAAAAATCATTATAGATATGCCTAGGGAAAAGGTTTGCCCAAATCTGTTTGGTACACGCTTATCAAGAGAAATCTACATGTGCATGTATCACTAGCTATTGGTAATATATATACTGATTATTTTCTGAAGATAAATACAGGTTTTATATATTTTTGTCACGGTGTCCCTTTAAGAGCATGCTCATTATGAAGCCAAATGAGCTGCCTGAATTTGAGTAGAAAGAAAGCATTAGTATTAGAAATTGTAGGAGTTTGTTACTGCAGCTCGAAATCCCAGGCAGTCCAGGTCAGAGAACCACTCTCGGGGTTTGAAATTAGTGAGCCAGCAGTAACCAAAGGGCTTTATCTGCTCTAGATGGAGCTGTGATTCCTACAGTATCTGGCTGCTCAGCATAATTCATCTAAAGTCAATGAAGTCCTCAATTTATTTCTAGCACGTCTGGCACTCCAGCACAAGGCAGTTGTTTCCAGGCCTTCATAACCCATTGCAATATTCTGATTTATAATCTGTTACAGGGAGACTGCCACAGGCACCTAAGCCACAGGCCTGGGGACAGGAGAATCAAGAAAAATGGATTCTAACAGAATTATCAGAAGAACTTTGCAGGGAAACCTGAAGGTAAAAGCCTGACATTAATTCATTACATGAGGACTTAAGCTAGTTCAGGAGATATCTTACTGGTACAGAGCAAAATGGTTTCATGTGAGTGAGATGAGCCTGACTTAACCTCTTAAGCACCTGAAAATTACCTGATGCTACTTGTTCATCCCTTACTAATGAATATTTTATCTTGACATTATCTCCTTCTTGAGTGGTAAATGATAACAGAGCTCTGCTTCTCTCCTCATGTTTATCAGGCAAGAAAATTTGTAGGGTTCTTTTTTTATCACACCCAGAGATACATTCAGACCGTATTACCGTGGTTTTGCATATATAGGGAATGAACAAACCACGGCAAATTTCCGTCAAGCACCAGTTGCAATAACGTGTGCATAACAGAAAGGACCTGCGTGGCCCTCCCCGTGGCACGGACTGGAGCAGCGCCCTGCCGTGCCCTCCCTGCTCTGGCACCGCTACCTGCGGGCACAGGCTGCCAGAATGCTTGCCATCAAAGCACAGTACTTTTTGAAGCGATGTAGATTTAATGAGAAGTTATCCATGCAAATGTAATAACTGGACAGTGTTTTACATTGAAATGCCACGAACACCAGTGATGTATCCAACTATGCATTTAAATAGTCAAAGTTCGTCTACTGATTACCCAAATATTATGTCTTTGAGAGACGTAATTACAGTCCCTTTACACGTGTGATGGTTTAAATTTACTTCCACTTCATACTGTGTCATTAGTCCACCTACTTGTCATACAGACATCTAAAAATAATAAGAATAAAAAGGATCAATTTGACAATGACAATTTTAATACAATCTTGGCCTTTCAATTAAAAGTGAATAGGTATGGAGAACGTAGATAATTACAGTACATCCCCTCCGGCACAAAGGCTCAGTAAAAAAAAAAAAAAAATCCAAACAGTCAGTCAGCCTAATTCACATGCTGGCTTCTGCTTCTGTAAGCAGGCAGACCACAGGCTGCCAAAGGCCTTTTGTGGTATCGAGTCAGTGACAATAATTCAAGAGGTAAAAAACGACCCTGTCAGGTAGCAAAGTTTTCTTACAACTCTTGATTCCCTGTATTTCACATATGCACCTGTGATCTTTGCATTGTCCTTCAGAGCTCTTGTACAATAGCATGAATGTCACAGATTACGTATTGATATATAAAGGGATACATACATTATTGATATATAAAAGGATAGATGTTCATACCCTTTATGCAAAGCTTCAGACACAACTTCTGAGAACAGAACAACACAAAATTCCACCCGGTCAGTGGTGTGTATTGAAAGCCTGAAGGGCTGACTGGGCTTCTTGGGGCTAGACCAATCCAAATTGCAATTATGAATTAAAGCAATGAAATTGTTCTCAGGCTTTGACATTTAAAGGTGGAGAATAGGGGTAGAAGAGGAGGCTAAACAGATAAAACATCTCTCTTTGCAGCTAATTGTGTAAATTTCCCTAGTACCTCTGATATTAAATGGAGAACTGGGAGTGGGAAGAGGTGGAGGGGAGGCAAAATCTCTACCCATTAATATAATACCCACTCTTTAGTGTTTGAATGTTTGGAATTTTGTTATAACTTGGTTTGTGGGGTGGGGTTTTTTTGGTTTTGTTTTGTTTTGTTTTTTTTCTTTTCAAAGATCCTACTGAGTAATTGTCATCCTTTAGTTGTAAAGGCATGAAATTAATTGAGATGATGCCATTATTTTAAGAAGTGGCACTATTTTTGCTTTGGTTTTGCCATATAATTAGTGCCTGTGAAATGCACTAGAAGCAGCCTAGGAAATGATCCTGTGTTTTGTGATATGACTAAACAGCAGGAACATGAACTTTCTTCCAGGGGACTGGAGCTCTGTTTCACACTCGTGGTCCCCAGTTGTTTAAGCTAGGTTATATTTGAAGGTTTTAATTATCTGAGCATCTTCCTGCAGCAGTTTGCATATACACCATAAAGGCCAGATGGAGTTTACTGAACACTGATGATTACACTTTACAAAATAGTTTCTTTCCATCTGATTTCACAATCTAAATGTAAATAGGCAGGCAGGCTTAGAAAATAGGTGGCAGAAGAAGAGGAAGAAGAAAAAAATCAACGCTGCGCTTGGCCGTAGGAAACTCACAGGTAACGCTGGCCAGAAACACTGACACCCTGTGCACCCTGGTTTGTCTCAGCTCACCCGCAGATGTAAGTCACTGATGTTCTCTTCATTTTGAGGGAAGCGTGCTTCCCTTATAAAGCTGTATGCTATGCAGTTTTATGCATCTAAGTTAACTATGACTCAAAGGTTTCTTCAGCTCTTTATGTGAATACACAAAATGCCATTACTAAATTACAGATTAGTTTGCATGCCCAGATGAATTTTGGAATAAGAGGATTGAACTTTGAAGCCTGGCAGAGGTACGTGTCCGAGCAGAAGAATGAGAGCCAACCATGCAGCAAAGCTGTGTTGGAGGTGGAAGAACTCATAGAGACTTCTCACCCACGGAGATATTAACAGAAAGGGCATGTGTAAGAAACATGAGATAGATATGCTGTGCTTGGTGCTAGGGATTAGTATCCCTTTTTTTGGGCATCACATTTAAGGAAAATGTAGTTGAGCTGAAAAGAATCTAAAAGAGACCAGCAAGAAGAGTAAGTTTGGAAAAATTGCTTAGAAAATAAAAGAATGGAGGGATGCGTGTGAAAAGGATGGCAATCTCCACACACGTGAGCAGCTACTTTAAAGTGGTGATCGATCACCTGCCTATGAGCAGTAGTGGTAGGACACAGAGTAATTGCCTTAGCTTGCAAGCGTACATCCTGGGGGAGGGAAGTTAAATATGAGACTACATAAATACTATATCTAAAACTGTTTACCTCGGAGACACTAACACCCATTACTTTCACAGGAGTTTTTAAGAAGAGGGCAGGCAAGCATATCTGACAAGGCAATAAACCTCTGGCTGAATTACAGACAATTTTCTCTTGAGGAACTCTTGAATTATATTAATATTTACTTATGAATGCTGCACCTATACTAAGCATGAAAACTGCTTTCTCCTACTAATGCCTCTTTGTATTGGCCACGACAGATCTCTGCAGACAGTTTTCTAAAGTGGTATATATTGCATATTTCTAACAACATGCCAAAGCTTATCAGAGGTCAAAGAAAGCACTGAAAGGTCAAGTAAAGAATAGAGTCTTTATGCCTGGTAAATTCTGAAGGTATGATTGATAAATATGTATCTATAAATGTATGCGTATATAATGTATATATAATGTGTAAGAAAACAGCTAGGATTTCTTTACTCATTTGTCAGATGTTATTTTATTTCAATCATGAAGAAGGTAGCATGCAAACTACCATGATAATTGATTGCTCCTGTCAGTGATGAGGAATGAAGGCAGGCCTAGAAAAGCCACATTAAGATTTTGCCGATACATTCTACTCTAATCTGGTTTGTACAGCGAAGAGGAGACGAGTACTAGGCATCACTGCAAATTACACTTGACTAAGATACTGGAGATTCATGCCACTTTTTCTAATGTTAATAAAATCCACTTGCAATAGGATTAAAGTGAACAACCAGACATCCCAGTGTAATATCTACATACACAAAGCTAAATGTATGCCTTCAAGGTTTCCACAATAAAACAGAAGCGTTATCCAGGTCAGAACAACAGGTGTAGCCCAGCTGTATTTAGAAGACACTGTGGCTTTTCTAAGGCTCTAAGCCAACAGCAGAGCTTCCAGGTAGCTCTTCAGACAGGATGAAATCTAGAAAAGAAACAAGCAGCAGCCTACACCATGGGCAGTCCCCTCTCTGATAAAAGCTTCTCTACCTCAGGACGAAACACTCAGAGGTAAGTCTCCTCCTTGATATCATTACATCTCCAAAAGACAGGTACCACTTTATATATATGATATAAGAAGGAGAAAGAACAGGAGGTTTATTACATTGTTAAGCAACATTTCATTTTTTGTTTTACTCAAGTTTTACTCAGTTAGGGCTACAACAGCAGGTATAAGCGATACACCTTTGTAGAACAGTGATATCAGTATGTGCCAATCAGACATATGTCCCACCATACTAGAAGACACAAAAAGTTTAAAAAACCATATATTGCTGGGTAGGATTTTTTCTTTTTTTTTACTGGGTGGGAGCTAAATCAGCAGTGTAACAAAACCTGCTCAAAGCACGCGTGAGGTCTTACATTGTTGTGTGCCAAACTAACTCAGGCCTTAATTGAGGTATTCACTCCTTTACACACCCAGCAGAAAGAAACTGAGCCATGAATTTTGCATACTTTAAGGAAAATAATCTACCAACAGAAACCATATTTTTTGCCTTCTAGCTTCTATGAAACATAAATTAAAAAATAGCTGTGATGAGTCTATGGTTTACTGAACATCTCTGGGCATGCAAGACTGGATGGCCTCTGCAACACAGAGTATAAGCCTCAGGGACTCCCTCAGATTTCAGTCTAACTTTATCAAAACCAACAAGAATTTTAAAAGGCTAAACAAACACAGAAACTCACCCTTGTGGTGTAAGCAGCTTCTGGGTCATCTTCCAGTACACGAGAGAGGCCAAAATCTGAGACTTTGCATACCAAGTTACTATTGATGAGGATATTACGAGCAGCTAGATCTCGATGGACATAACCCATATCTGACAAATATTTCATGCCAGACGCGATCCCTCGAAGCATGCCTACTAGCTGGATGACTGTGAACTGGGCATCATGTTTCTGGAAAACATTTGAAATGTCATTTCAGAGATTGCTCATGCTCCTCCTTGCACAGAATTTTTGATAAAGACCCTGGAAGCTCCTCAAGTGAAGAGCTCGTGAGTCAGGGGTTGTGATTTAAATGTGTGGAACCACTTTGATCTGCGGAGGATAATCTCCCAATCAGCTGAGGGAAGGAGACAGATTTTCAATTCAGATAAAAATTCATTTTTTCTGTTCTTGCTGTCGTCAGAATTTTAATTTCCTAGATGGGAGCTGTGTGAAATCAGCACATAAATCTAAATTGTGTGTGCTCATGAGACTGGAGTTTTAGGACATTAGGGAAACAGATGTCCAACTTCCCTGAAAGGACACAGGAATTGTTAGTGAAAATCCGAGCCTTACCCTGTGGACCAATGAAAGTTTTCTATTACACAAGCATTTTCAGTGCCTTTCAAATTCCATTAAATTTAAATTTATTCCCCAAAATTTTCCTCAACTTCAGGAACACAAAAATCACTTAAACATACTGTCACTTAGCCTAGAAACCAATAGTTGCATATATTTCTAATTGTCTACTTCTAGACACATGTTTTAAATCTCCCAGCTCTTACTAATGCAGTTTGTTAACATCTCGCTTTGGTATTGATATATAGATACATAGACGACAGGACAACAGTATGTCCTAGTGCAGCTCTAATGAATCCCCCAGTGCTGTAAATGTATCACGGGCAGCTCTCCAGCCCTTCCTGCCACTTCTTCCAGAATTTTATTAAATACATGGGAGCTGGCTCTGCCATGAGGGGTGAGCTCACACGAATCAGTCTGCAAGACGGATTGCATTCATTTCATTTTTGATTAATATACTTAGGGGTGATATTAGCACCGTAAACATTAGACAAATATATGGCACAACAGATGCTTAAAGAGCCTCTCAGAATTCCCTTTCACGAAGAAATTAATTATTATAAAAGACTCTTAGCAGTTCCTTGTTATGAAACCTTCTTTAACTACAGCCAACACGAGAGGATCTATGTAGACCCCAGAAAAGATTTAGCTAGAAATCAGAAGATGGTTTCTAACCACAAAAGGAATGAGACGCTGAGATAGCCTTTCAATGGCAATGGGGAAAGCAGACTAAATAGCTTTAAAAGGCACTTACAAAAAGGGTTATATTGCCTGGGCTGCCTGTGATATTAACGAGTCACAAGGTTCTTGTCTATGATTCCACACAACAGTAGTAAAAAATAAAAAAAAACCCAAGCACCAAAAAAACCCCACACTCAAATGAGTGAACAAGATGTACAACTGTTTTGTACAGTCAGAAATTATTCTCCTTTCCTCAGAGCTTTCTTCAAGGATTTTTAGCCTGAACAAAATATATACAGTTCAGTACAGATATATTTCATTCAGCTATACTGACACATTATTTATATGTATTTTACATGCTCCAGTGGACATCATAACATATATAGTACATACTGAAACTAAGGTTGACAATGCATCCCCTTTTGGGGTTAAGCGTCTAGTTCAGTGTTATGAATTTGGGGGATAATGTCATTCAACCGTGGCAGAACCAAAGCAGTCTCCCAGCCATAGCTGAGTTTGCCCTAACAAATTAAAATTAAACTAGCGTTTCCCCTCAGATGGGATTTCATTTCTGCTACACTTCTTGTTTTGCCACAAGTAAATCTTGGTGACACAGGGAGCGTTCAAATTTTTTTAGGCTCGCTACCAACTTTGACAGAAAACAAAGATAAATCAACAACAGTATTAGTGTGTCTAAGGTCGGGGAAAGAAAACAGGCCAATAAAGTTTGTTAGCAAAACATTTCAAACACCCTCAGGTATGGGATTATTCCCTAAACTTTTCACATTTAGGGAAATGGCTCTTGGATCAGTAATATTGGCTTACTGATAAAATTTCCACAAATCTGTTCAGTTTGGAAATTGCTTGCTAAGGCATACAGGCTGCCAACCAATAAGCATAACTGTATTACAGTAGTAATTCAGTCCTCAGAAAAACAATTTCCATTTTTGCATGCCAGAATGCTGGTTTGTTTTGATTTTTTTTTTAATCAATGTGACATACTAATAAAACAGAAATGTTCTTCATTTTGGAATAATACTCACTTCAAGCAGTCAAAATGGACTAGCAGATCCCTACCTGGCTTTCCGAGCACATCACAATGCACACAAACCCAAATGGAAATAATGAAATATCAAGCGACAAGAGCTGATGATGAATCAGAGTACAGTGGCAGCAAATTCATAACAGATTCAGAACAAGAGCCAGTCCTGCACCATGTAACTCTCTATTGCACTTACCCGTAGGAAGCTGTCCAAGGAACCATTTTCCATGTATTCAGTAACAATCATAACTGGTTTACCTGTGAATATATTACAGGGGTCAGGCATTTAAAATGAATCCATAATGATCAGTAAAAGCAGGCATTTCAGAAGGGTGCCCAAATCTTCCAAATCCCAAGGATAATTTTACATTTAGAAAGAAAGCAAAAGATGCATGGGGAGAACCAGCTCTGTCCGCAACCTAATTGTGATTTCACCGACATCAGCTGAAACACAGTCATTTCAGCACAAACTGATACAATTTTTAGCAGCTCAAGTCCCAAGACATAAAGTGAAACACCCTGCATTTTCAGCAAACGGTGTCTTATCCACTACTGTTGAATATAATCCTTCCTGTAACTGTTGAATTTATGCAATGAAGTAGGTTTATTCTGCCGTGCATTTGCCCCCAGGTTCCCTCTGGAAGGGAATGGGGCACTTGCTGTGGAGGGAGTCGCGGTTTCTCTCCAGAGGTGCCCTCGTCTGCACAAGGGAGTGCAGGGACCGCGGAGCAGTGCACAGGGCACATAGGCAGAGTCAACACATTCCTCAGGCACTACGGTAAGGGAGAGATTAAACAGCGTACATGGAGGCAATAGCAAAAAACCTCACCCTCAGGAGGGTGTTTGCAATGCATTTAAATTGTAGAGCTTCAGTGTTTTCCTAGCACAAGGCAAGGAAAACGTTGGGGTGGGGAACGGAGGTGGAAGGGAAAGCGCAGAATAAAAGTAATAGAGGGCATTGGAAAGAAAAGCAGAGCTCCCACTGCCGGGGGTTAGCCCTCTTTCCAGGCAGTCCCGTCTCCCTCTGTGGTGGGATCACCGATAACACGAACCTCCCCTCCTGCCCAGCACGACTTAGCTGGGGGCTGAACACGCCGCACCCACAGGGCAGCGGCATGCTCTAAAGAAACAACCCCGCATCCTTGAAAAGCATCCAATATTCTTCAAAACTTGTCCGTGAAGATTCAGATCAGTTTGTGAGACCATTCTTTCTACCCTAAGGTATTTTGTAACATAACCAAGATTTTATATGGAACTCTGACATGTTGGGAAGAGAAATGAATGCAAAAAATTAATGTGATTACGGTGAAGTTTCCAGACAAAGGTCATTGCCCTGCTAATATTTTACCATCATATGGATTTTATTATTTCATAATATTTTCTAAAGCTTTGTTTATTTTCTCTTTGTGGTAGAGGGAAAGGTGGGTAAGAGCATGAAGTTACTTAAGGAGATGAATTATTATTTCACATCTAATACAGGAAGGCATCTGACCATAAAAGCATGACAAAGGCCTGCATATTGCATTGTGATATTTTAACTTTTAAAATTGAACAGCATGAAGCTTGAAAGAGGTACCCAGTATAATTAAAAGTAAGAAAGTAATTATAAAAGCAAAGTAAATGGTAACAACTCCTTTTTTGTTTGTTTTTTTTTCTGAAAATACAACTCCTACCAAACAGAAATTCTTAGAATAGAAATATTAATTTCAAAGAATGAGGGTAATATAACAGGAAGAAAATCCTTTGTCCTCTTTGCATGGATTAATGGGTTAAAATATCTTCTTTCTGCTGCGAAAATGATGCGTTATGCTGTGGGAGTCACACTAATGGGTAACCGACTCTATCATCCATTACCTAGTAGGAACAAACTCTTTATCCAAAACATTAATCTTGAATTATATAGGCTACGGTACAGATAAAAGACCTAATGATGCAAAACCTCCAAAAAATTTCTGTTGCTTCCCTACTCTTGTTAGCAAGAAATACGCAGTGTAAGAAAAAGTACCTCACTTACACTGTGTGCGGAAAATTCACCGAAAGGCACTTCTGGTAATGCACAGAAAATGCTGCTGGATCTTTCAAGTAAAGGGCAGCGCACCAATGGGGCTATCCAAAAATTTCTGTGATAAATCCATGTACTTTGAAACCGGGAGACATTTGCCTGGTTTTTGTATAAGCTCAGTCAATTTTATGACACATCAGAGGACTGAAATTAGAGACGTCTGAGATATGTCTTTCAAATTAATAAGAGAGCATCTTCCTGCCTTGCTCACCCACGCTCTTAAAGCCCCAAGTGCAGGGTTTCACTCTCCTTCAGTTGGAAATGTGTCCATAATAAGAAGCATATGCTCAGAAGCAACACGGTGCACTTTTAAAAGAACATTCTGCATTCATTTATCAAAGCACAGCCGTTTATACATGATAACAACTTGTGTCAACAGTGTTGCCGAAATTTATTATACTAACAGGCTACAAATTGCTGTAAATTATTAGTAAACTAAGCAGAACATGTGCGCTGGTTATTAAGACTACTGCCTACAGCGTGCCCAGGAGAATGGTGTAGCAGGAAAGCGCAGAACAGAAATCAGTGTGGAGCAGGGGAACAGCTCTGCATCGGAGCAAAGGACTGAAGTCTTATCTGGTGGCTGCACCTCCTTCATGCTGCCGGTGGGTTGTCCCACCGGCAAACCGCAGCCACCCCCAGCCTGAGAACTTCTCATACCAAATGGTCCTCTCATAGGGATTGTGACAACTGCAGTTGTTAGGAGTTGCTTCAAAAGATCTGCTTCGTATGAAAAGCCAGATCATTGCTAAGGGCCACCTGCCAAAAAGAACTTGGATAATGAAGAAAAGGTCATACCGCCTGTTTATCATGCATTACCTGTACTGAGAGCGATCCAGCAAATACTCCACAGGCTCTCTACTGACTGTACACAAACTAACACTTTTGAGTGTGATTTAATAGTGATCATTAAAAAATATGAACCCTTGCTAATTTGTTATTACAGTACATTGGTTTGTTTAAAAAAAACCCAAACCCCACAACCTTCTTCTCCTTCTATCACCCTCCCGAATGTTAAAGAAAATAAATGATTATTGTTACTTGTATTTATGCCATATAATTTTACCCAGTAAAACAGCTACAAATAGTTCCAGAGCAGTTTTCTCAGCTCCTGTATTCAAGCTAGCTGAAGAGGGTGTTGTATCCCTGAGGCTTTTATTGACTTCAGCTGGGAATATTCAGAGCTTGCTCTCTCCTACTTAAAAGTGATAGGCAGCTGGCACTCCCAACCCCCCCGAAAGAGACAGCAGTCTGCTGTGAATACCGCTGAGTAGCAAACTTACTAATAGTCACTTCTGCAGAATACAGAAAGAATTAGTAATGCACATTCAAAAGCAATGCACAAATTCCTGCATGCACAGCAATTAAATTATTTTCTCAAGTGCCACAGAAATACAAAAATGTAGCAAAATAGATTTTAGCTCAGCTGCGTACAGACTGATGCTGGCGTTTCAAGCAATTTTGGGACTGCAAATGTTATTCTGACTGTACAAAGTGTGTGTCATTAAAAATCAGGAGATAACTTGGATTTACACAGGCAGATCTGGCAGTCCTTTCCTAATGGGACTGTGAGACCTGAGCTGAAGAATAACTTCTTTGTTATTTAAATCAGCAAAATAGACTTTCATGAATCACACCTAGAGAAAGCATTAGTATTGTAAATATGTCTCTTTATAACATAGTGTTTTACATACCTTTCACTAGTTATTTTTAGACACATTCTTGTGCATTTTTTATTTCATATAGTTTGTTGGAGTAAGCTATAAAATTCTTTCACGCCTCTCTATGTTTGTGAAACCTTGAATCACGCAATTTTAAAAACAAGATTCCTTAAAACCAGTAAAACAATCTACGTAACACAAAGGACTTTGTATACTTCTACCCAGTTAAACTGGAAATGTCCTCAGCACATTCCAAGCAGTTCACTGAAATGGCAAGGAGCTGCTTTGCTGGCAGAGTCCTCTAGAATGAACCAGGAAACATCCTACTAATTTTTTCTACTGCCCTGAAAAATTTCATAGCATTCCTGATATTTTTATTTTTTTAATTTTTTGTTTAACAATACCTCATATAAAATCTTACTGATCTCCTACCTAATAACTACTGCAGGACCTTGATCATTAAATTTATCACCTTATGCTGCAACGGAAATTTAGAAAGTCTCTGAATCTACGTCCTACAAAACAAGCTAGTTGTGGTACTTCATGCAGCCTCTCTTTTCTACCACTAACAATTTCTGTCTTTCCACCTCAAGGCAGAGGATGATCAGCAGCACAAGCAACAAGAGCCAGAGCTTGCCTAAATGAGGCAGCACCACCAGCACCAAATCCCACCAGCTGCTCACAAGGAGAACAGCATGCAGGATCCGAGTGGCTTCGAGAAAGCTGCTGTGGCTGCCATGGCAAAGCTGGGTAGGAGCTCTAAGACCAACACCACCGTTCAGGAATGCCTGTTACAACTTGCTGTTATCTTAATGAAAGTAGAGGTGGAGGGGGTTCTTCGAATCTGTTACCTTTCCAGGAAGGTACCGAGCGTGGATGGGAGTTTGCAGTTATATTTTTGTCTTGAAACAAGAAGGTGATTTGTTATCATAGTCATAGACAAAAACATGCTTAAAAAAACCTCAAACAAGCCCACAACACCCAAAGGCAAATTTAGAATATGTCTATTAGTAAAAACATAAATATTATCAAAGACATAAAATCAATTTTACTACTAACAGCTTAAAGCCCCAAGATTTTTCTTTTAATTTTTACTAAGAGGTATAAATTCTAGATGATCAGCATCCTTAGAATGGCTCATACCAGTACACACTGAATATCACAAGGAGTAATTTCCCTGCATGAAAACCATATAGGAAAAAGTTTGGACTTACTTATTAAGATACTAGTATCAGTTGCTGCAGCCAGGTAGGCTGTTCATTAATTTGTGCTAATGATAAAATCTAACGATTTAGCTGAAAGCAGAACATACTGCTTCAGTGCAATTAGGAAACCTTAGGACATCAGACACCATGACTCCTAACAGACTATCAGCAAGTGCCTCGTGGCCACTTTGTACCAATTTGTAGCTCTGGATTTTATTAACCTGCCAGTTTATTACTGAGCTGCACTGTTCTTCACAAATGCTCCTTTTTATCCGTGTTCTATAGATATTTTTTTCAAGTAGATCATTTTTATTTCCCATTTTTTCCCCATCTCATTAACCCATGGTATTGTTTTTAAGTTCTCAGCAGCCTGTGAGCAGCAGGACAGCAAAGGTCCTTCATCTGCGCTGCGGGCTGTTGCCTCCCACACCTTTTTTCACCGGATCCATCAGCGCAGGTTTAGCTGGTGCGTGCACATGGGTAATTTTTCTCCTGCTTTTGAGGAAATACAATATACATTGCAAAAGCCATGCTGTGTGTTTCTGCTGCTCTCTCTTTTGAAGGCTATTTGGTACATGTTAACAGGGTTACAACTTAAACATTTCTGGAAGGGTTTGCAGAGCATAAACATGGATGATGCAGTTTTTTTATTTGTTTTTGCTCTTCCTTGAAAGATCAGAGAATCACAGAATAATTTAAGGTGGAAGAGACCTCCAGTGACACCCCCCATGCAAAACAGATGCCCCTGTCATATCTTACTTTTAGTGACGACTCCCTCTAATCGAATGATATTAGGGTGGTCAAACTGTCCCATGATGCTTGCTTCTCCCAGGAAGTCCCTTCTCTGTTTTTCTGTGTAGCCAACTTTGAGGGTTTTGATAGCCACTGAAATTTCCTTTTTAGAAGGGAGCTTTAGGCGCCCACTGCACACTTCTCCAAATTCCCCTAAAAAAGTGGAAAAATGACAAAAGATGAAATGTAGTTATTTCATGGGGATTTAAGAAAGAAGACTTAGCATTCAGCAAAAGTCCCTGAAGTGTGATGTTTACTGGTGGGCCACAGAACGGAGCTCCAAAGAGACCTTCGGACAACTACTTAACGTTTCCATGCTGGTGTTCTCCAGCTGTCAAACGGGATAATGTCACTTATTTACGCTGCATATCCAGATGACTGCAGGGCAGAGGAATGCATAAATGTCACCAGAAAATTCCCTTTTTGTTTCAGTTGATGCACTTTGAGACAATAGTAGGAGGCGTAACTGATTAATGCAGAAGTGTCAGAATAGTCATGCATCCTTCTGAACATTATACTCTTCATTTCTACCAAAAAGAGATAGTATAGTTCCCAATTATTTTACTTAATTCAATTAAAGTAGCAAGATAATTCATAACAAAAGAATTTATCTACACAGCTGCAAAGAAAAAAGAAATTCATACAGATTACCTTTGTTCTATCATTATTCAGATGGATCTAATCATGCAAATATATACTGTCACTATGTGACTACGGGACCTGAGAGTCCACCATGAATATTGTGCCCACTGTATACTGTGTGAGATTCCTAAATAGAAAATGGCAGATAACAACTGCATGTTTACTTTTATACAACATGGTCTATCCTTTCCTATGTAACATGCAAGAAGAATCCACAGGGAAGTATTAAATATGTTGACAAATTGCTGGAAGAAAACATCTCACTTGAAAAATTCTGGATTTAAATAACGATTATGTAAAGCATATAAGCTAGTTTCAGTATCTTAAAAAACAATTGAGCAGCAAGTGACTTTTGTTTCCCAATTATCCAACTCCCCATCTTTGCTTTTATATGATATAATAAACTGCAAATACTACTTCCCAGTTAAAATTACAATAGCAACTTTTTGTCTCCTTGTTTTAATGACAAAATAATTCAAATAATGAAAGATACAATAAAAACAGAGAATGGATAAAATACATATGAAATACGATGGCAAGAATTGCCCTACACGATTATACGTAAAGACAAGGAAAACACTTTACCGAACAGAGAAAAAAAGAAAGGTGTTTTGGTTTTTTCTTTCAAGAATCTGGAAGGTGTTGCTAGAGGGCTTTAACACTCATTTTCCAACAAAACATGCCTATTCAGGTTCTTTGACAAAATACACAAGACCAAAATATAAATAGCCCCTCATATGCCATATTTTGTCAAGTGGCCTTGCATAGAAAGTTTGACTTGGAAACAAACCAACCCCACAAACCTAAATCTAGCTGGCATCATTTTTATGCAAACTGGGAATTTTGTCTTTATTTGTGAGTGAAACATCGGAAAGAGTGATTATACTGCTTACATATGAGCTTTTCCCAATTTAATGTGTAATAATCCTAAATGCAATAGCATTACTATGCCTCTACAGAGCATAGGCTCTTGGCACTTATTTGCCTACAATGATTCTTTATCTCTGCAGCTGATTGTTTACATTAAGCAACATCTGTGAAAACTAAAATGACCAAAACCCACCCATAAGATATTTTTAATAGGCAAATTTAGATCATCTTGCTTTTTATAGATTTAATGCTCAGAAATGTGTGACAAAATGACAGCCCTTCACCATTGACTTCAGACGTGATACCATATGGGATACATTTTAGATGTTAAATTCAGCCCATTTACCTGCAAACTGAAATGATTCTTTTGTCAGCTTGCCACCAATATGGCTGGCATTAGAGTCCATGTCCCATTTGCGGCACTGCGATGCAGGAATGATAAAGAAAGTAATAACAGCAACCAGAACCTTAAAAGTCAGGGCTGTACATTCACATTCAAAGCTCAAGGAAGTGGTGTTATTTATATATAACAAGGAACAGGAAGAGAGAGACACGACAATAGTTTTAGCTCATCAAGACCATGGTTATAAATAAGATGGACACCAACTCCTTTTTCTATACACAAGAGGCAAACCAAAGAAGAGTTGAAAGTTACAATAAAGGTCAGTTAGATCAGGAAAAAAATTCTAACAGTAAGGACACTTAGACAGTACAAAAGATTTTTTAGGGAGGCTATAAACTCCTTTATCTTGGAGATTGTAAAGAATAGACATCTGTCAAGAATGGTACCTAACAAGTTCTGTTTTGGGCAAGGGTGTGGATTTAATGACCTCTTGAGGTCACTTTTCAGCTTGATTTTCTAAGGTTTCTCTGTTAGACAGCCAAATTAACCAAAAAATCCTGAACAAACGTGTCATAGGGCAATGACCTTTCTCTGTTGCTAACCCAGGCTAGATCTGAGTCAAGAACATAGAATTGGATGTCCCCATATCTTATCAGCAGCTGCTGAGCTGCTTCATCCTCTAGGCATGGTACTGTGCCATTAATGTAATAACAAAAAAAAATTACAACCAGGGTGTATCTTTATATACATATATACTACTAAAATGGCACTTACATTACATCTGTTGTTTCTAACGTTATTTGTATCCAACTAGGAGAGGAGCTATGCTGGACCTTGCCCTTACCAACAGGAGGGGCTAGCAGGGAATGTTAAGCTCAAGGGCAGCCTTGGCTGCAGTGACCATGAAATGGTGGAGTTCAAGATCCTGAGGGCAGAGGAAGGGTTGCGCAGCAAGCTCACCACCCTGGACTGCAGACTTTGGCCTCTTCAGGGATCTGGTTGGTAGGGTATCATGAGAAAAAACACTGCAGGGGAGAGGGGCCCAAGAAATCTGGTAAGTACTCAAGGATCACCTCCTCCAAGCTGAGGAGCGATGCATCCCAACAATGAAGAAGTCAGGCAAAAAAGCCAGGAGGCCTGCGTGGATAAACAAGTTGCTCCTAGAAACACTCACAAGCAACCAGGGATTGGGTTAGGCAAGCTAAAGCCCAGGTAGAATTAAATCTGACCAGGGACATCAAGGGCAACAAGAAAAACTTCTGTAAGTATGTCAGTGATAAAAGGAAGACTAGGGTAGATGCGAGCCCTCTCCAGAATGAAACAGGAGACCCGGTCACCCTGGATATGGAGAAGGCTGAGGTACTCAAGGACTTTTTTGCCTCAGCCTTCACCAGCAAGGGCTCTAACCACACCACCCAAGTCACAGAAGGCAAAGGCAGGGACTGGGAGAATGAAGAACCGCCCACTGTAGGTGAAGATTAGGTGTGAGATGGCATTCCTCAGGGGTTGGTACTGGAACTGGTGCTGTTCAACATCTTTGTGGGTGATATGGACAGTGGGATTGAGTGCACGCTCAGCAAGTTTGCTGACAACACCAAGCTGTGTGGAACAGTCGACATGCTGGAGGGGATGAACGCCATCCAGAGGGACCTGGACAGGGCCCATGCCAACCTCATCAAGTTCAACAAGGCCAAGTGCAAAGTCCTTGCACATGGGTTGGCGCAATCCCAAGCACAAATACAGGCTGGGCAGAGAATGGATTGAAAGCAGCCCTGAGGAGAAGGACATGGGGGTGGTGGTCGATGAGAAGCTCAACATGAGCTGGCAATATGCGCTCACAGCCCAGAAACCCAACCCAATCCTGGGCTGCATCAAAAGAAGCGTGGCCAGCAGGTCGAGGGAGGTGATTCTGCCCCTCTACTCCGCTCTTCTGAGACCCCACCTGGAGTACTGCATCCAGCTCTGGAGTCCTCAGCACATGAAAGCCGTGGACCTGTTGGAGCGAATCCAGAGGAGGGCCACGAAGACAATCAGAGGGCTGGAACAACTCTCCTGTGCAGACAGGCTGAGAGAGTTGAGGTTGCTCAGCCTGAAGAAGGGAAGGCTCTGAGGAGACCTTATAGTGGCGTTCCAGTACCTAAAGGGGGCCTACAAGAAGGCCGGAGAAGGACTTTTTACAAGGGTGTGTAGTGATAGGATGAGGGGTAATGGCTTCAAACTGGAAGAGGAGAGATTTAGATTGGATATCAGCAAGAAATTTTTCACTATGAGGGTGGTGAGTCATGGGAACAAGTTGCCCAGGGAAGTTGTGGAGGCCCCATGCCTGGAGGTGTTCAAGGCCAGGCTGGATGGGGCTTTGAGCAACCTGGTCTAGTGGGAGGTGTCCCTGCCCATGGCAGGGGATTAGAACTATTCTATGTTTCTATGATTTCAGGCTGCCAAGACAGGCAGCAACTCAGAAAATATATTGTAAAAGCTATTATTAGTAACTAATGGGTGTTGAGTTCTGTTCAGACTTTTTAATTAAAAATATTCAATCTCTGCAAGTCAAAATGACTAGTACACTTTACCAAGAGCAAACACGGCTTCAGATCAAATACTAACCCCAGCTCAATACTGTCAGAGCACCACAAAGAGAAAGACCAAAGCACATCTTGAAAACAGAAGGAAGGGAAAAAAAGTGCTTGAAATAAAGCTTGTAATAACCAGCTTCGTATTCCCTTTTCTCTCTCTTTTAATGGTCCAAAAAGCTATATCAAGCTAACCTCTTCTGTGCAGTTACTGTCAATGGAGACTATAGCTACGATTTCAGCAAGCAGTCCAGCAATCAATCCTTCATTTCTGACTGGAGTCATGTATCTGTTATTTGTTTGACTTTTGGGAAGGAAAGGTTGTGGCTAATGTCCATCAACACAGTCCCATTTAGTCATGGCTGCCCAATTTAGAACTCCGTTGATTAATCGGATTCCACGAGTGCCTCAAGGCCAGTGGATGCTGCAGGAGACTAAAAGTTGGACCCTTCATAGCAATGGAGCTTACTGTTGCCTGTGAATATAAAACGGGTTTACCTTCTTGTAATGACTGCTGGAAAAAGCTCACTGGGCAGCCCAACTATGTTAACCTTTGGTTCTTCCACATACAGGGCAGTATGGATGCTACATAAGTCTACCTGGTCAACAACCATAGTGACATGCAGTTACACTACATCTTTTTCTTGCAAATCATTATTATATGGTCCCAGAAAGAAATGGACTGGATCTCATCAGGTACTGTTTAGGAAGAATAGAGACTTGTGTTCGAGTTGGAAGGTGGAAAACCTGGCACTGATTTTAAGAGATGAGGTTGACGGCTTTTCACGTAAAGCCTTCCTGAAGTGTTTATTTTTAATTATGCTACACACATAAACATTGTATAACCTGCCGTGCAGACTGATATGTCTATTTACATGTGGAAAGCAAATAGATATTATTAGGAGGGCTGTTCATGATATAAATATCTCTCTTCAGGAGATCTTAATTTCTTTTTAAATAGGCTACTTAGTGCATCAGTGACTGGCATTTGCTGTGCATTTAGACCCAGGGGACAAGTAAAAGATGACTCTGTGAAATTAGCTACTCCCTTTACTTTGCTGTGTTTTAAATCATGATTGTACTGCTGTGCACAGAACTCCTTCGGATTTGGACAGGCACCAAAGCTGAATGTTTCATAAACCTCGTGAACCTTCAGCAACGTTCTACAAGCCCTCACTGAGGCACTTACAAACCTTCACTATAAATTCATGGACAGGTAGCCCCTAGATTTTAGAAATACTTTGATCAACACGATGTTATCCTACAATTATGTTTAAACTTTGAAAGAAAAGCAAATGCTTGCTTTCACATTCAGCAAAGCACATACTTAAATCTATTCCAAATCAAGAAAGTACTTTCTGTAGTATTTTCTTGCCATCCAATTGGATTTAAACTTAAGTGGTTTGCTGAACTGGATCCATAAAAACAAGTGAGTTGTTTTAAAAGAAAGAATTACTGTAAAGAAAAATCTGAAAAAGTGACTCCTGACCACAATTTTCTTATGCTTAGCCTCCCGCTAAAATCCCTTGTGTTTTTCTTGAGGTTCTTTTGGACAAGAGTATTTCCTTATTGCGTTTGGGTATGTTTTCAAAGCTATGTAAGCTGCCCTCTATTCTCAGAGACTTCTGGCTAAAGCTGTGAAAAACTACTTGGAAAAGTACCTCAGAAAATCAAGATTACTTGCCTGACTTGAAGGTCTCATTACTTACGTCACACTTCAATGCAGTTAAATGAATCCCTTCTTCTCAAATCACTGTCTTTTTATAATTTCATTCACACTTGCATTTGTAAAGGAGAAGGGCAGGAAAAGACCAAGTCATTCACTCAAATAAGTCATTGACTCAAGTAAGAGACAGGAAATGCCTTTCTGCTTTTGGGGAGGAAAAGAGTGTTACTGCAGAAGCAGCCTTGGAAGCACTCACTCCAAATTCCAAATGCAAAAGCTACCACATGCTGAATGTGACAGCAGTGTAAAGCGATGCTAAGAATTCTGGAAGCTCCCAGCACTCTATAACCTGATCTTCATCTGTTCTTCCCTGCCTGGCTCTTCTTGTTGGCATCCCTGGCAACTGCTAATAGGAAACGCTAACTGTAATGCCATATGGAGTTTAGGCTACCTGAATCTGAGTCATGGTCTCCAACAAATGGCTTTATCATATCTTGAGTCCAAGTTTTAATGTAGAGGACCTGCAAGAACCTGCTGTCACTTTCACTGGAGTGGAGTGGAGCAAATGACTTATTTTTAAACGACCTGACTTTCTTAGGACATATCCCTTTTTTGAAGCCTCTCAAAAACCTCTTCTTTCATTTTCAGAGGCCATATTTGGCAAATTTTGGTTTACCTCTCATGCTCATGTGCATTCTGATTAAAAATAGGTCAGAACAATGATCTATAAAATATGACATATCATTGATTCTTCTGAATTTGTTTTCTAGATTCATATACTGCATACAGCCCAAGTTTAGAAAGCTTACATATGTGAACGAAGGGTCCTGAAAATCTTACAAGGAAACATACTGCTCTTGAACTTATCTTTTCAGTAGCTCCTTCTCTTTCCCCATATTAATTCTCTATTATGTGCAGTAAGCAGAGCTTTGCTGCCTTGACTGAAGATGATGGAGAACAGTGCACTCTTGTGGGGCAAAATTAAAACCAGCAAGGAACAAAAATTCTATCTTTGCAGAAAACAACCGAACCTCATACAAGCAGTTGTGTAGCTGCAGTAAGAGAGGATGAATACCATTTCTTTTTACTGGGTGATTCAGGAGAAGCACTGAGCACAGTAGCTTGGTTCTACATTTTTTTTCCAAGTTAAAATCCTTTCCTGTGCACTAGAACTCTGTCTCTCTCATCTCATGATTTTAATTCAAATAGTAAATTTAGACAGAAGCAAAAAAAATCAATAACAAAAGAACTAGTAATTTTCAATGGATTAAAAATCAATACTACTTCCCACAAATGCTTTAATTTAGCAGGAAAGCTAACGCTTCATGATCTTCTGACTCGATGAGACAATGCCACTTCAGTTCAAGGTGCAAGCACGCATCCTATCATGCTGTGCTGCAACATGGACAACTCTGTGTGATGAGAATTTCTGTAATTTGGCTCCTCTGCTACAAAATCTGCTCATTTTGACAGTTTGTTTTCCGTAAACCCAGCAATCTATAGAGTCTGTATGGTTCAGACAATCAGTTATCAGACAGACAACCCTTCCCTCCTAAATCGATAATTCAAATCCAAAGCAGTGACCAAAATCAATCCAATGACCAAAGGTCATTGCAGTCTGATGGATGCGTGGTGACTGGTATGAAATGAGTTTGTGGTTTCACTCAAGGCATAATAGTCAACAGTCCTTTTAAGGGAAAAAAAGAAAACAACTTCACAGTTGATACCATTTTCTGTGCTGACAGATTTTAAAGAGAAACATAGAAATGAGGCTGAACTCTCTTTTCACTCCCAACAGTGCTGTGTCTGAGTGTGGGCTGATGGGTGTCCTTTGAAAAACTGTCTTGCTATCTCCTTTCTTCGGGGAAAAAATAGAACTTTGTGCCCTTAACTTTTCATATGCACCAAAGTCAGCTGTAAATATGACCTACTAATTTGAAGACTTTAGAATGTTTTCTTCCTAGTCACAAGTACAAACCCAAATATGTAAAACAGTATATACAGAAAAAAGCCATCTTTAGTTCAATATAGCTGATGGTCATTACCTGCTCCAACTACTTTATCAATGGATATATTAGAAGCATCTAGTTCCTTTGCAAATTCATGCACAGCTTGGTTGGGATCCTCATACGTATGCGGATCTACGTAAGTTCTCAGGCCTGGGAGTTTTACTGTGTAAAAACAAATTCAGAGAGAAAATGTTACTTAGACTTAATTAATCCTTCTAAAGAAAGCTCATGAGACAATAGAAATCATACCAATAGAAGAAAAAGCTACACTACTGCTGCAAATCAAACTGCTTTTGGTGGGTCTTCAGGAATCTTAATATAGAGTGAAACCAGAGATGTAACGCTAATGTAGTTATTGCACAGAAGTCTGAAAACCGATTTTAAACATATCTGCACTTGCCACATTAAAGTGCTTTTCAAATATTAAAATACTACCCATGCCACTCATCTTGCTATGTTTAGATGCTGCCTTATATTGTCCCTTTCAAGGTAACAAGAAAGAGGCAAGGAACAAAATGTGTGATGCTACAGTCCACCTGAAAAGTTCTTAGGAATATATTAAGGAGAGCCCGTTAAGTCAAACTTCTTCTTTCAGAGTCCTCGAACAAGATGCATAAGAAAAGAAAATAACATGTGAACAAATACACCTCTGCCTCAACCCTTCTGCTAGTACATACAAGGATGGCAGCCAGTTGTTATTAAAGTCTGGTTCTAGTGCTCAGTTACCTGAACATCCATGTTATTATTTTGTCCCCATCTACAGTTTCCTGGCCAGGGATCATTCTGTTTGCCCGGGGCATGCGCTAGTTCAAACAACTGACTGATTTTAGGGGCAGTTTCAAGTTCTCTACACCTCTTCCTCCAACATGACTGGGGGTGGGAGGAACACATTATCATTCCCAACCTTTCTCTCAAGCAAAGATGCTGAAGGCAAAGCACAGCCTAATTCCCCCTCCTTCTCTGGCTCAAGGCCCTGCTTGTGCTTGTACCCGGTACCTTGTGTGCCTGCCTCTGTATTCATTTTAGAACACAAAGAAGTTTTGTTAACAAAAAGTGAAATAACCATTACAACCAGCTTGAAGTTTTCTGCTTCTGACACAAAACCTGCATGCCTGGACGTGTATTCTAGCTTTTCATAACTGTACCAGTTGGTCTTGTAAAAGATATTAACCCCTCCTACAAGCACTGCCTTAACCCACTCAGGAATATCCTTTCCAGCTTGGCATTATTAGACTGCATCAATTTGTTGACTGCTAGAATAGTTAAACCTTTTTTGCTGGGCTTACACAGATGGGAAAAAAAACCTTTGAACACACCATTGTTTTGTCAAACAACACCAACTGTATGTAAAAAAAATAATAATCAATTTCATGGAGATTTATTGGCCTCAGAATTGACAAAGAAATGATAGAACTGAGTTCCCAAGCTAATTGCCTTGAAAACAATGCAAACTAAGAGCCATGCTCTTAACGCAAGGGCTGCGTGTGCATGGCATTAAATGCCGACTGTGTTTCCTTCAAGAGCCCGATGATTACAGAATTACTTGCAAGTAAAACAAAAAGTAATTGGCTGTATATTGCTGTTGGTTAAAAATCTTGTAAATGCTCCTTTCCGTCCATGCTGAATGTACATTACAGGCTCCCCCATACCCCCAATAAAAATAACAACAATTAAAAGCTTCTGCACTGTGGGGTTTTTGGCTGCAGATTTTTTAATGCTGACCCCAGAGGTTCCCAAGATCAGGTGATGGTGACTGCAAGGAGAATAATCCCTTCACACCAATAATTAAGGGCAGCCTGTATAGTAACTGGGTTCTGTCATGAAAAACAGATAATAAACACATGCACATGTGTTAAGCTGTACTACTTTACAGCTCATTCTGTGCAAACATAATAATTTACATTTTCATTTTAACAGCATGAATTGCCCTAAAGGTAGCAAAAAAATAAAAAGGGCCTAGCCAAAGAAGGCAAAGGGAGAGGATCTGAGGAGGTGAAACATTTTTGCTCCTTTGAAGTAATATTATAGGATTTGTAATAAGGCTGCAGGGAATAGTTCATGGCTGGAGCCTTTTTTAAAGTAATTCAGAATAAACTGGCTGAAATAAACCAGCCGCTGTATTTAAGATGCTGAAAGTTTACGACAGCCGTGGAAGTTACTTTATCCATTTTTAGTTCATAGAAGCTACTTTCTTATTCTTTGAGAAAGACTAATTTAGTAGAATAAAGTTTCAACAGTCACACATGTACATACATACAAATCCTAACAGACAAATATCTGTAAACTCAATAAATCATTTTCAAGACTTTCTAACAGAAATACCAGGTCCCTGATTGGCTCTGTTCTTACTACGCAGTGAATCAGCATGGCACTACTCAGAAAACAGTACATAAATATCTAAAGCCAAATTAAAAGCAATTTAATCCACAGGAATTTAACAGCACTGACATGTTTAAGAATAGTGATTGCAACTTTCCATTGTGTGGGAGTAAGGAGAGCAAACTCCGGCCTGTTATTTGTCTGCGACACTTTTTTTACTGGCTGCTTTTATTTTATAACCTCATTAAATTTGGATGATGAAGCATTAATTCTATGGGCCACATGTAACAGTACAGATTTTTTNCTAGCTGGTTAGTGGTGGTTGGGCCGCACGAAGCAAACCCACTGTTACAGCCTGTGTATCCCCTGACAGTGCAGGGGAAGGAGCACACGTGTTGTGGATATGCACGCTCTCTGGAGATAAGGAGGGGCTCCAAACTTAAAATAATAATAATATGAACAGTCAGAGAACAGTTACTCCATTGTCACGGGGATTAGAAAGCAGTTCTAATTTCCAGCTACTGCAGGTAAATCCCTTATTAAAATGTTAATTCAATTATATTTGGTGGGGAGGCATCTGATTATGGTACCAACACCTCTTTTCTTGCAGATGGTACAGCACCACTGTTGTGTGCAAAAAACCCACATAAGTCAACCTTATAACATGCTAAGCAATATAAATAAATAGTTCAACATGGTTTACATGGTGTAGCAGGATATTTATCTGAAGCTGAAATTGTTTCAAAGACAAACTACTGCTTCTTACTAAAAACATGCTCATTATACACCAAGAATTCTGTGGGTGAAAAAAAGGAATTTCCAGTCTTGGTGTTTATGAAGGCCATTATCTTTGCCCTGTAAGGATGAAAAAAATCCAAAATGCAGTGATCAAAACCCAAGAATCCCCCCTCGTCCCCAGTCAGGAATGTTAAACCATCACTTTCCTCTCCCCTCACCCTCTCCTGTCTGCTCCAAAACTAATTTATTTCTATTTTAAAGATGGTATGGATGGAACTTTGACTGTGATCTAGTCTTCACGATCCACAACTCCTTTGCTATGGAAAAGTGCTGCAGGGTTATGCACATTGCAGAGAGGATCCAGGATCACGGAGGAGCTGAAATACTGCAGGACAACATTCCCCTCCAGCCACTGACCCTGGCAAGCTACTTCTTCCTGGTAGCCAGGACATGTGCCTGGGCTCAGGAAATCAACACTTCTTTCCCTGAGCATCTCCTGGATGGGATGTTGCTCCGCGCTGTTCCTTTCACAGGTAACAGCCAAACAACCCAGAGTAGCCATGAATAAAGTCCTGTTTTAGCCTTATTAAAAATAGGTACAGAAACATCAGAAATAGATAGGCTTTGGGTTTGGCTTTTGAACACGTTTCACAAGTAGCCCAGAATCCTCAGGATGAGCAAAATCTTACAACCCTAACTACATACAAATTTTGTGATACAAAGACAACGTAAGTCAATAGAAAGTCTTTCTTCTTAGTCCTGGATGAGACCCAAAGAAAGCATACACATATTCATTCTTGCAAGTGGGGAATCAGGACTTGAACAAAACATGTTCGTAAACAGAGCTGGATTAAAAAATCCCATTAATTTGTGAGACACTTGTTTAGTGGTTATTCTTAATTTAAGAAACTACTCCAAATCACTTTTCAGCCTACGCTTAGAATAATTCCAAACGAAATTATTAGTAGGTCAGCTTTGTCAAGCAAACAATTTTCACAGTCCCTTCAGTAGTCAGCAGAACAGCTTTCATTGATTTTATATTTTGCTTTGGGAAAAAAAATGTTATTTCTTAGACTTTATACAGCTGATAATGAGGAAGTTGGAGTTATACTCTGCATTTCAGTAATGCACAGCAGAATCTATATCATATTGCTAACCACACGCATTGTTTGAACATAGACAGCGATGTTTTGCTCATTACTAACCTGAACATAGATGAAAGAATTTGAAACAAAGAATAATTGTTTGGGGAAAATCTCCTTCCCCACAAGAGAAGAGATAATTCTCTTCCCAATTTCACCTTAGTTTAGGTGAGGTATGACTTTTTTTTTTTTTTTTTTTTTTTTTTTAAATTGAAAAATACTGGTTATCTAGGGGATGAATTCCACAGATCTGGAAGCATTAAAAGACTTCAGCAACTTACAATGGCCATTCCCAAAATGTAGTCTTTTCTCATCAGTGCCATGTTTAGACTTCTTGTATCCACAGAATCTACAAGCAACAGAGGAAAAAAATTAATATAGAGAATTTTATATGTTAACTGCAGGTGGAAACAGAATAAAATGTTTTCCCTCCACAATTAAATGCCTGTTTGAAAGTTTAATGATATTTACATTCTGTGTGCCCTATAGAGGCATGTTATGTTCTCAGGGAATTTGAGGAAATTGGCTAATGAGAGGATTTGTTGATTTTTGACCCCTACAGTTTAATTTTACAATTGCCTAAGAATGTGTTTATAGCATTTTTTAACAACTGCTGCATGATTGGGGCTGCTAATGTTAGCGGGCTCATTACCGAGCACGAAGCAGTATTGGGAGCTCCTGGGCAGCAGACAAAGGAGAAGGTGCAAACCAGCCACGCTACTGCCCGACGACACCCAATTTGCCATGCTCATCAAGGCCCCTCGGGGAAATGGAAGTGGGAGAAAATGTGCAAACCAGACGATAAACTAACCTCCCAATCAGGACGTACACCACAACTGTGAGGAGAATAATGGCTACCGCCGCTGAAATGGCAATCATTACGACCTGGCTATTCTCACTGGAAATGGAGAATGCTGGAAAGTTAACACAAAAATATATAAATAACCCCCCTCCATACAAAACACTCATTGCATCACAATTGACACTCATATAGGGAACAGACAGATTAAGTCATCACTATATAGAATTTAGTAGATTAAATATCTGGCAGGAGACCAAGTAATTTTTCATCAGACAAATAAATACAAGGGAAGAAAACAAGAGACTCTGGCCATCTTTGACAATTTACCAGAGTTGTTTCTGCTACAGCTGATTTTTATTCTTGCTGATTATAGTAACTGCTGTTAAACTGATACTTACATATAAACATATATGTAAATCCAAACATACACACTATGACACACATATATTTTGTCATGGTCAGTAAGGAGTTTTTCCTTGACAAGAAATCCCATTCAGTCAATAATCATCACCCTTACTCTCAGTTCTGCATGATGGAAAGTACTTGAATGAATTAAGCTTCCCAGTTAAGCCTGACAGTAGCCCTGCGAAGGCTGTGATAAGCCACGGCACACAGAAGCAGATAGAAGGATTATCCATGATTAGTCAATGCCTATAGAAAAAGAAGGGCTACTTTCTGCCTTACGTTGGATGCTTCCCTGCAGTCCTTAAGCATGGAGCTTTGGCGCACTAGACTGCGATACTAGACAGGACACCTTTAGATCTTGGGTGTTACGAAGAATCTCCAGCAGACACCTACCGAACTTCACCGAGCATCGCAGAATTAGGTTCCTCAGCACTATGCTTCAAGTTAGCTGCCCAAACTAAGCTGAAAGCTAGCCCTCCCACAAATTAGACAGTTTGTCTACATGACTGCTTGAAGTCACATCATTTCCCTTGGGAAGAAGCCTCTGCCTATTACAGACCTACAACTGTACTCGCATAGTTATGATAACTTGGCAATAGGAATCAAGTTATGCAATTTGATGTCTGTGTAACCTGTACATTCATTATTGAGATGTGCACCACTGTCTCCTGTTACCTTCCACACTTTATTATCATTATTACTACTACTACTTTGCAGAGAATACTCATTAGCTTCTAAATTATGAAATTTGTTACCACTGCAACTGATTTTTTTTTCTCCTTGCTGTAACTTGTCTGCCCTATCTTGAGTTCCAGTTTCATCCAGTATGCCAAAGCTACATGTCACCATAACAGCAATTTGTAACTTATTTTTTTAAAAAAGAAGCTTGCTTGCTTTTCAGAATAAGGGCTGAGGTGGGGGAGGAGCAAGTGGGGATGAAATACATAACATATCTCAAAAATACACGGATGCCCCAAGTGCAAGACCATTTGGCTTATGCTACTCTTCTTGGTTAAAACTTTGTTGCTTTCAGCAGAGCACTTCTTACACCATGGGTTCCCAAGCCTTATCGTGAGTACACGAATAAGCCTTATGAGCGCATATGAGAATTATAGTGCTTCATTATGTTATAACTCTGAGCAGCAGATACGAGCCTTCTATGAAATTCCAGCCTTCTAAAAAGCAAACAGTCTTTGATTATGCAGCGTTAGTCTACATTGGTAACTGGGTAGATAAACAAAGGATGACTTTTTGATGTATTAAACCACTTTCAGCTTCTAGCAAATAAAAGGTTTGATTTACTATACAGTACCAAGCGATGAGAAAGTAACATTTAAAATTATGAGCTCTATTAAGAATCTTTCTGATATAACAACAGAACTTGTAAAGAATACCAATAAGGTCTTTAGTTAAATAATGTTATTATCTAGGCATTAGAGAGAAGAAAAAGGAGTGCCGGACCAGTAAATAACCTCCCTTAGGCCACCTGGAAACTTAGTGACAGAGAGAAGGGAGCCAAACTGCCCAACTCCCTGACCAGCTCCTCAACTGCACAACCATCCTTCCCGGCCTCTGCATATTAGTTTCACCTCAAGGCTATGCAGGAGACATCAGCTACACTTCGCAGCAACATAGAGAATTACACACTGACCCACAGGAGCAATGGACCAACATAATATTAATTCTCTTGGAGCAGGGGTTTATAGTCCATAGGGTTCAGGCCAATAATTTGGAACAGCACGAGACTGTGAATCCAGTTTTCTATCAAACTTCCTCTCTCAGCAAGTATCGATTCTGGCACAAGGCAGGGGTTGGGTAGGGAATGGAAGAAAATACCACCGTGATACTCATGGTATACTCTTTATAGCATGTTTCAGGTTTAATGATAAAACATAAAGTTATATAGTAATGCAACCCAGAAAGACACATCATAAATAGTTACGAGTTGCATTTACTAAACTAGAAAGGGAGAGAAAGCAGCCATTCAAATCAGTCAAACTGGGCAGGATGTCAGTATAAATCATTTGAACAAATACATACAATCCGGACTGGTTTCAAATTCAAACTTGCGGCTATTTGTCCCATATCCAGCTGCAGTTCGGGCTCGAATTTGGAAGACGTAGGTGGTATCAGGTTTGAGGCCACTGATGGTAACATTGGTGCCCTTGGCTCTCAGAATAGTATAGCTTGTCTCTTGTTCCTGCTTTTGGGAAGAGAAAGTATCAGATTAAAACCACACCCTAAAGCACAGAAACAAGAGGTGGTTGGTACAAAATTACTACAAATCGCCTGGAGAGCACCAGCACATTTTTTAAATATTTATAGCCTGACAAATGTTTTTACAGCCATTCATTTTCAATCAGCTGAAAATCTTTTGATTAGCAAGAAATCTAAATCACCATAGCTTCTATGGCCTAACGTTGTAAATCAAATACTAGACATGCTGAGTATATGACATTTCATAGAACCATAGAATGGTTTCGGTTGGAAGGGACCCTAAAGATTGTCTAGTTCCAACCCCCCTGCCATAGGCAGGGACACCTCCCACTAGACCAGGTTGCTCAAAGCCCCATCCAGCCTGGCCTTGAACACCTCCAGGGATGGGGCATTTCATTAAATGGTTTTACATCATTTTGTCCATAGTCTGTAATACTACAAGAAAATGAAAACTAAAATGTTATTTAAAACCCATAAAACAGATTCGCTGTCGTACTGCACTGAATTGGAAGCTGTAACAAGCCAACTTGGACATTTTAGGGCCCTGCAGAGGTATTGCAGGATGCAATTTTTACTGCCTTGCGTTTTACAAGACAGTGTTTACCTTTATAATGGTCAGAAGAGAAACTCCAGTCTGGCTCCTCACCTCAGCTCTATGAACAGGCGAATATAACTGGTTTTCTATTATGCTATAAAAAGTATGAGACTGATGTGTCCATCCTCATTCAGGCAAAACCTCACTGAACTTGCTCCCGAATGACTCTTGGGCTTTAGTAGTCAGAAAGGAAATGTGTTTGCTCCTTACTGCTTTTTGCTAAAGAGCAAGGTGTGTGTTCAGTACAGACGATACACTCACAACCACACTCCGCTTAATAGTCACATATTTCTGACATAACAACTTTTTATATAAAATAAGAAATGGACCATTTTGCAATTTAATAAGTTTGGATACACTTCACACTGTATAAAAAAGCTAATTCTGATAAAAGCATGTCTCAGTTCCACTGTAAGCACAAAGTCTAAAAATCTAAGCATGCATTTGGAGCCTGAGGTATTGCTTATTTTATTAAAGCCATCCTGTACCAAAAGAGCGTTTTTGGCTTCCTAAAAATGGCAGCTGGAACTGCCTCAGAAAAAAATCTTGGCTGGCAGCCACACATGTGGGGACTGCGAGAATCTCCGTTGTTTAGGTTTGCAACGATGAACTTCTTTATTCTGGAGGTGGTGGGGATTTCACATGCTGCCCATTTACTTTGAACACTGAAATATACTACAACCAGTGAGTTTCGCCTGGTTGAAAGCAGAAACTGAGTTAAGTTAAGGGATGTCGGATGCAAACAATCTCACCTTATTCCCACTATGTCTTATGGCATTGCATTAGCCTGCAAGGTACTGACATTGTAACTCTGACAACACTAGAGTGCCGATGCACAAGTACAGAGATTGGGAAATACTCAACACATTCATTGCCAAAGCCATCTCACCTTGACGTGAAAAGTTCAAGTGACTAGAGCTGGTTTAGTGTGTTTGCTTGGTAGTGCTGTCTAGAGTAAGAAAATTAGGTTTACTCTAAGTTAGTAGGTTGACATCAGAAACTGTTCACTTTGGTACTACAGAAGGCTAACTACCCTGTTCTTGGCAGTCTTTGATATAGAGAGAAAGAGAAACATTTACACCATAGCACCATAGTTCAGGAAATTGCCAGAATCTCCAAATAAGATTCAACATTATGCACATGAGGGATCGCAGCCAAGGGAGGGAAAAAAAAAAAAAAAAGCAGCTTTGCCTGTGCCTACAAATTACTATCCAGAGTCAAAACCTAAAATAAGGTGAGCTGGACCCAATCTTCAATGACTAACTATAAAAATGTTTACCGTGGCCCATTTTCATCACACACTAAGAACAAAAAGGAAATCAGCATTGGACATCCTCATGGTTTCCCCGATAATTCTCTGAAAAAGTTTTCTGTTTTAAATTCAGGGGAGAAAACTTACAGGAAGACATTCCAAGGAGCTAACAGGGTTGCATAAAATTATTTATTTTTGAACTAACAAAGGCCTAGTATTATAATTTGCAGACTTTCCTTATCTCATCATTCAGTTGAATGTAGGCAACTATTTTAATTTCAAAGACATAATAATCTTGTCTTTAAAACATAAAATCTTTTGTGTATGCTATGACTGGACATTCATTTTGATCTCACATCAGGCTGCTTTTATGAAACGCAAACATTTCCTTCTTGTGCAGATACATACGTGTAAGGGAAAATATAGTCATGGCCCTGTCTGTTAATAATCCGCAATGGAACTTGGAAAATAAACGTTTAAAACAATGGTATGGAGGATGTCATGGTATCTTAGTTTATGGTAAGCTTTTTACACACATATTTTGTAAGTCATTTTTTATGTTACTAGTAATCAAATCAGTGAAACACCACATAAAAGCCCAAGTTTATCTTTCCTGGGGATGAAGTAAAACTTCAGAGATACAGCACTGTAGCTGCCATAAGCAGAAGGAATATACAAAAAGGAGAGTCAGCCTTTGCCAAGCAGAACTTTAATCAAACACTCTGGTGATAAATTTGAACTTGGACGCACAAAGCGTGTTCTTCCTGAATATTTCTGCATAGTTTACCAGACACAATCTTTACTGGGAAGCAAATTCCACTACTGTTAGCGTCTCATTTGCAAATGACATTTTATAATTTTAAACTATGTTTTACAAAAGACATATTTCGGACACATTTAACATTTATAGTGGCAGTACTAGTGAGAGTGAACGGCATGTCCTTTTTCAGATAAGGACAGTACGTGTTTACATCATATGAGGAAGAACATTTTCTCCATCAGCTGCATGTACACTTGAGAAGCCGGACCAGACTACACATCTCCGGGAGAAACCCACTATCCCAAAGATACTGCTTCCCCTTACTGCCAGCTGTGAGCTGTTCGTCGATACCACGGCTCCTACAAACCTCGTGGAGTATACGTGGCCTACCTACCCTGAAAGCCAGAATAAAAAGAATTTAAAAGCAACTAAGTGCATTTGCATATAATTTACTTTTTCAGCCTCAGAAAGAGCACAAACTAGATATTGCTATTTATTTGCTGGCTTTAACCAGTCTACTGAGTGCACAATTTCAATGATGGCAAAGGCAAATCTATCTTAGTAATGTGATACTGCAATTAAATTTCACTCATTGTTTGCAGCAGACTTCACCTTAATAAATTGTGGGGAATTTAGTTATAATTGGAAGCCACATATTTAAATGAAAAAATTAATAGTTTATATGTGACATTTAGGAGATGTAGGTTCTTTGCGTGACATGATACTCCTTCCAGAGAACATAATTATGCGACCAAGGACGAGGAGGAAACACAGTATCTGCTTGTGTAAGAAAAAAACCTGACTTTTGTTGTATGTGCATTTTGATAGCTGAGTCAGATAAAATCCAGCACAGCACGATATGGATGGACTAAACTGGGGTGCCATTTGGTATTATTAACTTACCATAAAATGTTATGCCCTACCATAAAATAAATGCCTAAAAGTTCCACACAATATTCCTCTGAAAGAGGATTTTATGTCTTTTAAATGTTTTGAATAAATAGTCACTGGGGCCTCAGAACCAGGCCCTACAGATTTTTTACGGAAAACACAAGTCTATTCCAAACAGTGAGTTTGAAAAACTGTTCCTCTCAGTTCATAATGTTATGCATTAAAACCCCACAGGTTCATTCCAAAAAGTTAAAACAGTTTCCCAAAACTGTAGCTCCTAATTTCTCTAGAAACAACATGTGAAGCTCTATACTCTCTTCCTTACAAGAGTGAAATGACTGGTGAAAAAAAACCCTGACTAGGTTAATTAATTATCCTTGTAGAAAATAAATATTTTCCACATACTTTACACCAGTAATAAATTAGAAAAACTACATGGTATCACAGTTTAGATACAGGACATTCTACTTTTATCCCAAATCTATTCTAACATCCTAAATATCAGTAATGTGCAGTTGTCTGTAAATATCATGTATTCTTTGACATTTGAGAACAACTTAACGTAAAAAAGAAAACACACCAACAAAAAACCCCCCACATTTGCATGGAGAAGGTGTATGACAGAATTGGGCTGACCTGTATTACTCTATTAATGTGTTTACTAATTTCTAAGAGATTACAAAAGGTATGGCATGTAAAAACGAAGAGGAAGGAAAAGAATGGCTCAACATAAATCATCTACCAGCAATCAGGTACGACTTGTCAGAAGAAATACCCAGATTGCCAAGTGTGAAGGGTTTATTTCCTTGCAGCTGCCACTTAACCGCAGTGGGGTTTTTGATGAGCACAACCAAGATGATTTCTGAAGCCGAAAATCAAACAGACTGGACCAGTTTAAAAAGAAAGCTCCCTTTTCAAAAAAGGAGGGGAGAGGAGGGGAGGGGAGGGGGGCTGCTTAGAGATCTCAGACTGAAAAGCAGCATCTTCCAAAGGTGTTCGGGAAAGAAATGAAGAGTAACAGTCCAGCATGGGCTGCTCTGACCTCAGGTAAGTTTAACATGAGCAGAGTGGTAGTTTTAAACCTCTTTCAATTTGTAGACCTAAAAAGGGCAATGGATTAAAGTCTCCTGACAACAGCTTTGCTTTTTTTAGTTACCTTTCATAGACCCGGGAGAATAGGCTTCTAACTCCCCATGGGGCTTGCAGACCACACATTAAAAACACTGGTATCAGAAGGTTGTTTTTTAAAAACCCTTTGTTCTAAATGGTCTGGCTCCTATTGTCAAGCAGTTGGCTCTTTGGTTTAAGAAAGCCGTCTGGTGCATACGAACTCTTGATCACAGACTTCAAAGGGAAAAAACACATGTGCAAGATCAGCCTCGTAAGACTGGTTGTCTGTTTTACGAAGCTGTCTTACGACAACCAGTTGCTCCACAGGACTGCATGTACTCGGTGGGAACAGCAGCCGCTTGCTCAGTCTGCGCACACAACAGCATCATCCTGCTCCCTGCAGTACCGGCGCAGAGCTGCCCAGGCAAAGACTTCCACCTGGGGAGACTGGAGGTGGAGCGGAGACGGGGATGCCACAGCTCTTGGAAAGCACAGGTACGGCCAACGGCAGGAAGAGCAGCCAGGTAGGTGTCAAGTGAAGCACAAGTTAATCATGCGGATAAATAACCTCGCATGTGCAAAACAGGCTGCAGCTCTGGGATCTTTAAGGCGTAGGCTCTTTGTGAGGTAAAAAGCTCTTCCAAGCCTTACTAAAAGGTAGTACCTTTTTTTTTTTTTTAAACAAATTTGCAAACAAGACAGCCAAAATAGTTCCTGCATCCCTTCAGTGGTGAAGATGTACAAATAAAGACAATCTGATGTATGAGCCAGTTCTCTTTTACTTCTCAAGCCCAGAATCCGGACTTCATCCTGTCCCCGTTGAAATAACAGGAAAAAAACCAAAGTGAAAGTCCATAGGCTACTGCTCTGTAAGGTGAGACTGAAATGAAATGTTTAGGAAGCTTTCTTTTTCCCCTTTTATCAGTAGTATTACGTGTGTTTAGATTTTTACCAAGGTCTTAAAAGGTTCAACTGCTCACCAAAAAATTCCCACCTAAAACCAGATTACATATCAATTTGGGAGAAATCTTTTCAGAATACATCCTTCTGGTGTGCCCATTCTTTGGCTGGAGATGAGGCATGGACTATCAATAAACACACACATTGTCCCACTGGTAAGGTCCATGAGAAAACTTTCTAAAGATTAAGTGAATACCCATGGAGCCTTTTTAACAGCAGTTTCCAACTGGATATCGGCATTATGTCTTCCCTGGTACATATGAAATATAAGCCTGATATCCAGATATGAACAGCATTAGTAAATGCTAAACTAAATCATATTTTTTGACATTTTTTCTAAGTTTGTCAACTTCAGTAGCAATATATTCTATCAAAAGGTCTCTCTGACCAATCTAAAAATGGCTAATACCACTCCTCACAATATTCACAACAGTTTATGGTCTTTTCGATTCTACCCATTTCTACTAAAAAAAAAACCCATTCTGTTGTGAAGAGTTATTTTTTTTCCAAAATACAGATCTATATATGATGTAGAAATCAACACCTGTCAATACAAGAAAATGTCAATATAAAGCAGAACCCATTTAATGGGCAGATTTTCCTTGATTTGTAGTTATTTACATAAAATTTATGAAGAATTCAGTTATTAATGAGAAGTGGGAACTTTGATAGTGCAAACCAGTCACTAAAAGGATTGCCCATCTCTTTTCCAAATCATTATTCTATAAAAGATGCTTGTGCCACAAGGAAGGACCAACACATGGATGCTGACAAATAAATGTATGACTACAGACAGCATAACAGAACTGAGTAAATAAACTGTGCTCAAGGGAAAAAAAAAATATTACAGCTTGTCTGTATTACTTTCTATATTTGTCCTGATATGTTTGCAGATGAACTTGGTAGACAACAATTTCATTTCATATTTTCATGATGTTCTCCTTACCAAAAATTGAACAGCTTCAGCACTTGGTGTTGTTGAGGCAGACAGTGAGCGAACAGGGCTGTCTCTGAATACTTAACACAGGCAAGATGCAATAATTTCATTACAGTATTACCAGCACAAAACCCTCCCCTTCCATCTTTCTTCCCACCTTTTCATAGTATTTGACCTCGTAGTCCAAGATGATCCCATTCGGATGTTCAGGTTCTTGCCAAGACAGAGACACGCTGTTCCTGGATGTCCTGTCTTTCCTTATGACTGTGATGGGGGATGGGGCTGTAAAGGGGAGGAGGGAAGAGAGAAAAGCAAACTGAGTTTATCTCTGTTCCAATCCTTGGCAAAGAGTATTGTTTCCATTTAAGAGACTCATGAGCATAGGTCTGGACTTGTATCAACATTCAGCAGCTGGATTATAGTCCTAGTACACATGCCTTAAAGCACATTGGCCTCAAGGAAAATGAACTGAGATTTTCTGTTAGGCTGGCGGACCAGTGGCAAGACAGCAGATGGTTTCGATCTGCTACTACAGTATAAGCAATGAAATACATTTGATACACTGAAACAGAGAACAAAATAACAGCAGTACCTATTTGTTATAATGCTGAAGTATTATTGTTACCAGACTCTGCAGAACTCTGATAACATTTTCAGAGGGTAAAACGGTGCTGGAATGCATTATGTACAGGGAGCTCCTGGTATCCATGGCTAGTAGTAACCATCAGCATACTGCAGAATACAGCCTCTTCTATAACATTATTTGGTAAGCTCTCCAGATACAAATTGCTCCCATGCACACTTCCCCTTTACCACATTTCTTTGAAAATGAAATTTGAAGAAAAAAAGTCTGAACTGCAAAATAACCTCATTTCTGATCTGTATTAATCAGTTAGGCATGACAACTGATTGCATGCCACAGACTCACCCACCACCCAAAACTTGGAAGTACTATCAAGGTTACAGAAAAAAAATAAAATATAATTACCTAAGATTCTTGAACATCAGTTCAGCTATAGACCACACAGCTCTAACGCATTGTTCCAAGACCAGGCCTAAGTTTCCTGGACTCATGGAAAGCTATGCAATTTTTTAAATTATTTTTTCTGTTTCTTTTGGGTTGGTTTCCCACTCCAAATGTTTCTCTTCCATGGCTTTGGCCAAAATTCATCAGATGATAGCTTACAGATCACACATTAAAGGTTGTAACTGTCATTTTTAAAAAAATCTTTTACCAATAAACAGCCTTTTATCTTAATATGTAAAGCAAATGTGTTTATAAGTTCAACATTGTGCTGTCCTAATAAAAAGGCTCTAGCTGATCTAAACAATTTGATTTCAGCTGAATCCTATGACGCTTTTATTGTTCATATAAAACTAGTTGCACTTTACAGGCATTACACATTTGCATGCATTAGCCAGTGCCCTTTCTGTTTGGGTTTTCATTCCTGCAAGAGAACTTTCAAAAGCCAGGAAAGAAAAAGTTTTTAATTAAAATAAATTTTGGAAAATTCATTCTCGGTTTGATTTTGCTAAACTTCCATCAAAACATACCTTCTAGTTTTCAGTTATAATCTAAAAGTTGACATCCTCCTTAAATTGAATAGAGTGTCTAGAAAGCTGCATGCACCTGGACAAGCATGTAAGTATATACACTCTTCCATATTCCATATTCGTTTTAGGTTGAAACACATCCTCTGAGCAGCATTTTCACATGTCACATGGTTCACAATAGCTTTCTGAGAAGATTAAAAGTTGCAAAAATTCTTTTTCTTTTTTTTTTTTTTTTTTCCCCCCAGCAGGAAGAATTTGTCCTGAAATAAAATTACTGAGGTCTGGTTTTGGAGTTCTGTTTTTGTTTTGTTGGTTGTTGGGGTTTTTTTAAATAAACAAAAAAGTAGAATGGGGAAGCTTCTCTTTCTGTTTTACTCAGACTCACCAGATCTATGCTTGCTGAAGAGCTGAAAAGCATTAGGGCAAGGTATACAGGACTGGTTTTAACGACCATCCTTCAGTAATCCCACTTGAATTCCACTCAGGCACAAACCAGTGCTAGAGCCAAAATACAAAGTGGTTAGCTGGCTGGACTGCTCTACCGTAGCCAGCTCTACGTTAACTCATAAACTCATGCTTGCTGCTTTTATGCTCTTGTAAGTAATTTTTATGTCTTCTTTTTAAGTCAAGCTGTTCATCCTTTTTTGTATGTGAATAGATTGCCAAGCCCAGTACCCCAGCTGGTAACCCTTCCCATTAAGGTAACATTAATACAGATTTTATGAATAATTAATATATGATTAACAGAAATGGCTTTTCCCCTAATAAATTATGGTAATTTGTGTTATAACAAATTCTCACGGCAGGCTGAAATAATCTTATATGCTCCAGTACAGATGTGCTTTTAAAAAAAGCTTTCTTCTAACACAGTATTAATTATTTTGAGCTCATTTACACACATCTCCGCAGATGCTACCAGTAACTTATCTCACAGCAGTTTATTAGAAAAGCGTCTGCTTTGCAGTTATCAATAACATTATAAAACATTCATATACCTTTTCTAATCCCTAGGGTTCCCAAAGCTGCTTAGAAATTATACATACAGAGTGTCTGGAAGACACAGCATCCCACCGCACGGGCAAATGGAAGGGAGATGGATAGTCACAGGGAACACAAAGTTTCAGGTACCTCTAATCCCACGCACAGAACAGATCCACGTTCTGCAACACAGCGCTGCATGACAGGCCACTCCAACAGCTACTGAACCTCTGAACTATGGAAATTATGTATTCCAAACCTGTTCAAATCATCATCTTCCTTTAACTATGTCGATTACAACAGTTACCTAGTTTTAAGGCATTAATCTTCAGTTCATAGAAGAACAGTTTCTTCAGATACTTCAGTGGTCAACTATTTATTTCTAGAAGATAAACCACACTATTTGTGTTTAGAGGGGAAGACATGCATTTGTAACAATTTTAATTTTTAATCTTTTTTTTTCACCTTGTTAAACCATCTTGTGGATCATCTGAGCATTTTTATTTTGAAGTACACAGGATGTTAAAAACAAAGACTCAATATCCAAATAGATTTCATAATTTTCCTGCTGTTCCCATCACCTCTGTGTGCTCACATTGGATTTCACAAGCAGTAGCTGATTTTGATCCCCCTCTACATTTCTGTTGCACAGAACAGTGCCCCAGAGAGGACAGCCCTCACAAGAACCTCTTTCAGCAGTTCCTCTCCTGGCACTATGTCAGGCTTACGATCCTTCAAAGCACCAGCAAAACTGAGCTGTGCTGCTCCTGGGATGATTTCAGCATAGGGACCCTCCTTTTACAAAAAGGGGAGTAGGGAGGAGCAAGGAGAAATCTTGACACGAGCGTCCCCGAGAGCCAGTCTTGCAGCCCCCGTGGGTGGGGGCAGAGAAAGGAGTCGGGACGCTGTGCCTGGAGGGGCTGCCATCCCACACGGTCCATCACAGCCACAGCAGCATCCTGGCTTTCCCCAAACCAGACTCCGCTGTAAGCCAAGAGACAGAGGTGGCCTGGCTCTTCTGCTGTCCCACACAACTGATGTCTCTTTCTCTATATATTTACTAAATTGTTTCTTTGCCTACATCCAGAACTGACCCCTCTGCTGACACAAGGGACTGACTGAGAAACACATGCCAATTATGCTTTGGTTTGACCAAGATGGGATAATAGAAAAAAAAATAAATTACCCACACAGTACATGGCATAAGCTTTCTTTGCTGGCCTGCAAGACTCTGGACTGTTAAAGTTTTAAATATTAATGCAATCTTTTTTGGTTTTCTGCTATACCTGTTAGATAGGAAGGTTTGAAAAGCGTTAGAAGTCCTTGAACCCCAATTTAAGAAAACACCTTCTTCAGATGACTTCCAAGTTTATGCTTAAATCTACTGCAGTCAGTAGATTTAAGATACAGGAAGAATGAAGGTAACCTGTAAGTACATATTGTCCTGCACAGGGACAGTCATATAACAGCAGAAGTGCCTTTCTGATCTACAGCCCCAGCTCAGGTCCGGGGTGCGTTTAGAAGGAATAGCTTGACATTTGCACTGTGGAATTTCTTTCTTTATGTACACATCCCTAGAATACAATGTAATAAATCAAAGCACATAAATGGTGTTCTAAATAGTGTCTTCTGATATATACTTATTTTAATAGGGTGGGGTTGTTTCTTTGTTTTTCTCAAGTGTTCTTGAATATATCCTATGAAACAGAAAAGGACTACCTTCAATCAAGTCAAGAAAGCTTTGTTAATCTCAGAGCAACCATTTCTGGCCCAAATTAGAAGTCAGCCTTAAATTTCCATTTTGTAGCCCTAGTCCTCCCTCCTCACCAGAACAGCTCAGTAACTGTATTTTACTGTCTACTTAGACAAGTCTGAAATTCCAGAAAAGAGGGAAACTGCAGTTAAAGGACATTAACATTATAAACCCTTAAACAATGAAGGCATCACCATGAGCAGGGATGCATATAAAGACTAAGTAGACTATATGTATATAAAGACTACATAAGCAGTGATGCTTATGAAAACTATAGGTTTTAGTCTTCTGGATGAGGAAGAAGGAGCTAAGAACTTCCTATTTCCTGAACACCATTAAATAGATACAGCAGAATGAGACACAGAATTCAAAATCAGGCTACAGAAAGGAACAGAAGTACTTCATATTTAGAATATCCATTTTTCATTGCAGTTCCAGGATTTTCCTTTCATATATTAAGAGACAATTAGATTGTGCAACAACAGAATTCTGGAACAAATATTTCAAATACCTGCAGTTCCATTGACAAAAAGAATTTAGTTGCTACAGGTTAGCCAAAAATGACAAATTATGAAGCTTTTTTAGATAAACAGAAGTTTTTAAAATTATATTAAAGCATCAATATCAACACAAAGGTAAGTTAAACTAATTTATCACTTAGAAAACATTAATTTAATGGTAAAACTCAAAAAGAGTACTTTTTTTAGACTAAGCAGTTTCAGTGATTTTTGGATAAATCCTGTGGCTTGTACACCTCTATGTATTTACATTTTTATTGGTGTTTTGATTAATGTATTAGTACTCTTAACTTCTTCACCAAGTAAGAGTTGTGGGGTTTTTTTTAATTAACTTTAGGCTTGTGTGGCCATGCATTAAGAGCTTTATTCTCCACAGTCACAAGCAATGCATACAGAGGCATTTTTATGCATCAGATGGTTACTATTCGTCTGGTACTACAGTCTAACTGGTTTATGACTAGTTTAAGCAGTTAATATGAACTTTCAAAACTCCCTAGAGTTACAAGGGGAAATGTACTTTGAGTGCTCAATGTTGTAAGGTAGCATTTCTGACAACTGGGAATGTGGATGTTGAAAAGGTAACGAACGCAATGATCCAGGGAGCTTAGACTCACAAGTGTAAAAACCTCCTCACTCATGACTATTAAAGGCACAAGCAAATAACATGAAGGTTCTAGCAGAGAGGACAATAAAACTCTGCTCAAATTGATTTCCCAGCGAAACTGACCCCAACAGATCATTTGTTTTCCTCCAGTGTAATAGCAGCTGTATATAAATCTCCTTATTGACTTTTTCCTTATTCCTTGGTTATTGTTTTCATATGTGACTGGCTTACAAATGTATACGTGTACTGGAAGAAAATTCCCTGTCCTGTGACAGACAGAACTCAGTATTAACTTTGGGAAGCCATATGTGTACAACTGCTGAAATATTTAGAGGCCTGTTGTTTCTTGCTTAGGTCTCTAGATCGCAAATTAAATTTTTGGGAAGGATTTCATTCTAAAAAGAACATGGTCTGCTCACTTCCAGTTTTTGCTTGCAACCAGCTATCAGCATTAGGGAGTAAAATATCCCAAGCTATACTGAAAGATGGCGATCAGGAACATATCAGAGCCAGCAGACCCGACTGTGTTACCCAAACTGCAACTTTTTCTCCGCTGCTGAATAAATGGAAGGCTTGTTCCTTTTTCTTTCTGTAGAAAACTGATGATTTTATTATCTAATCATAATACTGTCATCTGATATAATGTATAAATTTTCTTTAATGTCTATGATGCCTCCAGGAGGTAACGTGGAACAAGAACAGTAAATAAAGATCATAATCTGAAAATTAAATCTGCAGCCTCTGACAGCAGGATCCACTGAGACCCAAAGCCAAACCTGTAAGTNTCAAAGTGGAAATGCCAACGTTTGAACGAACAAGCCGATCTCTCACTTAGAGGCAGTTTCTCTAGAAAATTGTAGTCACGTCTGCAGAGTCAGGACACATGAGAGAACTTACCCCGGTGCAAGCGTTAGGGGGCCGTGCATGGTGCAGTCTGGCACTGCTCATAACACTGCACACACACATTTCACTCACACAACGAAAACTCAACATCTGGGGTTTTGTGACCCAGCCTTTCTATCTTTAGGTTTATCCAACCATTGCACTACTAACCAGAATTCAATTTGTGACAGAGTCCTAAGCAATGACTCGCAAATCAGTATAATGATGTCACATCTCCATGACACGATCACATGAAGATCATGCCTGTACGAACTGCTACGCTTGTCCTTGCAACCTTTACATCTCCAACATCTAGTCTGTGGATGGACATTGAAGGGGTTCATTATAGAAGCCTGCTCACAGAAAGCAGCAGTTGCACTATTTTAAACCTCCCCTGACTGCATTAGCATTTACTTTCTCCATTAAGTGAAGGTAAAGGCGCTGCCGCCCTCTAGGCAGTTGTGCAGAAGGAAGGCCAATCCCACAGGCACATTCCAAGAAGGCTCAGTCAGCACTGGGTCTCCAGGTGCCTCCCAGGAGGCGGGAGGAGGAGGAAACAACACTTTGGAAACCTGCTAAACCCTACACGCTCCTCTTCCAGATACAATTACCCACCTCTTCGATGTGCCTGCAGACACAGTCCTTTGCCCTTTAATCTGCAGGACATGTAGTTAAAACTAGCACAGCACTTTTGTTTCTGTTCCTACACCTTCTCCTTGAGCTGAAGCAGGCTCAATATATTTTTATGACTTGGGCTGTAAAATGTCATCTGATTCTGCAACATCATTAGGCGACTGTCAGCCAGAACACAACACACCTTCCCTGTCCTCCCATGTCACCAGGAGCCAGGCATTAGGGAGTCTAGCCAACCCAACAGCAATAGGCCCACATCAGTGTACAGGACCCTCATGCTGGATCCAGGCTGGATCCTAGCAGGATGCAATCATAAGGAAGGTGGGGAAAAAGGTTCCCGTTTTCTGGGAAGCGGCTACTGAGATCTGGGCATTTACACACATCAAAGTGTGTGAGACAGACTTTATTGTGACCTTTCAGTACTTAAAGACGGCCTACAATAAAGATGGCGACAAACTTTTTAGCAGGGCCTGTTGTGATAGGACAAGGGGTAATGGCTTTAAACTAAAAGAGGAAAGATTTAGACTAGATAGAAGGACAAAATTGTTTTTATGATGAGTGGTGAAACACTGGAACAGGTTGCCCAGAGAGGTGGTAGATGCCCCATCCCTGGAAACATTCAAGCTCAGGTTGAACAGTGCTCTGAGCAACCTGATCTAGTTGAAGATGTCCCTGCTCGTTGCAGGGAAGGTTGGACTAGATGAGAGCTGTGTATGTTTCTCCCAGAAAAAGGACAAAATAGTTTAAAGACTGACTTGTTCGTGGTTATTTTAATGGATGATTGCCTGCATTATGGCAGGCAATGCATCTGGAAGCTGGTGGACCCCAGCCTGTGGTCACAGACTCCAGAGCGGCTGCAGGCATTGCACAGGTGCTGTGAAGGAAAGGCGGCAGGGAACTGGAAATGGGAAAACAAGCAGCTTCAAGCAGGAATTACACTAAAAGGCATCTGCTTGATTTTGCTCTCAAGTGCGGAGAAAGGCAACCTTCTGGGCAGCAGCTGCCACAGGACAAGTGATTACCAGACCTCATTTCTCACTCTTACAAATAAATTCTAAATTAAAAGCAAACTTCATTAAGCGTTGCACATTCATGTTCTCATTTCTCCCTCTTTTAATAAAAAGAGATAGCAAATGCCTTCCACAAAGGAAACAAAATGTTAGACTTGCTCATGTGTTTAACACGTGTGTAATAAATCATGGAAATGCCATGTCCATTTGGGAAGTATCAGGCTGCACAAGGCACTCGCTTCAGAAACTGAAAATTATGGTGGCATGGCGTTCACAGCTGTTATTTCAGAGAGGAGAGAAGTGCCGTACATGCTTTTATAAGTATTCAGCCCAAAGGTACTCATAACACAAATGTTATTCTTTCTGTTCTCTGTTTGAGATGGTGGGAGCTTCGCAATACTTCATATTTTTCACTGAATGTGTTTAAGACCATATCAGTTCAAAATAAACAGTTTTGCTTTGCCTTTCCTACCCCATTGTTACATTGCTTTATAGGACGTGAGAGTCCTAGGCTTCCTAGTGTGAAGTTTTCAGAAAAAAGAATTTATTCACCATGCCCATAACATCAACTGTCAGGTGCTGAGTAGGCTTTCCCTTTCCATCAAAGTTTAGTTATTTCGTCAACCAGAGAAATTCCATTCAACAATTTAAGAAGTATACTTAAGAACCCTCTCTAGAAATGCCAGTATCCAAAACTGGAGAAGACAAGTGCCCTCAGATAAGGAACTTATGATACAGAGTATTTCTCTCCTTTTAAATAATCATCGAGAGCTCCTGAACTGGTCTGTCAGTAAGTTCCATCAGAGTCTTTTCAACCTGCTCAGAAAACACGATGAATGGAAACAAGGTTTCTCAGGCTTCTTGCCCTGTCATTCTTTGGTAGTTTCATAGATGGCTTCAGACCAATTGCTTTTGCAAAGGTTAAGCAGGACAGGAGAATCTCTGATGGAAAAGACTTGAAAGGTGATCACATGTCCTTTGACTTTCTTTTGGATTCTGGGAGTATTTAACCTTTATTTTTGTTTGGTTTTAAACATTTCCTTTACATATAGAAGCATAGTTTTAGCATCCTATTTACCTACATTTCTTTATTTTTACTATTTTACCAAACCAAGTTGTTAAATGAGAATCCACACGCAGCCTCATGTTAAAGACTACAACAGAGGCAAGTCGAGAAAACCATTATCCACTGATTGCTGAATACAATTTCACCATGATCTCTGGAAAAGGTAGCTAAAAGCATTGGAAGTGAAAAACACTAGCTGAGCCACAAACTTCACCTGCGAACTTTCTCTGAGGTCATGAGCGTTCACATGAGGACTGTGAGCGCACAGAAGAGACCAATGTATGTCACAGACTTTGAAGCCTCGGCAGAGCTTCCTTGACGTTCAGGGGGAAAGGGATCAAAGGCTTTGCAGGCAGAACGTCTCTAGCTAATAACAGGCTATGCATGGAGTGACATTGTTAAAACACTTCCCTTTTATATCCCTAAAGGAGGAGTTTTATTGAGTTAAAACGATCCTTGAATAGCCTCTGGGCTGAACTGTAAAACACATTTGAAAAGCGTAAAATCTTTATTTATGCCAGGAATGTTTGAAACTCAAAAGATAAATGTCATTCAAAAAAACAAGCATGTCCTAGGTATTCAGTACATAATGGGGCACAGCTGTAATAACAGTCAGTGAACCAGAGACCCCCTACATCATGTCATTAGCTCACTTTTAATAAGTCTATCTTCTTGTCCTTTTTATAAGGACCATAGGGAAAGAAAGAAATATATATCACACACCAAACATCTGTGGCTTTCTCAAATTGTCTCTCTTAGAAGACAGATCTACTTAAGGGACCTGTCTTGGGATATAGATTGTAAAGTGCACACAACCCTTTCTAAATATGGATTTTATTTAAACAGGGAGCATCACACATCGTTTGCGAGTTGCTGAAGACAGTGCAGTCTAGCTTAACAGAATAAAGGCTGAACGTATAAATAGCATCGCCGTTCCTGCAAGTAATCCAAGACATATATTGAAATAAAGCCTGGTGCTCAACTTGGTCCTGAATTTATTCCCTTGAAGCCACAGTTTTCAGGCAAATAAAATTCTAGTTCTGAGGAGGTTTTAACAACTTTTCCTGGGAGCCAAGTGAGCCTTTGCTTATGGTGGCACTGATACCGATTCTTTCTCCATTTTAAATGTTTATCCCTCAAGCTGAAACTAAAGTTTCGCTTGACATTTTCAATCTGCAAATGACAAATGTAGATCAAAATATTACAAACCAGCTAGGTCTGCACTTTAAGACTCTCCTCCCAATGATACTAATTTATGTACCTGTGATTGTACCTATGAGTCTTGATTTCAAGCTTTTTTGAACAATTTTAATCTTGGCCCCTTGCAAAAACTCCGTAGTGCCTTATTGGTTACCTTCTCCATAAACAAACGTAACCCTTGTGTGTTTCAAAACTGCTAGATTTGACAGCTAATACATTTAAGAATGAGAGAGAAAGAGGAGTAAAAATAAATTTGATTCAATGTATGTAACAGAGTGGGCTGTGTGTTTACACTTGAAGAAAATACCTGGTTGATGTGTTTTTATCACATTGTTCTTCATTAATCCAAGGGAAAAAAAAAAAAAAAAAAGGAGAAAGAAAGATGGATTACAGAGTCAACTTCCAGATCTGATACTGCCACATGTAGGGGCACATGCACAGCTACTATTGCAGTCATCTGTTTTCCTACACCTTTTCATGCATGGGTTAAACAATTAAGCAAGATGATTAAGCAGGCTACATGAACTGTTCTGCTTTGTAAGTTTTAGAAATACAAAAGATAAAAGGAGAAGCCTCCTGATAATCAAACTACTGCTATTCTAGGAAAGCCTGAGATGATATACAGTATATCTGGCTTTTTTGTTATTCTTTATACAATAGCTGTGCATAGATGTCTCGGTTTGGATCCAGGGGTGGTTATTCTCTTTAAGCTTCCTATATGAAAAGAGCCATACAGAGAAAGGAATTAACATTTCACAAGGGCACAACTGAATTGTGGGGGGACCAAAACTCAGGTTTAGGCATTTTTAGGCACTTTACTGAGGAGCATAATCACTTTCTACAATTACTAGGAAGAGATCGACATCTAGATAGAATTTAGCCCACAAAAAACCTCCTGTGTTTCCTTTGCATTCCTTTCTACGGCAGGTAAGTGGAGATTCCTATTTATACTCCAACTTATTTGCAGTTTTTGGAACTATCTGAAGCCTATATGGATTGTGTGGAAGAGCTGGTTTGAACCAAAGGCAGAGTTTGAGGGGGCCTCTTGTTACATGTCCCCATTGTTCCTCTCCTGATGCCAGGGGGTGTGACAGCACAGAACTCTTTGGAATTGTTTTAGTACTGACACTGGCTTATTGTAGCTGAACTCAGTACCACCATTCACAGCTGCACTGCTGAGACCTTGGTTTACAAGGCCTTAAGTCCTTAAGAACTAATCAAACATAAAACTACATTTAAAGCTGTTACACCACGCTTTTAGTGATTAAAAGAAAACAGTCTATTTTATTATCAAGCAGGCATGCAGTAAAGACCTGAGGTATTAAAAAAAAAAAACCCAACCAAAATATCTGGGCATCAGCACGGGTATATTTGGAAAATATAGAAAACAAGTCTTTTTACTGAACTTTGTTGCTAATAATTTTTTTGCTGGAACCCTGGACATTGAATTATATAAGAAATAACAGAAGGGGTAACAGCTCAGGAAGACGCACATGCAAAGTTGGGGTTTGGAGACAGAATATTCAGCCTGACAAGGAGTAAGCCGCTCTATCCAGGAAAATGCTGTTGCAGAAAGAGGGTCACAGATTTAACCCCTTGTTCCCTCCTATCCTGTACAGGGCTTCAATTTTGCTCCTTCTCTTTGCTCTGCCCCTATGGTTCCTCCGGTCTAACCAAGACAACTGAATTTGCAACCCCACATGGTGACCGGGGGCATTCAAATATGGTACATGGAAATTAAAGACAAAACTGTAGACAAGCTCTCTTGGGATAGCAGTTTCATTTTCTAGAGCTTACATAGTTCTTACAGCTCAGAAGCCCAAAGACATCTTCAAACATAAATTATCTGTCTCCATAGTAAAACTGTAATAGAGTAATGTAAACTTGTTTATAAACTAATTTGTTCAGATCAGTTCAAATCCCAAAACGGGCACTCTTCCTTTAGAGTGTTCCAATTAATTTAACATGAAAAAGTACGAAAACACTAATTCTTAGAGTTTGGTTTAGGTTTGCAGCAGTTTAACTGAAATGCTCACATGCAATTTAAAACTGCTTCCCCCCATAATCAGGTATCCTAATATTCACATGGGGAAAGCAGGTCTCAGTTTACTCATTGCTGACTCCAAGGGAGGGGGAATACCATAGCATACAATAATACTGTACAATACACAGATGAATAAGACTGGATCCTGCAGTCCCTCTGATGAAAAAGCTTAGGAAGGAAGTCTCTCTCTAAAGCCATCTAGTCTTATGGAGGTATTCTGTAAAATAAGCCTTCCTATTGCAGTGTTCCATATTCACATACGCATAAACTTCATGTACTGTGACAAATGGTAAGAGTTTTGAGGTTATCCTTGCTAAATACCAAAACAAACGATTCAGCAATACTATCCTGAATTTCTTTGAAGCAGGCATCTTGAGGTTTATAGCCCCTCTGCACCCATAGCTTTACTCTCTCTCCAACCTGAGTAAGCGTACGGGGGGTTTTACTCCCCCAGATTTCATTGGGAAGGCCTTGCTACATGGATGAAGAGGTCAGAGTTAAAAGAGGACAGTAATTACTGAACAGTCCCTTACCTGGTCTCCTTTCAGTTGCCACTATCCTCTTTGCACACAATCATCACACATGGATTGCGGTGGGAAGGGGTCTCAGCAGATCACCTAGTCCACCCCCTGCTGAAAGCAGGGTCAGCCACAGCAGGTTGCTCAGGACCTTGACTAGTCAGGTTTTGAATACCTCCACAGATGGAGGTGCAACAATCTCTTTGCGCTGCCTGTTCCAGTGCTCAATTACACTTAGAGTAAAAAAGTTTTTTCCTATGCTTAAACAGAATTTCTTGTATTTCAGTTTGTGCCTCTTGCCCTGTCACTAAGCACCGCTGAGGATAACCTGACTCTGCCTTCTTTACACCCTTCCCTCAGGCCTTTAAATACATTGAGATGATCCACCTGAGCCTCCTCTCCCCAAGGCTGGGCAGTCCCACCTCTCAGCCTCTCCTCATATGACAGATATTCCTCTCCTTTAATCACCTTAGTGACCTTTCACTTGTCTTGCCTCAGTATATCCATGTCTCTCTTGTACTGGGCAGGGGCTGTGTGTGTGCGCTAAGCTGCACACACCACACATGGCCTCACCAGTGCTGAGCAGAGAGGAAGGATCATCTCCCTTGACCTGCTAGTAGTGGTCTTCCTACGGCAGACCCAGATGCTCCACCAGGACTTCCATGCCCTTTTCTGTAAAGCTGCTTTCCAGCCAGTTGGCCTAAAGCATGTACTGGTGCATGGAGTTAATCCTCCCCAGGTGCAGGATGCACTCAATTATGGGAACGCTAAAGACTGACATTGAAAATAGTACGCTGGAGGAAGCTCACCAGAATTACATTCTGCAAAGTTAGGAAAATACAAAGACTCTAATCTTCTTCGCAGTGCCAAAACCATGATTATTGAGGAAGTGATCTTTATCAATTTTACACATCATCTTATTCAACTTTGGGACACTGACCTAGAATAAGAATTCTTTACAAACCAATTCTAACACCTTCTCGAGTAAAACTAGAGCCTTTAAAGATAATGACCAGTGAATGTTAGTTGTTTCTGATTCAGGTTTTAAGCAGTTAAATACATTTTTATCATTAGGTATATGCTTATATCCAATAGACTTACATGGATTGTATTTACACAGACACCACATTTATTTGTTAGCTAGAAAGTGCAGGAACATAACAAGTTTTATTTGTTATTGCTTATTTTGGGACTTCCCCAAGTTTCAACAAGCTGAGGATGCTTTCAGTATTTATTTTGTTTTACACAATAAATACAGCAAGAACTGTATTTATTATTTATTAGGCATGCCACTATCGTATTGTTTGCATGACTTTATAGTTGCTAGAACTAATGAATACAAAGCTAAACAAAACTAAGCAAACAGATTTTAGATCAAACAAACAGAATCACTTCTTGTATGGTGAACCTTCTCACCAGATCTGCTGGGAGGAAAGGATGAGCACAGCACTGTGTGTGCTGTGATACCAGCGGGATGGCCAAGGCTTCCTAAGACCTACCTGATAGGTCAATACTTGCTAATGGTGCAGATTTCTGAAAGTCCTGAAAGTTTTCCTTGTCTTATCTAGATTGCAAAGATCACTGCAGAGAATATGTCTATTTAAAATGCAGTTAAGCCAATTAGATCTTTGGTTAAAATATTAATCTTTTTGCTCAGCATTCCCCAGTCATACCTGCAATCTCCCTGACAGTGTGTAGTACCATAAAAGCAGTCATATGGCAGAAAAACTGTTACTTTCTCATGCAGCATCTGCAAAACTTATATATGTCCCTGACCCAATGGCTGTGTTTAGCATTGGAAGACCTCCTCCCCCATCGTTGTAAACTGGTTAACCAGTAGTTCAACTATGTTGTCCCTATGAAATCTTAGTCCTTCTTCAGTGAATTCCACACCCTATTTCCATTTAAAACCTATCTGGGCTCCAGTGGGAGTTTTCTGCTTGCTACAGCCCAAAGGCAGTAAATGCAGAACCACCCTGACCTGGACTGGATGTCTCTTCCCTTTGGGCTACTTACGAAGTTCCAAGGAACGCACGATTTTCCAGTTGCTACAGATAAACACATTTTTAAAAAGCCCCAAAACTGTGGTCAGAAAACCAGCAAACCTAGAATATCTGTGCCCAGACACCCGGTCACACTAGCGACAGGGCAGGCAGCACGGCACAGCTGTCAGCCTCTCTGCGTGCCTCATTCACAATTAGCACGCCACCTCCAGGGGTACCGAATCCCATATCCTCTCCCGCAGCAGCTGGTGACCCTTTCTAAACAGGGTTGATTGGCGTTATTAGGAGATAACATCTGCGTGGTGCAACATATTGACATGAGGTGAGAGCCTTCGTTGGGCAGCAGCAGACTTCTTCAATACAATTCAGCGGAAGCCGTATCAGGCAGCAACTGAAGTCATGTATTACAGTGGAATCAAAGAGGATGATCAAGAAACTGAATTCAATTGAAACATGTTCGCTTTTTCTTTTACTTCCACATCAAAGACAGAAAAAATTCTCGAAATTAGAAATACTGCAGTGTCATTACCTGTCTAGCCATGCTTTGCAAGAGATCTTTTTTTTTTTTCCCAGAGATGCCTGCTCATTAACCTTTGCTGGAACAAAGTGCAATAAAAGCACAGCAAAACTTAAGCCAGACTGTTCGAAGAAAAAGAAAACAATCAATTTTCTGAAATGATTCTGAATTTCCCTCAGTTCAGGCGACTGGATCTTGGCTTTAAAACAGTTTCCTACTGTAAAATGTATTATCCATCTTGTATTCACAGCACCAGCAGAATCAGACTCTGGATGTTTCAAACCTTACAAGTAACAACAAAGCATGCCTTTCCTTTACTTCTAGACCAGGTTTGAAAACTCTCCAGGAAAATCTTACTGAGATTGTTAGTTATAGACTCTAAAACTCAGAGTCGCTGTAAAGGTGTCAGCAAATTTTTCAGCAACATTTAAGGTGACCCTTTTTGTGTGTGTATATATCTACGTGTATATGTAAATGACAAATATGTGTATGCATGTGTGTATATGATCTGTTTACATACAAAAATGGAGCTGCTGTGCAAACTGACGGACTCTTAACATACCAGCTGAATTTATTTTCACACACGCTGGCAGATCTCCCAATTGCTGCATTACAGAAAATTAGTACTATGCACGTTCTGATCTATTAGGCTGGTGATGGATTCATAGGCAGAAATGCCCATGTGTACGGTGAGAAACATGGAAAGAAATGTTTGTTCAGTTTTCAGCAGGCCTTTGGAGCTCAGAGACCCAGCAAACGTAACGCCAACTGATGCCTGTATTGAGCTGAGTTCATCTGAAGTAAAGATGTACAATGTCTGACTTTTACCACCAAGAGAACTGCCACAAAAATCACATTTTTGCCATTAGAAAATATAAAACATTCTGCAGTTCTGCCTCAGGCTCTTGGAAACCCACATACTCGAAAACCAGTGCTTTGGGTGGGCGAGGAACATTCTGCAGAACAGCTTTCACTAAGCTGGGATGGGCCCTGGCAGCGCTTGAAAAAAGCACATGGATACTGAAAATCCAGGATTAAATTGAAACTTCATCATACCCATCGCAAGGGTACAGGGCTCTCAAATCAAGGTTGGCAGAAGTGAAATAGCCTGGATTCAGGAGAGACTGAGGAGGTCTGCGTCGTTGGGACCTTCCATACTCCAATCCTCTCTCTAAAACTCTCAGCCTCCTGACTGACATCGTTCCTTCTGCAGGCTTGCCAGAGGCTCTGTCCCCAGGATGCATTTGGCCATACCGAACCGTATCACCCCACGTGATACCCCACCTGCAGAACAACCTCCCAAAGCAATACGCCTCTCCTACTTCCTTGCGTCCAGCAGAGCTCAGTCATTCAACCAAAGCTTTATTCAACTGGTGGATACCTCAGTCCTTGATGGATGTACCCAAAGTCAGACAGCACAAATAATAGCCCTAGAGCCATGACTGGCTTTTGGAGTCTTTTGGTGTCTTCCAGATCCAGCTCAACAGTGCTTTATTCCTTTTTTGAAATGCCTTCCAGTTAAACCCTTAATTATAATGTAATCTAAGATCTTCAGACTTTCCCTGCTTCCACCTCCCACCCAGGTGTTTAAATCTGACATTAGCTAAAAATATGCTTCTGGTGTGTCCCTTTTGTGATCTAACCAGGAAGGGAATGCAAGAGAAATTGCATTTTTGTAATTATGCTTTAAAAGATTACTTACATACATATTTAAGGTCTAATTTTAGCAACTTGCAGAACTTCTAGGGGAATTCTAATATAGTAAACCAATCGGCATGATCAAGAGATAGCACAATTAAGCCTGTGGTACCCCACACCACCTAAATGTACTCAAAGCAAAAAGAGACTATGCATAAAAGCAGAAAACAAACAAACATACAAATTGCTTCGGCAGCCCGTGGGTTGCACGAAACAGAGTTGCTATTGCCAGAAATGCACTGACTCTGCCACGTCGCAGTAACCGTGTGTTCCAAAACAAAACGGAAATCCACCTTGCATCGCAGTGCAAAGGCAGCCGGCTCCGGGCCCTGGGGAAGCACGCTGCAAAGCAGGAGGCCTCTGCAGAGAAATACCTTTCACTGAGCCTAGACACTTCATTCTATGGAGCATCCCCGGGTGATTTCTAACTGCTACAGTGATGAACAGGCTGAAAGGCAATACCTCTGATATATAAAAAAAAACCAAACAAACCAACAAAACAAAACAGAAGAAAAGAGAGAAACGAAACAAAGGCTGCTCAAGTCGCTGACACAAATATCCAAAAAATGTAACTGTAACAGTAGCAAATTGTTTGGAATGGACACAAAATGCAAGTTTCAGAGCTGAAGTCAATGCCTAGATGAGAAAGAAATCATGAGAAGATGTTTCAATTGGGTAGATTCACTTCTGTCTGCCCACTGCATAGTTAGACAGTCCTCCAGAGCATTTGGAAATGTAGTGACTGCTGTCAAGAAACAGTCTGTTCTCACATTTTTATGCCTCCCACTAAAGCTGATCTGTGATCTGAGGAGAAGAGATATATCTCCTACCATGAAAAACACTGAAATAACGTAGTTCACCAGGAGGATGTCTACTTAGAACAACGTTAACTTCGTTTGTGCTTTGAGGAAGACAGAAACGTAGGTATTTTGGGGACAGGGTGTGGGATGGGAGGAGGTGGGAGAAGAGTTACTGCACACACGCATGCTTTCAGTACAAAGATTCCTGATGGTGAACCACATGGAGCGGAACTACAGAAATCCCAGGATCTAGTCTTTCTCTTCACTGGCAAACATGGCTTCTAAAAAAATGGTACCTAAACAAATGCCAGAGAAGAGTCTAGATTCTTCACATCTTTCAGCTAAATAGAACCTTGTCAAATGAGAAGTAAATGGTAGAATAGTGCGGCAGTGACAAAAGCTCTGATCCGACAGTCAGGGCATACTGCTGTGCTCGTGCAGGGCCTCAATGACTTTAATAAGTCTCCACAGAGGCAGAGCAGTCCCTTTGTACACTATCAACCACGACACCAGGACCTAATTCAGTATTCAGCTCCACACCCCCATCATGCTGGCAATAATTCAGAGTTGGTGAAACAACTTGTAAAGGGGGGGTGTGGGGGAAACAGTGTTTTAAACCTCTCTAATTTAATGTTCGCTTTTTATGTGTCTAACATCAAAGCATTTTTTCACTTCTATTTAATCAAAATTAATCACTAAGATTACTACAGTAATTTATGTTGGAGATTATTGAAATGAGTGTTTTATTAAAATCTGGTTTTATTATTAAAACACATTCTGGCTAAGGAATCATGTGAGTCTGCTATTAAAGACTATTAACTGGGAACTGGGAGTTAATCATAACAGTCATGCTGCCAGGTCCTTTGACAGCAACACACACTGGGTTTGTTTCTGCTTTTACTTCTACTAGCATATTCAAGTCAATTAGTTACCCCAGCACACGAGCGGTCAGAGAAACTCCTGTAAAATAGGGAAAGGGAACAAAGGTACATACATCTCAGTAGTTTTGAACAAAGAAAGGGTAATCAGAAAAAGACTCACCAGCCTGATTTGTTGTGATGCTGACAGCAGCAAATTGTCTGGAAAGTGTACTCAAGTCAGATACCCCATTGACTGCATCAATCTCAAATGTGTAATTGGTATGGGCCAAAAGGTCCACTACTGTCACCGTGGTGTTGGTGAGTCCAGTCTGACGGGGTAAGAATCGCACGTTGTTGCTACACGGCTCACACATCTTTATGTTTCCTCCACATTTCTTGCAAATGATGTTGAAAGTGACATCTTTCCGGCCTCCAGTGTCAAGAGGCCAGCTCCAGTCCAGGATAACAGATGTCTCGTTAATGTTAGAGATAACGTTTCTTGGAGCAGAAGGTGGTCCTATAAAAGGAAACAGGAAATCAGAGGGATGAGATGTTCTGTAGTGCTCTACGATATGAGTAACAAGGGTGCAAAAATACAGAAGTCAAAAACACAAAAGACCCAAACTCTTCTAGTTACTTCCTGTAGAGACTCCTGAAATATTTCACTGGACTACAGGCCTATCAAGGACCATGTTTTCTTATAGACAGACAGTACCCTCAGGGTGCAGTTCAGGATCGAGGGCTGAAAATATTGGCAGCAATTTAAAAATCCTAGCTCTCCTTCTTGAGTCTGACAGAGAACAAGAAGGAGAAAATGAAAACAGAAAGACATAAACCCAGCCCACCAATTTTTGGTAGCCTGTCCAACATGTAAGAAGACATGGGAGGCAGTGGATGGCTGACTGCAATGGGACATGAGAGGAAGCAAGCAAGCTGTTGAGATACAGATGGAGGAGCAAGAATGACAGCCCCGAGCATAATGATGCTACTCACTGGTGCAAGCCATGGATGGAGGGTCTTTCTCAGAGCGAAAGTAATTCTTTTCACACCTGCAGTTCAGAGACGCATCTTCATAGGTAGAGCTGTGAGGTGGGCATTTGGCACACTTCACGTTGCCAGCAGAGGCTTTGTAGAACCCAGGTCGACAAGCTGCAAAATAACAGGAGTATAGTTTTAAATTCCATGGACACCTCCTCCATTTTAACACGTGACTTTGTTACTGTCATGGGACCTATTCATACGTAGATCTCACTTTGCAGACGTTTATGGTCTAAAAATACAGATTTTTCTCATAACAAGAAAGCTGATGGAAATAAAACATCTTGATAGAACGGAGCTCTTCATGCGTCAACTTGGATTTGCATTTAATTTTGCCTGGAGAACAAAACAGTGTATTGCACCACTAAGAAGAAACATTTTCTATGTTGCATTTTGAGAACTTCACTTATTTTTCTTTTCTTCTGGTTAATTTACCAAAACATTGACCCTATCCTGCATAAGAAGCTAACTTTATCCTCTGTCTGCTGCCAAGGTTTGCTAACAATGGCACACGAATTGTAAACTCTGTCTCTTCAGTTCAGCAGGACTAAGCAAGCCAAAACCAAGAAAATAACCTGAACAGCAACAGATCTATTCCATTTCTGAAGGACCATGCATTGGGCTCAATGAGCTGCTTCTGATACTATCAAGAACTTGCATGGTCTGTATGAGGAGGATGTTGTTTATATCAACCCAGTCCTCTAGGCATAGTGCTTGAACCCACAAAAGCTGCTTCTGAAAAACTCTGGGTGGTGGTGTTTCATTAACATTGGCACACTCCCTCCTTTTTGACTCCTGTTGCATTTTAGACTGATTCAGGGCCATGCTTGCAATCAGAAGAAAACAGCCTTTGAAGTTGAAGAAATGAACAATTTTGCAAATAACTTTTTATGAAAACCCATGGAGTGAAATAACACTGCTGACTTCTTTCCACCAAGATATCATCACCTGATACTTAAAAAAAAAAAGAAAAAAGAAAAAAGAAAAAGAATCATAGAATGGTTAGAGTTGGAAGGAACCTTAAAGATCATCTAGTTCCAACCCCCCTGCCATGGGCAGGGACACCTCCCACTAGACCAGGTTGCTGGTCTGGAGAGAAAGAGACCAAAAGCAGGTTAAGAATCAGCAGTCTCTATTGTTCAGCTGCCCCCCAAGACACACATCCTTCTCCAAATGGAATTTACCAAGTAAAAACATTATGGCTGACACCGGTCACCCACAGGTCTGTACTCATGCCTACAACATCCATACACAAACAGACAATGTAACAAAAGGGAGCACATCCTAAAATGCATTCACCTTTTGCTATGCTTTGGTTCCGCAGCAGACACTGCCTGACACTCAAGCACACCAGGAAAACCCTAACACATTCTCATTACAAATATAATGTAAAAAAAAAAAAAAAGAGTAATACAAAGAAAAACATTACTTTTTTTTGTGTCCGGAGCCCAGACAGTTAAGCTTAGATAAAATTGCGCAGGACCTACCACTGAATTAAATGCTAATTTGAAGCCAAAAGAATGGGTTCTCCAGTTTTAGCGTAAGCCTAAACAGGGACTCACTTTTTGCTTTGCTTATGGAGGTGAACAGATTCATAAACATAGTATAAAATCCAAGATATAAGACTACGTGGTCTTTTGTGTTCATTCATGCACTGCTCAAACAGAAAAGCACTTGGATGGGCAGCCTGAGGTGGAAAAAAAAATTCAGAATAAAAATCCCAGCATCTTTGTAGGTGAGAGAGGGAAGCTGCAGCAGTACACCAGATGCTCAGCTTTCACGTACTGTCCATAACCAAAACCTAACTGGATACCTGGGTTGGGCAATTTTATCGATTAGTTCCTGGTGCCAAACACTGGAGTGAAACGCGTTGGCAAGTAGGGAGAAAACAAAACCCTGTGCAGTCGTATGTCCTACTCCGAAACATCTTAATAAAGGAAATGCTCCTCACAGCACATCGAACACAGAGCGGGAAGCACGAGACGTTCCACAATGGCACTTCACAGCCCTTGCAAATTTGCCAAGGTGCCCAGCTGCTGCTGCTGCTGCCTCCCACTCCTGGGAATTCCTGCTCCAAGACCTCTCCTGCAAGCCCTGAGGGAACGATCCCGAGTTAGAACCTTGGAGGTGCAGGTCCACCAGACAATCTGTGAGCACCAAACTGCTACAAATGACCTTGTGGCCAAGTTCAGGGAGCCTAAGGCCGACCCGGCTCGTCTGGCACAGCCCGGCCGCCTCCAGCCGGCCTTGCTCATGTTTCCACCTCTGCGGAGGCTGCAAGGCTGTTTGGGGAATTCTGTTTAACTTCAGGAAATAAAAGAAACCTCAGCCCCTCTTAAACACCTCTGCTAGAACATGCAGCAGGAAACGGAGTTGGCTATTTTGGTTTTGTGTTATTGTTGCAGCCTTTTAAGACTCAAATCTCATTCCCTCCCAAATACTGCCCCATGATACACGTGCCGTAGCCAAAGCGAGCCTCTTCGCTCTCCCTCTGGCTCACAGAGGAGCCTCAAATGATTTTACTGTCTCTGGGTGCAGCATGGCCATCCCTGGCCCTAAGACAACAAGCCAGGCATGTGAGAAACACTCGCTCACAGATAAAAATGTAGAGAGGACAAAGTCTTCGAAGTAAAGATAAAACTTTATTCAGGATCAAAATAAACGAGTCAGCTGAGTCAGGTGCCTCTCAAAAAGAGCACACTTAGTTACAAAACTTCAGGTACTTATGTCCTGTCCCCTTTTCCCATTGGTTAGGTAGTTTAGGGCGCACATTCTTTCACGACCGGTTAGCCTATCACAAACTCGATTCACATTTTTCTCTTTTTAAGGAGTTGTTTTTCACAGCTCTGCTTGTGCCGTCAACACACAAAATGGCTGTTCATATCCCTGCTTGTGTCATCGACATACAAAATGGCTGAAGCAAAACAATCCCTGAGTTTCATCTCTCACAAGGCAGAAAAGAACAGTTGCCAATCCCACTCTAACTAAGCAAAAACACTAAGGAATAAACATCCCACTGCACCTGTCCAGCTAATTACACAGCACTTTCACCAAAACTTCCCATGGAAACTTACAGGCAGGTATTAAACTCAAATGGTTTTGCTGAGCTGCCTCTACTCAGCTTGGGCAGGCATACAGAAGATGAAGATGAATTTATGAATATATACAGTATACTTTTTTATTTTTAAATAATTTTATGTACTAGTTTAGTGTAAAGATTGGAAAAAGACTGATAACCTAAAACTGTCATGTGGCTGGTCTTCCTACAAGACACAATTTCCACTGCTTATTAAGCATAATTTATTCATATCATCGTAACACATGAGCATTCAGTTACAGGACAGAACTAGAGTAAGACTGATTATTTGGAACACTTTCAAAGCAGCTACCACAAACATTCAAATATGGCAATGAATTTAAGATAAGTAAACAAGCTTGTGTGAGAAGTGGACAGATTTTGTGGGGTGAGGAAGAGAAAGGAAGGAATCAGACTGCTCCACTAATAAATATCTCTTTCATTCCTCAGGTGGAAATCCGTAGACCTCATTTAATAAAAAGTGGTGGAGATGTGGGGCCAGAGAAAGAAGGAAGGAGAAAGAGAAGCATGCAGGAAGCACCCTGGGGTTAGGAGATCCAGCTTTTTTTTTTCCAGAGGAACAGGGATTTCATCGTTTTGTGCTTCTGCTACCGCGGTACAGAGTGATCAGCTGGGGCGGGGGGATGAGCTGGTCGGACCCCTGCTGCCCTGGTATGCCCTAGCGGGGGCATCCCAATCTCACGTCTTCCCTTCAGGCTATCTCATGCTCTCTGTCTTTGTCCGTCAGACCAATTTAAGATTACTCACAGCTGCAGCCCAAAGGAGGAAAAAAAACGCAATTGTACTTGAAATTGAAGCTTGGAAACGGGGGTGCCAATAGAAGATCTCGTCAATGTTATTACTATTATTATCCTTTCCTTAGTCTTTTTTAAATTCTGATATATAAGAGAAAAAAATGAAGTCTTTACTTCAAAAGGCATTAATTTTTTTCATGTCAGAAAAATTGGATGACATGAACTGATGGAAGAAGGTTTGGCTTTTTGAGGTGAATACCATGGCTTTGGTTTCAGTCAGGTTGAAAATAAAAGCACTAACACACACAAAACCTTCCAAGAATGTGTAATTTCAGCATGGGAACCATCTGTGAGCAATACTTGCTTTTTCTCAACATTTTCTTCTAGAAGCTAAGGAATTCTCCTTTCCCTCACAAGGGGGAACGATGCGAGAGGAAGTAGATGCAATGGGCCAAGAAGAAAAACCTCTCAGCACACTAAAAGTAAGGCAAACGTTGAGAGTTTCTACATTTACAATATAAACCGTATAGCAAGGCTGTCTGGATTTGCTTTTTAAGAAGGCCTCCTCAAGTCAGGTGCGCAATATCTGTCAATCTTGGTAACTCCTGTGATAACTCCAACCTGAAATATTATTTTAAAACTGTATGCAGCCTGATTTCAATCTCTTTTATTTGAGTGCAAGTCAGACTGACTTTATTGAAGTCACCTACCAGTAAGAGTTTCAGGACTGCAGTTGTCCTCGTTACTGTGTGAAAATTAATTTCCTTAAGCTATAACTGATGAGTCTGTCTCAGAGACAGAGAGCAGGGAAAGTTATTTCAGTGAAAGAAAAACAAATGCATGTAGCAATCTATGGTAGTTGTTGCTAAAAGAAATGTGACTGTCTTTTCAACAGCAAAGTTAATTTTGCCTCTGTTTGACTAACCTGTCTGAGATGAAAACACAGTTCTAATTAAGGGTTAAATGATTAATTTCAGTTTGAATTAATTTTAAATTAAAATATAAAGCTGTTAGCAAATTGGAGCATTTTAGTATTCAGACCCTGCAGCCCCCTGTACACTAAGCAGTATCACCAATTCCCATCTGTAAACACCAACTAACGACCTGCGCCCGCGCTGCCTGAGGAGGTGACATCCCAGCCCTGGTACCCCAGGCCTGACAGGGCCCATTTCCCTGCACAAGGTCAAAGCAACTCTTTATTTGCAAAATGAGCCGCACTCCCCTATGCTACAGGAACTCTATTTTTTGTGCTCTGAATAGAGGTGGGGATGCTTTGAGGCAAGGCTTAAGCATCACGGCGTGCTGGAAGCGGGTACATGCAGCCATGAAACCGGGTGCATAACAGGCAGCGTCCACCATGTGATCGAGTGTTTCCTTCTGTTGTTCCTCTGCTCTTCAATAAAACAGCCCAGGGGCAAAATGCCTCTATGGCATTAAAAAACAGCATTGAGAAAAGAAGAGAATTCAATTATAAACCCATACAACTCATGGATACCTTAACATTTCCCCATCACGTGCATTAGCAAGATGGATGACAGCAACCCTGAGACAAGCCTCCTGCCCCTGTCCCCTACAGAGAGGACAGGGAAGCATCCCCCATGCATGTGGCCCATGTCAGAGGGGCTTTGCAAACCACTCCTGCTGTCACGTGTGGAAATGGCATGCCAGTGAGCAGCAGCGGAGGTCCTTGCGCTGGACCTGAATCACAGGATGACCTTTGGCTGTGCAGGAGTGCTGGGAAGTCAATGCTACTGACTGGCTCACCTTGATGCCCACGTAGAGCCTTGCATCTTCGCAATGTTCTCAAGTCCCTTTTCAAAGCATTTACAAGGCTCTTTTTTCTCACTACGCATATCATGGTCATGTTCTGGAGATGCCAACAGCACTATGTTTATCACCAGTAACAGAATTGCACGTTCACCCACCCATACATACACACGCACACACAAAATGAGATGTAACACAGCTGTCAGCTTGTGAAAATGCATGGCATAACAAGAAGGATAGATTAACTTCATAAAACTCTCAGAACCGTTTTATTTTCCTTGGGCGAGTCATTTCCCTTCTTGCACTTGTTTATGTCTTTGAGAAACAACAAGAAGGTGAAAACCACGATTAACTTTAAATGAAGACTTCAAAACTGTTCATTTCATACTTCTGTCACAAATTATATCCAGCCATATGTGTTATTCTTGCTATGTTAAAAATAACACTATATAGATACAGTATAGTTCTGGCTCACATACATCAAGCATAGGAAATGAAGGTAGAATTCTGCCCTGAGTCATCCCGCCCTCAGTTTGTATCACATGCCATTCACAAAACTTAAAATGTCTCATTTTTTCCTCTCTTCTTCACTACGTCACCCTGCTCAGCAGGAAACAATGCTTTATAATGTAGGTTTCCCGCAAAATCCCTCAGAACAGAGAAACCGTCTTCAGCAGTTCTCATTGCCCATTAGTATATAAAAAGCCACATAATCTGTGTCATTACATACGTGGGCATCCTCTCTCTCTCCTGGGCTTCTAGGTACCTGCTTGCACACACACCTAGCCCAAACAGGCTTCTAAAAATGACCGTGTGTTTTCCATTCTTACTTCCACGGAACTGAAGGCATGCCTTTTGTTACCAGATCGGAATAAACAGTAAGGCACAACTTAAGGGAAGAGGTCTCAAAGCCAACTACTGCTCCTTACAGTAGAAATAGAGGTAGAGGGCTGAGTGCCACTGTTACACTTTGACAACTCCCTGTACCTGATGAGGAGGAGGAAGAGGAGGAGGTGGCAGGGGCAGAGCACACTTTCTCTTTGTTGGGCTGTGGCGCTGGCACGTGCGCTGTCTGTGCTCAGGAGAGGAGGGAAATAAGGATGGAGAAAGACTTTAGTGAGGGCTAAAAGCTCTGGTGGGGAAGGACCCCGTTACCACCAAGGTAAGAATATCCCCAGGAAGAGCTAAGGGCATCGGCTTTCTCTCATTGCCCATCAGAGTCTGTTCTCTTTGTTGGGGAAATAAAAACGTACAATTATTCTCAGCATTCTTTGTATTCTTACATTGTCGCCCCTGTAGTCTTCCGCACACTATACATAATACCCAAAGTAGTTACAAACCAGCGCTGGAACCAGCAGCACAAGCAACCCAGTCATTTTTGCTAAGCATTATAAACAAATCAATAAAATCACACGTCATATTTTCTGTGCACAAGATACACTTGTTACACAGAAAATGCAGGCATAAAATTAAAAGTTGCTTTTTAAACACTAAAGTGAATTCCCACCATGCCTTTCATTATTCCTATTCAATACCTCTGGAAAAAAATGCAACTGTTTATTAATATAACTTATATTTGGGGGGAAAACTAGTGCAGATGGAAACAAGCATCACGTGTACTTTTGCACCTCTAGACTGAAAATACAGTAATCACAGCCAAAGCCGCTAACAGATTTGGAGAACTACTGCAGCTGTCCACTGGTAGAAGAAATCAACAATTAACAGAACTGGTGCAATTTCTTTCCTATCGCTAGGCCTCCTCCAACAGTAAGAGGCCAATAATCTGAGGGCTCAGGAAATGATCCCTCTTCTCTCCACTGTCTCCTACCCCTCCAGCCTTTGTGCCAGCAGGACGGGCTGTGCGGTGTGCATGTGGTGTGCAGGGATTCAGGGCAATGTGACACTGAAATGCCTCTAGAAAAATACTCTTCAGAATGAGCACTTCTAATTTTTTACACCTGAAAGCTGCTGCTAGCACACAAAAAGAAAACATATTTAGTGGTATTTAATCTTGCTCATGAGTAAATTTCTGCTTTTCCTCCCCACTTCATATTTTATGGTGATCTGTGACCTTAACGTATTTTAATCAGATGCTTTTTAAATTGGCTTTACTCCCAGGTCAAGTCATTCAGCAGAAACAATTCCTGTTCTTTGTTTAATAACTGTTACTGGCAGACATATTAATTATATGTACATAAGAGATAGCTTTATCCTGAGGGAATAACACTGCACCTTTCAACTGCAGTCTGCAACAGCTCCACGTTATGCCTTGCAGGCTTCTGGATCTCTTTTCATGAAGTGCATTACAGACACGATTGCTACCAGCAATATTGTTGAAAGTGCAATGTCAAAGACAGTAGGTCTAAAACACAGCGTTACAGCAAAGATGCTCTTGCTCGTGGGTACACAAATATCTTGTTTAAAAATGCATAATGCATTTCAGCTTATTTGCAGGCAGTCTTGGGGAAAAGAAATCTTTCATTAATAGGAAAACACTGAGAAGCACAGCCTTGATTCAGAATTAAAATAAACAAAGTTCTACCTTAATTCTACCCATACTTAGTGATTCATTTAAGCAAGTATTTTAACAGGGAATTTAATAAACCCCTGTTTATAAGCACTGTCTTTCACTTTACCTAAACAAGATGTTTTCCTGAAGCAGAGCCTGGACACACTGAGATCTATTAACCTATCATTTTGTCAAACAAAGAAATGCCACGTTCTGTTTTTTTAAAACTTAACTTAATCCACACAGAGACGAAAAATAACTTCCTAATTCAAGAAGCATTGTAAAAAAAAAAAAATGTCTAAATTAAAGAAATACCAGAAAAAAATCCACCAGCATCAACTTCAACAGGAAATAAAAGGTTGTACAAACACACACAGAAGGAATCTGGAAGTTTTAAATGACCGTTTGGCAAGGATAAAAAGTAAAGAGATACCTTTTCCCTGAACTAAAATTATACTATGGACTCCTCAAAGGCAAACTAGACATAGGATCCCAACAGCTTCAAACAGTAAATGTTTTCTAGCATCAGGCCAAGAGTGCTACAAAGGGATAACTCCAGTACCGCTCTGGTTTAGTCTTTCCTCAACCTCCCCTCTCTATGTCAGAACTTTTAAAAAATGAAAAACACAAACAAGAACAACCAACCAACCCACCCCGTCCCCCAAAGCAAACCAAACAGACCTGGTAGGCATCGCAGACCCTGTCCCGCAGGACACGAGCTCTTGGGAAGATGTTTTCTTTCCAGCTCAGTGGAAAAATCAAGATAGTGCCTGGTAATCCTCCTGGGCTAGATTTAGCTAATAAGTGAAAACCACCTTTCATAACTTGGGGGTGTTTATACAATTTCCCTGTGCCTGAACCAGGTCAGATTAACAGGCTAACAATATGAAAGGTAATATGAATAAAAACGAACAAATGAATTGTCATACAGATTACATCTAGCCCTAGCACTTACCTTGGTGCCTACCTTGCATCTAATGGTAGCACCATACATACGTAAGTGCAAGAGAAGGGGCAATAGGGGATGATCATTTGCCATCCCTCATTATTTCACCCTCATCCCTACAACCTAGATATTATTTCAAAGACCTGGTAACCCAAGGCTCAATATATCTGCTAATTTATTTTTTAACAAAGATAAATTACGACAACCCTCCATTGTACTGTCCTTCATGTAGAATATCCAATGTTTTTTTGCTAATTAATGGTCTCATTAATTTCTCTGACATTCCTCTCCAGTTCAGGTAGTCAATGTGAAGTTAAAAAATACATCCTTCCTTCATTTTACATGCAGATTTGGTAGCCTTTTAGGCAAATCCTTGGTTTTTACTATGAGACAGGGAGAACAGCTGCTCCTGATATATCCTCTCTAAGCCATTCCTTACCTTACAAAGATCTATCATGAACTTATCTTGAACAATCGCAAACTTTTCAATCAGTTTTTATAGGAATATCTTCCCTGTCTTTGATTATACTCATCTCTAGTTCTGCAGTGTCATTTATCAGGTGGAAAATGCTCTTAGTCTTTTCCTAACGCTTCTGATGAAACCAACTGATTTATATATTGGACTACGTTTTATCTCTTACCCTCTGTTTCTAATACATTTGGGGCTTTGCTTTGTTCTTTATTTCCAGCAATCCATTGACCAGGCTTACCTCTCCCAGTCACCTGTGTCAATCCCAAGCCAAAACAGTTAATTCAGACGTACAAAAAGTCTACATTTTCTCTCTGGGAAGGAGGGAAGATGATTTTACATTTACTGAGGCTGAACGTTCTTTTGCAACTTTCCACCCTTATTAACGCATACGGGAGAGTGTTGCTGTCCCCATTTTGCAGGTGAAAAAATTAATGCAGAACAGGCTCCAAACCCAATGTTCTCTCTTCCAGTGACACCTCCTAATCAAAATGCTGCCTGGTGGGTTGCGTGATGTTACGAAGAGCGCAGCCCGGCTCCCCAATGACATAGGTCTACTACTGCAATTAGCATGAATTAGTACTTTTGTTAGTAGTCTCAGCAGAGCTGTCAAATTAATTGGAAAAGAAATTTAACAAATGCCTTTCCCCTTAGAGATATTCTTTCAGGTCAGGGTTGAGGCATATTGATTGAGCAGTGTGGGGGAAAGCTTATGTTCCTTACGCCCTCGCTGAACCTGTTTTGTTGATAAAAAGAGAGAACTTCAGTTTCTGGAGCTGTTAATCCGGTGCCTGTCAAAAGCAGCCCACTGACATAAAAAAGACAATCAATTTTATTATATTGAAATATTCCAGCTGCTGTTAAAAAAAAAAAAATTAAAATAAAAAGGCTCGATGAATGGCCAGTGACTAGAGTATCTATACATTAATTTTTCATGAACTCTCACTTTCTCACACATCAAAGTTAGTTCTTTCAGTTTATCTCTAATTTTTAAAAAAATCCAAAAGCTAGTGCAAAAGCTAATGCAAAAGCTAGTGCACTGTTTCCCCAGTTTTAAGGTATTTCTGAATTCAACCTCTGGAAGCAGGACATGGCTAGACACATATAAGCCTTAAAGTTTAGGAAGCAAGCAGTGGAGACACTATATTGTCCTCCCTTACCAAAACAAACAAACAAAAAGTTGGCACTCAGATTAAAGGAGAAGAAAAGCTAAAATCATGTGGCTATGCCTCCTTCGATGGGGGCTCCTGAATCCCTTACTGTTGGCCTCACTGCCAACCATTGACATGTTGCTGCTTGAAGGCACTGAGAGCTGGTGCCAGGAAAGAGAAGCTCCTAAGAAAAGAAATGGTGCTGCAATGGCCGGCACTTAAACCTGTATGAAAAAAGTCCTGTGGTTTAAGCCGCTGTCATTACTTGTTGACGTACATCTGAGATGTAATTTAGTGTATCAGAACACAGCTGTAATTTGTAACAGCCTACAAGAAACAGCTGTTGCTTTGCTAGTGATGCTCTTCACGTCTCTTAATGGGTCTATCTAACATAAGTGTTTTAGTTCAGATCTGGAGAGCACTTTTAAAGCAAAATCTCAGTTCTCTCTTGCCATGACCTGGTTCACAATGTAAAGTGTCTCCAGAGCACACAAATAGGTACACTGGATGATGCACTCCTTGCTACAGGGAGTCTACCAGACCTGACTAGAGATATTCTAGAATAAAACATGCTGAAACGGTTATGGTATTGGCACGGGGTCCTTGATATCAACTGCTAAACACTACTGATCTGCTCCTACTTGGCCACACTACTTGCTAATGTAGACTTAACTCATGATTACCAGCCTTCAAATATCTCAGTGCAGTCAGCATTGCTAAACTTGTTAGATATTTCCATAAAAACAAAGATTTAAAAAATCCTGGTAATGGAAAAAAAAGTATGATTTTATTATTGGAAAGCCATTAACCATATAAGCGCAAATAAACAGACATTATGGTCTGTGTTTTACCATGTTTAATAGGACATAGAATAGGCACAAAGAGAGGTTTCGGTGATTACTAAAGAAAGGCTTTAACTGAGGACTGAAACATTATGGCTTCATCATTGTCCTAACAACCTCTCTTCCTCATGTGCCTTTTTCACTGACTGTATTTTCATCCAGTGGAAAGCCTGAAAATTAAACAGCTACGGCCTCTGGGGACATCTGTGCGCTGACAATCTTCTCACAGCTGAAAGGAAAAGCCCAAAGCTTTTGCAAAACTATCTAACCACTCGAGTGCAGTATTTATACATTGCATGCTTTAGCTTTTATCTGGAATTCCTTGGTATTTTGCCTTTTTTAAAGAGAGCTCTTAATTACTTAACATGCATTTTCTATGCATTTATTAGAAATGTGTAGCTTTGCAGGGTAAGCAATTATCCGCTTAACAAAAACTCAGTTAAATGTAAACTAAAAAAAAACCCCACAGTTCAGCATTTTTATTCACTAGCCCAATACCTGTGTGAATTCAAGGGGGTAGAATCTCAGCTGTTCAGAAAACAAAGAAGCTGATGTATTGCGTTTTATAGGGTATTTGCTACAGAATTGAATCTCTCTTTGTAGTGGGGAAGCTTTACAAACAGTAACAGCAACAAGAACTCAATATACTCCAAAATCATTCACTTTGCAATGCAGAAAATTCATTGGAAGGGAGAGGAAACTAAGTTTGCAGTCTTGCATTCTGTATATATTTTCTCTAACAAATGGTACTGTGTGCTAGTTCAACTAACAGTTTTCAATTCTACTGCAGGTCCATACTAGCAGCAAGTTAACATCATTGCATTTTATGGGGAAAAGAACTGAAGAATGGCATTAAAATATATCTAATGGCTCCACATTGTTTTATACAAAAGCTTTTGCTGTATAGACACCATACCATTTTCTGACTGAAGGAAGAATACTGGAAACACAAAGGATTTAGCTACACCATTGTTTATAATTTCATTTTTCCACTTCCTGCCTTATCAATTCAAAAACAGAAACCAAGAATGCTGAAAGAACATACAGACCCCTCAAAAGTCAAAAGCATTTAGGCAAATCCACCACGAGATATGAAATTCTGCATCTATCAGTACCAATTGATGGAGAAGAAGGGTTGTGGTGGGTTTTTCTCCTACTAGGAATATTCCCACCTATTCCCACTAGAATTTCTTGGTGTTGACTAAGAGTTTCAAGCCACACACTGCAGTTGAGCTGAAATAATTTGTCTGCTTTGGCTTGGAAACAGGGAAGTCAAGTTACGACTGGTCACTTTGCTTGGCAAAACTCTGATCAGCGTTCTGTTTCTAAAAGACCTATTTTACTTTTTCTTACCAAATCAGGTCATAAAACCTGATAGCACATTTGATAATGAAGTAAATTATATGGAAGGATATTAAACCAAAATTGAATCTTACTGGATCAGGGCAGTCCACTGCTGTCTTAGATTATAAGTGATGTACCATCACGGTGATGTATATAAAACACAGGAAATTGTTGCACATTAATAGAATAGTAGTTTAATCAGCCCTCTTAAGAATACCCAATATATTCAAGCACAGACATATTTTGATCTGGTTGTAACTGTAGTGAAAAGCCTATATTTTATCATTTAATAAAGCCTTTTAAATCTTCTATTGTGTGCAAAATTTAAACCAAGTTACAGCCATGGAGAGTAGAGCAAATCTCAAGACAACGAAAAAGGTTTTATTTCTTGGCTAAGTCATATATTCAGAATTTGTATTTATTTATATTATTTTAAAGAACAAAAAAAGATCTAGAAGGAAGCACTCTGCACTCTCTAAACTTACAGCCAAATAATACTAAATAGCACACAAAACCAAACAATATCATGTTTGTTGTGTCCAAGAGACTGGACACAAAATATTTGTTTCATTGCTAACTAAAAAAAGAATCAAGTTAGACAAATCAGTTCAGATAACTGAAAAATATTCTTCTCACATTGCTAAGAAAAGTATACCTAAGTCCTCTATTCTTTTTTAACTCCTCCACCCTGTATGCCGTACAGCAAGAAACTCTCTCCCTGCCCTAATTCTAATAGATTTCCTTGCAAAGCCTGGGGCATGTTCAGGACAAAGCAGGTGGAGGCTGTGAAGGAAAAGAGCCTCACTGAGCACAGCATCCCCCACCGCTGAGCACATTTTTGAATGTACTCTCAGCAGTCCTACCCATAGCAATGGATGACCCCAGCATTATTTAACATGGGGTATATACCATATTTCTAACACCACCAAGGATTACGCTGCTGAACATAAACAGAGTAGCTAATTTCTCCAGTGAAAACAATCCAGTAAACAAAGTCTGTTCTTGAAAAATAAAGTTATAACAGAAATATTTTTCTGATTATTAATATGATTTTGATTGGGACAACTGGTTCCCAGCATATACAACACTGTGAGCTTTTTGTCACTAAATACTTGCCCTTGTTTGAGCAACAGAGGACTAATTTCTCTTTCAGTAATTTTACTTTTCAGTAAAGTCTCTTCTAATGATTGGGAAAACTGTACTTTTAGAAGACTCTAGTGTCTGAATTTGTGAAAATATTTACTTTATAGCCAGCTATGGTATGTGGTTTTCAAGGTCTCAGTGTTTTCAAATTAGCCAGGTGCAGGGAGGAGGAGGAGCAAGACCTGGGCACTTGACCCAAGCTGGCCAACAGGATTATTTCATACCATGAACATCACATGCAAGATAAATTAGAAAGTTTGCTGAGGAGTTCTCTCTCTTCCTATGATGGCTGCCACCCTGACAACTTCTTGCCCGGGTGCTGGACCCCTGAGCCCTTCCCTTCCTCCTGAAGCCGTAGCACTCGCTGTGTCCGATGTTTGCTGTCCACTGCTGGGAGTGCACAGCTTCCTACTGATAGAATTGGCTGAGTATAATCCTTGTATATTTTATATTGGTATCAATATTTTTTTTAGTATTATTAATGTTAATTATCTAGTCTTACTGTATTAAATCTGTTTATATTTCAACCCTTGGGTTTCCCTGTTTTTTCCCGATTCCCTTTCCTGGGTGGGGAGGGGTCATGGGGTGAGAGTAATTGTCTAAATGACAATAAATTGTTGTGGGTTCCTCAAACCATAACAATACTACATTTGAAAAATTTGCCAATTGAATATCCAGAAGGAGACAACACCTGGCATCAGACAAGAACCCCCCCTTCCAGACCCTGATTCTTAAATCAGAACCACACTGAAATAGATAAAATGAAGGTAATACCATTACCTTGCTTTGCAGAAAAGATCCTAAGGTACATAACACAACTAAAAGGATTTTTATTTTTTTTTCAACAAACAAGATATGAAATCCAGAGGCAAATGAGATCCTAAGAATCCTGGCTGTCCTCCCAAGCTGACACAGAGAGGAGAATAGGAAAAAGTTTCATCCCTGTGTCAGTAAGTGGTTACACGTCCCACACCCATTACTAACCATGTGCATTTCTGAGGACCCAGGACTGATAGATCGAAATCTACATCTGAGGTAAAGGCTTTGCAGGCTGGTGAGATCACCTATAAGCTTCCTGGCCATAGCTGCACCTCCCAGCCCCATGCTGGGATGCTGTGTGCAACGCAGGCAGGAGCCACCTTCTGAGGCAACCTGCTGCTCTGGTGTAGGTCGTCCAGATCCTGCTCAAGGATTCAGCTTGGGACAGCACCAGACTACCAGAAGAGGTTACTTAAACTGTGCGTTTCTGTAAAGCCATTGTCCAGGGGATCACGAACTCTCATTTCACCACACAGAGTAAATGCATATGTCAGTTGTAAGCATCCCATATGCAGGTTTTCTCCTATAAAAGTGGCTCTGTGCTTCAGACAAATGAATGCAGTTAGTTGAGGTATAATAGAAACAACAATAAATGAAAAAGCATTCATAAACATGCTCTGTGGCCAGTATAAACTTTGGTGCCCATGTAAGTCAGTAAAGCTTTTATATATTGCTTTTCTTGCTCTTCTCCTTGCCACCTGTGCTGTATGTCAGATTAGAAGTATTGAACAAGCAATTACAATAGGCAAGTATAACTGTATTTTGAAGGTACTGTCAAAGTGCATTAATGAAATGCCATATTAGAGCTTAACTAATCTGAAATGATCTTCAACTAACATGAATGTCACTAATACTGTGATCTGCTGTACTGACATCATGACGTAAGACTAAGACAGCTTTCCACAGTTATAAACCTGGCACCGCAGATCCAACATCACGCCGTAGCAGCTGATTAAGCACTCACATCCCCACCTGGTGCCAAGAAAATAGCACACACAACCCTTCATTTTGGCTTGTCCCCATCTTATAAATTAACTGTGCGGTGAACCTCCTTTGGACTGCCTTCAACTCTGACAAAATGCGGTTAACTGAACAATGCATGGCCAGCAACGTAAGGGCAGGTAGCTTACTCCAGTACCATCACAACTTTCTCCACTGCTCTGTGCCGTTTGGGACAGGGATTACAAGCTGCTGTGTTCAGGGACACATGGTCCAGCTATGAACAGGGACACTGATTTGCACTGACTGGGAAGCCAGCCACTTTCAGACACAGCTATAGTTCACTTTCTAACTCTCCCCTAACGAGGGAAACTTTGCTTCTACATTAGGACTCACTGTTAAGGAATGATTTGCTCTTTTCCCACTTCTTCTCTTGGTTACAGCGAACACTGGGTTAAATGTGTCTCCAGCACATACTTGAAATAGGCTAGCAGCAACTAGCCTTGTTATTCTTGATGAATAATGTAACTTAAGAGCTGTAATACTTACAACTGATTTAATAGCTGCCAACAGTCCCAGTTTAGAAAAGAGTGATGCAATGCTTGTAAATTTGTCTTGAATCATATTAATCCCCCCTGCTACCCTGCAAGCAGTTGGAAATGTTACTGCCCTGCTTGCTCAGTGGCACCCTCCTTTTGCTTTGTTTTATCAGTAGCAAAGGTTTCTCTGACTCCTATCCTCAACTTTTCAGAAGTTACTCAGAGACTGATACCACCATGGTCAATTCAGTACAAGACTCTCACCCAATTTAACAGATGGCCACTTCCAAAGTTCAGAAGCAAAGATTAAACTCAATGCATCATCGTGGGGAAGAAGGAACAGCACTTCCCAGAGCTGACTTTTCTAACGAACAGAGGGACACGTGGATCACTTTCTGCACAATTCTTTCACTCTGAATCTGCAGGGGGAAAAAATAATTATCTAAAATTCACCAGAAGAAATATTCAGCTACCTAGTGGCCAGGACAGAAATCCTAGACATCTGGCTTGTAGGACGATTTGTACCTATCAGTCTTTGTGTATCTGCACTACTGACAGCTCTGAAATGAAAGTTAGTTTCACAGACACGTGACTGCTTAGAGAATTGAAACGGCTGTTACCAATTCTTTCTATCCCCTTGAAAACATCCGTTGTTAATATCACATTACCAAATTCTAGATTTGCTTTTAATACTGAAAATACCCCCCTGCCTCCCTCTCCATTCACTCTCCAAAGTCTCCAATAAGGTTTGGACTTTATTTTTATCTCATTCTTCTTACAGAGTCTTTTCTCCATCTTTTACAACTATGGCCCATCAAAGTCGGAACAGGAGTTAGGGCTCAACCAGCAGTAAAATATTCTATAAAAAGCATCTTTCTTCTAAAACTCCTGGATTACAACGTGCTCACCTCAGAAGGTTAAGGCAACACAAGTCCAGCCTCTGCAACAGCATAACAAGACTTCCAAAGTGGTGGGGGAAGGAAAATAAAACTCTCAGACATTAGGAATGCTTATCCATGGTGGTTTCATTGTGTACGTATGGCTAATGTTCAACTACTTTAAGAAAGCTGCAACAGCAGCTATCACCAAGGAAAACCAACCCATTTTCCCCTTGCATCTGAAACATGTGGGAAAGGAGCGGAGCTCCCTCTCCATTTTTCTCTACCCTTTTGTCTACTTCAGGTTTTCTTACAAAGAGAACTTTCTCTGAGAAAAGGTTTAAAAAAAGAAACCTGTGGCCCTTTCTGGGGCAGCTTTTGATTAGGTAATTTCCGTCCCAGAAAAGCGTTGTACAGCCAAAACAATTTCAAAATGAAGCCTGTAAGCAAATGTCAAGTTGAATTTTCTACTGGACCATAAACAGAGGGAAGGAAATATATAAGGACAGAAAGAAAACAGCAGGAAATAATCATAAAGCAACAACAGGACAGACTAAATATTAATAATTAGCATTTTACCCATCTAATTTCTGTAATTTTCAAATAAGCCTACTACCCCAACACTCATTTGCACTAAGATACCACAGTCCAAGTAAAAAGTAAAAGCCATGTGCAATATCTAAATAGTATCCTTCCTAATATACAGGAAAAAGTTACTATGGTATTTTCACAGCCAAATATCCTGTGAATTCCAGATTACTAAAATAACTCAGTTTATTAAGCCAAAGAAGAGTTGGCCTGGATGAGCCTGGTTGGCCTGCAGCCCACATGATTATTCAGTCTGCATGTTCACAAAACTTAACATTGGCTCTTTGAGGAAGGACTCCCAGAGATGAGGCAGAAGAAGGCCAGTTAGACTCTGCCAAAGTTCAGTGGTGAAAAACTCGGGAGTGACAACCTGCTTATCTAATTGTTAGCAGCAGGCAGCAGCGGTTTTAAGTAACAAATTAATATATTCGGGGGTTATGCAAAACAAGAATAATTTACAACAAATTGGTATCCACAGCACTTTTAATCAGCCACAATCTGAAAATCCTGAATTCCCATTAAAATAAATTGGAATTGCACTTGCTTCTACCTAGCCCGATTTTGACTGCAGGAATGTTGAGTGGTGAAAACAACTTAGTAGGGGCTTGGCTTTATCTATAGACGTTATCTCTCTAATTATATACTCAAGACTGGGAAAATAAGCATACGAAATAACAGAAAAGTTATTAAAAAGTTATTATACAGGCCAGTCTTTTACCCACATAATGGAAAACGGGGTCCAACTCTGAGTCCAAGAGACCCCAAATGACTGATCAGCTTCTGAAGCAGTGACTTCGTTCAGGGGCAGATAAAGAGAACAGCACACATAAAAAGAAGAAGGCGGGAGACGGGGGAAACTTCTTCCCTGGAAAATTTAAAAGGTTGTTTCCAGGGGTGACCCCAGTGAAAGGGAACATGATCAGACTGTAAATGATAAATAACCAGGCAGCGTGGGAAAAGTAGGTAGGGTTGATCTTGCCTCTGGGGAGAGACTGAAAGTCCTCTCAAATCCCTGCCTGCCCACTTTGATGGCCCTGTGGTAAGGTCCTTCCTTACCTTTCTCCCTCTTCAAGACAGGGCCAGGAACTTTTTGGATGGGGCTTTAAAAACCATGAGAAAGAAATACTTTTGCATCATTGCATATTCACAAGCAGAAAGACAGACCACAAACAACTAGCAGCCAGGACTGATCCCTGCCAGAAAGAGGACACCAGACTAGAAAGCTACTCGTCCCCATCCATTCTACATGGTAGTCCCTAGATTTCATAGAATTACACTGGTACAACTGGTTAAGGTATGTTTTTCTCTTTCAACAATTGCTATAGGAACTTCTGTGTATCAATATTTTTCTTAGCTATATCTTCAAATTTCAACCTAAAGCTTTGCGTTTTTATAGCCAGCAATAAAATAAGACCTATCCTCCTTTGCAGCAGCTGAAACATATTCCTAATGGATACATAATAAATACTTGTAAAAAAAAAATCTTTCAAAAACTCATCTCAAAATCTTAACTTTTTTTTTTTTTATTATTATTGATTTATTTATTTTGGCTTGGGCTATGTTTAGAAGCAGACAACAGAGTTCAAACATGACTGACTAGCCACATCATAAGAGGTTATCATGAGCAATAGTAACTACATTTGTGTATGTTCTTCACTTCGTGTAAATATGAGACTGGAAAATGCAGTTGTGTAAGCTTCTTTCATTGTTTACCGTGGGCTACAGGCATGGCAGATCCTCGCTCTTTCTCCACACCATGACTTATACAGCTGCAGTAACTCCCATGCACAGCTAAGCTTTAAGAGAACAACTGCAACCTGTATTAAACTATGGCAAGAGGTTTCAGAAGATCCAAAGTAATTTAACTCTGCATCTGTGCTCTGTGTGGAAACACTTAATACAACTCTATTTTGGTTTGCTGTTGCTAATCACATTTCAGGTAACAACTAGAGAAAGATGGACCACCTAAATGTGTGTATTAACCTCTTTTAGTTCCATGACTGTAAATCTCTCTGCACATCTTTTGCTTAACAGTCATTTATATCAGCTTATCTTAAATAGCTTCTTAATCAATTCCAGTTAAAACAAAATTAGCCTGAAATTAAGCCAGGATCTATACAAGAGTAGCACTAGCTTAAATAAATCAATTTCAAACAGCAACCTCACCTAAAGCTACACAGCTTGCTGATGCGCGAAACAAGAATATAAGCACTAAATCCAAGTAAGAGTTTCTTAAATCAGAATAACGTCCACATATGTGTTTGCAATTATCTAATTAAGCTGTTCTCACTAATCAGGACACCAGCATTTCCAATGGAAAATCTGGATGTGAGCCAACAGGATTTCCTGATAAACATAGATCAAAAATCTATGCTAAAATACAGAATGACTGATTCTGGCATTTCTAAAATTTCTGTGGGAAAATCCCAACACACACTGGAAAGAGGCCAAAAACGTACAAATTCAGCAGCAGTAGTTTAATTATTTAATTCCCAAATTTTAGGATAGGACTGCTGAGTCCCATCTTGTCTGATTTTTCCGTTCTCATTGTCTTTCCACAATAGTATCCCAGGACTTCTTTATTTTTTCACTTTGCTTTCTTTACTTAGTTGAGCATTTCTTGAGCCGTCTTCCTCAGCTCAGAGCCACACCACCGTTATAGCTCCTGTGACAGCTCTCACACATTTGGTCTGTCCTAGCTGGTCACCCTAGTGTGCACAGTAAACCACACCAAAACATCACAATTGTCTTCTCATTATGTTCTCCTTTTCCTTTCACCTGAGCAATTATATTACAAGAACCATTTTCTGTGATTTCCTTAAAGGCTTTTATCACATAGACACATCAGAATATTTCCCTAATTTTCCAAAGAACAATTTTTAATTTTCCTTAGAGGTGGTGACCAGGAAGGACTTCCCAGTTGCCCTACAAACGAGACTTTTGTCTTCACAGCTGCCACTAAAGTGCAAGTCACCCATCCAGCATTCTTATTTTACACCTGTTTTACTTAGTGCTTTATTTCCTTTAACATGAAGTTTGGTGAATGCAGCTGTTTCTAGGATAACTTCCAATTCGGACAATGATTGATTTCTGTTAGATTGATCTATGATGATCCAAATGGTTCTTGTTAACTGATATTTGCCCAGACAATTATGAATACATATATGTATTTATTTATATGTATAAATATGTTTTTATATATATAAGGAAAAAATGTATAAGCACTAATAAATAAATTCAGTAACATTAGTTGTAGGAATTTATTTTTAGGAAGAACAACGCATATATTCCATTATTTACTGGTTTATATTCCTAAACATAAAATATTAGAAAATTAACACAATCATTTCAGTGTACATATGTTGATTTCCTTTAGCTATCTGCTGTTTAATTAAGCTAAACATAGTTGTTTGAATATCTGAGATACAGAGTTGCTAGACATTACTAAGAACAACCTGTGGTACTGTGCAGAAATTCAAGGTCTCTTCCATATAAATCAGATTCAAGCAGCAGACTACCAAACATATTCCTATTTCAGAATAATCCTTTGTTGGAGTTCAAGTTTTCTATTATCCTACACTCAGAGAAATGGCCTACTGAGTTCCAGCCTCTTCCATCTCTTTAGAAATATTCATTCATTATCCAGCTCCAAGACCTACAACTCCTCCTTCTACAGCTCCTGAGGCTGCAGGTTGCTGCTACACATGACTGTAGCAATGCAAAGTCCCTTTGTTATCCCATCCACTAATTTTCTGCCACCAAGATTAAGACCTAGCACAGAAGAAAGCTAATAACAACATTCTCTGGTTTATTTTACTGGTGAACCTTGGTATTCATAATGAACAAGAGAAGAAAAAAAAACAGCAAGAAAGAGAAAGATGATCAATTATAATAAGCTGGCGATGTTTTATTCGAATAGAAAGGATGTGAGCCATCGAATAAAAATCAAAATAGTCTTTGGAACAGCACTGCCAAAATACAGTATAAGAACCTGCATGGAAAATACTTCCTGAGATAAAGGGGTGAGCTGGCAGAGCAAGCACACACATTGACTAATGTGAAAATAAATACAACCACATTCAGAGCCATACTGGAACATCATCAAGGCAGTATCTGAATTCTCCAAGGACCAACAGGCAACTCCAAGCATATTACCCATCCCCATAAAATGACCTAGGCTAATGCTATTGCAGATGTGGCAAATGCAGTTGACAAGACTAGATAAATGGATTTAAGGCTTCAGTCAGTCCATATGGGGCATTTCAGAGAAATCAAGGCTGCACAGAGAAGACAAGCTAACCAAAAGCAGACAGTACTAAACTAAGGCCATAAATAGCTGTGCAATGGGATACTTTGCAGAAAAAAAGCCAAAACAGGGTTGGTGTGTAGAATGATGTGTTGCTTCAAGATCATACTTCTGAACTTCATGCAATAGCAAGAGTGAAGCTACAATCAGAGCATCATACATTCTTAACAAAACTTTAAAAAATACTATTCTGCTAGGGAGAGGAAAGTGAAATTTCTGTTTTAGAGTTGAAGAAAGAGTACTGCTCTCAGGCATGTCCAACCTTTCACCCAGTATGCTGGGAGAATTTGGTCCATCTACCTGTTACCTTGTGGTGAAGTCCATGTATACAGTGTTTACACTAGAAATGCCCACCAACTCTGTCCAGAAAAGCATCCAGAAAATGTCAGGAAACAAAACGCTGTATTTGTCTAGAAAGTCCAATTTTTTAAAAGTGTTTTCAGCAGCTAACCAGAGGAAAAGAAAAAACTGCTAAAATTTAACATTCTCCATAAAAGCCTAGGAGGTATTCATAAAAAGTGAGGCAAGTGCAAGAGAAAAATGCCTGTAGTCAAGAAACTAAAGCTAACATCTTAAAAGATGAAAAGGAAACTACTAAAAACAAATAGTGTAATGATTTGGCAAAGGAGATTCTGAGATCACCATTTCAAACACAGGTTTCAAGGTTGGATGTGACAAAGAACTACTGTAGAAAACTAGCAGTGCTATCATGTAATAACCCAAAGCTAAGTACAAAATGACTCCAGAAGCTCTTTTTCAGCCCTAGTATCTCTGCCTCTCACTTTCAACCTTTGCCACGACATGATTTTGTTATAAACAAAGAAGGATAATGACCTTGCTCCCTGTCAGCCATTAGACAAGCGAGTGCGAGCACCAAACACTGAAACGTGGTTACGACCCACATCTTGAGAACACGTGTTCTGGGACCTTGAAGTCTCCTCTCGCAAAGTATAATTTAAATGACTTGAACAGCTTTGTTCTTACCAGCTAAAACTCAAGTGTCTTGGCAGAGTGGTTGAGAAACGTTGTTGCAGCACTTCCCTACTCTAATCCTGGCAGGAGCTACTGTTGTTAATCCTTTGCTTTCCTAAGAACTAAATTCATTATTATTTTAAATAGTCATGGCAGATGTTGAACTGATGCTATTCGTGCATGCACAGAGAGATTGAGGCGCTCTCCTTTTGCCCAAGTGATGCAACTGCACTGAAAGTTAATATCCTTCAATAATGCCCTTTAATCCTAATATTCTCATAAATAAGATACTTTGGACTCTTGCCAAAAAAAATTAAAATATTTAAATGCATAGGAAAAAAGAGAAAGATTTTAAAGGTAGATTTCAGACTGAGCAAAGCATTATCTACAGTCCACTATTCATATTTTCAGAGAGGACAGTGAGATCCTTCAAAGTCTTAACTACCAATATTAAATTAGACAAAAGCAAGAGGAAAAAAACAACTTTACAAGAACAAAACAAATAAATACTGTGATAGAGCCATGTGAATTACACCAGAAATATTTTATTCATCTGGCTGTGGAAAATTTGGAGAAATTATCTCTCTTTCTCTGATTATTTACTTATTTATTGCGTGTTTGATAATGCTAAAGAAAGGTATCAAGGTAGCCGCACAAGCAACCCCAAATCCTTTATTTAGCTCTATATCACAAATAATCCAATCTTTTCAAATTCAATTCCTTCATTTTAAGTCACCATTCTCAGTAAAGACAGAGAAAACGAAATTCCTTTTTGATGTAGTAATTCCTTATTACATTTCTACTGTATTTCAGGAAGAGGCTGCTATGTTGCAACTAATAAAAGAGGACTACTTTTGAACCAGCAATGTATAAGCAGGTGGGATGTAATTCTCACAAACAGGAGAAGAAAAAGAGTGGCAGAAAGCAAAAAATTAAGATAAAAACTCAACTACCCCAAAGGAGAGAATAGCAATCTTCAGCAAAATAGGAAATGCTATTAGAAAGCTGAAGATGCAATTCGCATTTTAAAAATGAAGTGTTAAATAAAGCTGTTAGTCACTGCCCTGTGACAAGTATACAGCTTGTTTTCTCAGAAATTATATAGTGTCTTTTTTTGGTACTAAAAAATGAACAAATTAAAAAAAAATTGAGACATCTTAACTTTCAGACATGGAAAAAGGAACTTCTTATTGTACTCACACCTCATACTAAAGGTTTAGAAACACAGGATCTGGAAGTTATTTTCTGCCTCTATAAAGAGAAAGTTGGGCAAACACTCTACCATGGGAAGATTTTTTTATATTTATGAAGAGTTAGTATGGACCTGATGGCAATTCAGATAAACAGTCATTTTGACATTTTAACATACTGTACTGATACCTTCCTTTAATTGGGTGGTTTTCTACTGGCTCCTACTAGTAAGTAGCATCCTCTTGAGACTGCTGTTTCACTGCCTGCGTGGCCTTTGGATTGATGAAGCCACTATTTGATGAATATCTGGACGTAAATACTCTTTAGATATTTCTTGTTTCCCGTGTCACCTTTCCAAAACTCAGCACACCATTCTGAGTTTCACCCTCACACGCTGAGCACTATTTTAATCTAAGATCAAAGGCTTCACAGACACGGTTCTGCTGCTTTGACTTTCAAAAAGCTGTGGTAACTGAATGCTTAAACGTGACAGGCAAGAGGTATTTTGATGGGAGTCGCTAACTTGCATGAAACGGTAACGAGTTGCTGCCTATTGCTGTCCGGTCTACACAAAAACACAGTGATCAGCAAGACAGAAACACAGTTCACCTTACCGTGTGTCATTTAACCTTTATTTTATTTCAAGTATCAGTCCTATGAAAAAAAAATAAAACCAACCAAATCAAAACTTTGCAGCTTGCAAAGTTGATGCTGAATACTCGACGCAGGAGTGCTGCAGGACTTGTCCCTTTCAAAACGGCTTAGCTGGATCCCGTGTAGGATTTGGGGTTCAAATATCCTTTTCTACGCGACAGCCAAAAGCAGCACTGAGCACAACTAAAGTGTTGTACTCAGATGGTCAGAAATACGTATGAGTGGAGTCAGATAGCTGCAATGAAAAGGGTCAGTTAAAAACTGAAGGGTCAGTTACTGCCTTCACAGTTCTCAGCTCAGCATACAGGGGAAGAAACGTCTCACGCTGAAGCTCTGCTTTTGTAAGAGACAGAAATGCCAGGCTTAGGCTTTCTCCTTAATCGTATCAGATGTTAGGAAAAATGTAAGGGTTGAAATTACACATGGAAGTAGCTCTTTTTATGGGTTTTCTTGTGGCAAATAAATGAACACTACTTTGAGTGCTGACTGGTGCTATAGGATAACCAGAGTAATTAAAACAGGAAAAAAAAAATAATTGGAAATTTCACAAGGCTTTCCTTCATATAGCCCATTAACTCGAGCACCGGCAGGTGCCAGTATTATTTCTTCAGTTCCCTCTCCTTTATTTAGTTTCAGAAATAAGCCTGACTAAACAAAGTTGAAAAGAAGCAATGGTGGAGGCTGCAAAGGCTTTATAATTACACTAGAGGGAAACAGATGAGAAAGTGCTGACTACACATTACAACATCTGAGATCACACTACATCAAAAAGCTGCCCAGCCTGGTGTGTACAATAGTGACAGAAAACTAGCAAAGTTTGTAACAGAAGCATTAGTGCTGACTGAAAAGAGCACTGTCTGATGTACTCCAGCGTACATCAATTAAAAGTGCTCCTCTCCTGAGGCTCACGGAGCAGAGGGACCTCAAGTGACAGCAAGTCTCTGCATCCACCCAAGTCCAGGGGGAAAAAAAAAAATAAAAAATTCAATCAAATCATATGCCTGTGGTTCAGCTGGGATGTCAGCACATTTGTTAAGAATTCACTGCCAGCCATCTCCAATTTATCTCCACTGACTGGGCACTGAAGCTGTCATAGGGCAGATTGTAAACCTGCTCAAAAATACATCAAACCTCTTGCGAAACAACAAGAAGTTCATCAGGAGAAGAGATGTTTTCATATATCATGCCAGTCGGGCACCCATGTCACATAAATCAGCCCAAACTTTTCGCCATGCAAGACAAAGTTTCTTTCTTTTTGCTGTCAGTAAGCGACAGAGTTATAAAGTGCAGGAAATGATCCTTGCACATAATCTCATGCAACATTGCACTTCAAGGTCCTCAGTTAGTGGTTTAATAATAACTCTTCAGCCTAAGTACCTAAATTGCCTAAAAGGTATCTTCAATGTGCAATCTTGTTCTGATCTCATTATTCAAATATTCTATAAAAAATTCTCATGTTTCCTCCCCTTTCTTGCAGGCTTGGGCTTTTGTTCAGGACTAAAAGTGCCTTTTTTATTTTCCTTAAGCATCTTTGCATATACATCAAGCTGTTCTACATAATTAGGTTCTGCGGGTTTAGAACATCACGATTCTTCTCCGAGCCAGGCAAGCCTCGCATGCCTCAGGAATACTAAAGAAAGCAGCTTCTTGTGTAACTCCGATGTTTGCAAATGCCCTCTCCTTCGGGAAAGGTGAGGATTAGTCTTCTCAGAACTATGTGCCCGGTGAGAAGTGCTAATAATTGAACATTAGAGATAAACCGCTAAAGGTATCTACTCACACCATGGGAGCCGGGGTTTTGATTTGCTTGCTGGGCCAAAGATTTTGCCTCCCAAATAAAAAAATTACAGAGACGGTAACAACAAAAGTGAGTCCATCATTGTCACTGACTCAAGACTGAGTCTCGGTGCACGTCACCTGGTTTCATCCATTTTCCCAGCTTTGAAATAAGGCCTTCAGATGCCTCTGAGATGTCGTGTTGTGTTAGCAGAAGGCTTTACTATTTCCTAATAGAGATAAACTCCTAAGAGTTTATCTGTGAAAAACCCCTTCTTCTGCATAAGGTGCTTGTTAAGCTATTAACTTTTACAAGAAACAGTTTGATTTATTTTAACTCTACTAACCTTTATGCACTGAACTACATTCACTTACATGGCCAAATGCCACAAATTGGATATTTTCATGGATGATGCAAAAAGGATATCTTCCTTTTGTTTTTTATCATTTTGCAAAGTTACAGAAATATGTAGCATCCTGAGTCACAGAAAATCAGCCAGGCTTCCAAAAATTTAGCTTCCAAAGCAAAAACTTGTGTTGGTAGAATACATTCTATCTCACATTATATTCTTAAAAAGCAAAAGCATTACAAACCTCATGTGGCCACAAGCTGAACTTTGGGAGAAGACATTATCCTTTCATACAAAAAAAACTTTAGTGAAACCCATTTTATCACACACGTATTCCCAAATAGCTGAAATAGATTTTACACAATTTACAGATAAAATGTTGTAAATTATACTCAGGTGCAGAAAAGAAAAGCTACCCCCACCATCAAGAAACATGACTTCAAAAATTACAGGATCGGTTCACTCAAAACTAGAATTAACTTTGCTTGGGGTTAAGGCAGAGCTCTTGCACACAAAATAGTTTTTGTGTATAAATATTATTTCCCTGACATACTTGGCAGCCAAAACAGACAAGGCATTTCTGCGAAGTTGATTCTGCGTGTGCAGGGGGAAGCTCCCGTTTCTGCCAGACAAAGCTTAAAGTAAAGCTTAACAAACTAACCTCTCCCCCCAAGACCAAACTAAAGGTATGGTAAGAGAACAGCGAGGTTAAATATGGTCCTTTATTCAGAGCTGTTCAGAAAACTAATGAGAGACTTTCAGGGGAAAAAACACCTTCAACACCACAGTGCTTTAATGAGATGCAGTCTATCTACACAGGCAGCCTAACACAGAAAATTAAAGGAATTCATATTGCAGTTGCCCAATGACATTTTGTAATCAAGACTTTCTGTATGAATTGAAAAACAATTTTTTCCCATTTAAGGTGTTCGGGTTTGTATTAAAAAGTTAAAAGATTTCCATTCAGAGGAGACATTTATCAGAATTAAAGTTTCTACTGAGAAAAATATTTTTCTGCTGTAACTGAGCTTTGAAATACTATTTCTAACCATCAGCAGCCATATCTCTACGTGCAGAGTTATACCTATGTTGCCATGTATGTGTTTCCACAGCTTTGCAAGACCCATGTGAATAGAACGGAGTCTCTGTATTCCAAAGATGTTACCAGTGCATGCTTGATTTCTCACTCAGTTCCTACCCTATGCCCATATCCTGTCTAATAAGGAGAAATTTGTTATATACTTGGCCTTGTAAAGGCAAGGTTGCATTTTAGCAAGAAACAAAAAACCCCTCTTCAGCAAACCAAACGAGACTTATAGTTCAGCACAGGCACATCCTTTTCTTTTTCATGTATTCATTCACACACGGGTCCAAACTGATCAAAATCCTTAAAACTCTCTCTAAGAGTTACCTTTCTAAGATGGCACCTGGGTACCATCATATTTTTATAAAAGCTTTAAAATAAAAGAAGAGGTTACAAGCTTTTTCCCTAGTTCATACCAACAGTCAATGGCAGAAACTTCTACAAGCCTCTTGATAGCATATATTTCACATCTGACATAATGACAAGTCTTCTGATGTTTCAGGTGATGCCTTAATTTTCCATTAAGTATTTATATCAGAGAGCCCCTGTGGCTCTCTAAAGAGTCAGCTGGAGCAAGGCCATGTAAAACATATATTCGAAGGCTTCTGAAATGAAATTGTGATGTTTTAAAGGTTTTGTCTTAGGTTTTGCTGCTTCACATAGACCTGCATGATAGCACCCCTCTTGTGTGGTTGTGAGGTGCTTTGCATGTCCACGGAGAGACCAGATCAACAGCCCTCTCCCCCGCAGGAGGCTGCAGAGAGATCGCTTTAAAATTAACCAACTGCATGGCAAGCTGCTTTTTTGGAAATCCATTTTTTTAACCAACATCTCTTCTCAGGAAAAGGTATGTGATGACAACTGCATGGAAAATGCGTGAATGTTCCAACTAATTATCAGCTATTAAAACAGAGTTTTCACCCAATTAGGCCACTCAAAGGGAATCCCACTAAACTGTAACCTAAAGACATCCATTCTATATCGATGCAGTCCAGTGAGCAGATAAAATGCACCGTGCTGCTGCTCCTGTCCTCGTTACAGCACTGAGGCTGCCAATTCAACAAATCATACGGTGCAGTAAGATTTTGGCCTTTGATGCTGAGAGGAAAGAAAAAGGCTTTGATGCTGAAAGCAATGAAACAATATGTGTTAAGAAAAAGACCCCCACAAAAAGTCTGAATTTTTTTTCTTGTTTTTTCTCCCCTCAGGTCTGTATTACCACTGCACTGCTACATGTCTTAAACTATACCATGCACACACGGACGTGTACATACTCTACATCAAAATATCATCCTAACTTTGTCAGATTTATACAACAATAGCATTTTTCTTCCATTAATGACTGACACATTTTTCATAGCCAGTCACATAGTGAGAGGAATCTCATTCATAATATGCTTTTCATTCTAAACATCTGCCTAAATGGATGCCAAATACAATTTCTGGGTAGGTTAAATATTTAACTGGTAACATGCCTTCTCTGACACAAATGAAGTACTATGGTGCTCTCCCATGCTGGCATTCACAGCCCTTTTCATAAGCTATCTTAAATAGCTGCAGAGAATATGAAGTCCACTGTACTGAACCGCTTGTATGCAGGCAAACACAGTGGTCTTTATGCGATGAGCACCATTATATTAATGAATGTTTGCATTAGTAACATTTATTCTACAAGAAACTGAGAGACAAACAAAAACTTGCACTTAATGCAATGCCAGTGGCAAGGACCTGCATCTGTAATTGAACAATGCTCCAGTATCACAAGCCTGAAATAATGTCCTACAGTTTGCTACTAAATACTGCTTTTGTAAGGCTCTTCACATTCATGCATGCATATCAAACACAAGCACACTGTAGTAGTTACAACCATATTTATAGTTAGATGTGGTTTAGAAACCTGTCTTATCACTGTAAATCATGCAGAGTAGCTCTGGGATTTTTGACCAGCGCTTGACTATTATCTCCTTTGGGAATCTCCAAAACCACAGAAACGTTGAATCCTTTGCCCCTTCAAGCGCTGAGATTCTCTGATATTTTCTTAGCTCAAGGAGCAAAGGAAAGGATGCTGGCATACCCCGCTCTGGTTCCTCAGCAGGGTCTGGGCACAGCCAAGTCTTGAGAAGGATGTGCTTTTCTGGTGTCCCAGAGCCACCGTTTGGGCATGTACTCTGCACAGCTCCAGCCCCATCTCTTTTCAGCACGCTGTTCCAGCCCTCTACCCGGTGAGGCAGTCACCCTGTTCCACATAATTATCAGCTTGTTAAAACTGAGTCCGTGTCCAATTACTTCATCTGAGAGGTCACTCCCTAACCTGTAATCTAACACCATCCACTCATATTGATCGGCTCTAGGAAAAACAAACTGCTTGGCTACTCCTGTCAGGGCTAAAGTATCGAAGCTGTCAATTCAAGATATTGAGATCTTGTAAGGCATACAAAAACCATTATGGTTTGAAGCCCAACTACCAAAGGTAGAGTCTTTTAACCTCTATTGACTGATACCAGAGTCGTGCCAAACTTGCTCTAAAGAATAAAGATACGTTATGGTAAATCGTACAGGCGTAGTTTGAAAATCTATAATTCATCTCAGTTCCAAGTTAGAAGAATCATTTCTCATCAGTGCAATAACATTTTGGCTTCTGAAAATGAACATAACACCTGCGCAGTCATAGCTCTTTCCAAAATCACAGCCATTTTAAGAAGTTACGTAAGGTAGCTAGTGCCAGGACAACTGGCACATTTGCATTTCATACAAACCACTTGTGCTAAGACTATGCTCACACATCTACAGGGGAAAAAAAAACGACCAAAAAATGAGAAAAGTAAACCCATCATTCTATATTACATTAAATGGAATTTGGTCACACAACAATTAATCTCAAACCAATTGCTGTCCATCAGATATAAGAGATTGGTACCACAGACAGGGAACTAAAGAAAAGACAAAAGGATCCAAGAGAGCCAGAAAGTCAACAACACAAACCTCAGGGATTTATCCATAAGACTATTACTTCTCACCTTTAAAAGGAAAAATCAAAGAAAAAATGAAAGCTATAATAAATCCATTATTACATCAATCATCTAGACAGCCACAATAAAAATGAATATTTTCCCCCCAAAACATCACCTATGACACACTTCACATTAGAATCTTGTACAAACCACTACAGAGAAACAAAACGCAAAAGATTTTACTCTTTCATGAATGGAAAAAAACATCCCAACCACATTAAATTACAAAAGATGCTCTTACATCAAGCAAGACGGCAGAACCAAATAACTAAATTTATCACAAAAAAACCTCTTAGAGAGATGTTAACAAAACTTTACCACATTCCAAGAAAAGCCTTAAAAAGTTTACAATTAGACAACAGTAAAAACTACTTCCTGCTGAGCTGTTTCTTTTGAACTTGTGCAAGGTAACCTGGGAACTAAGTTGGGAAGATTCCGGAATGCATGCTGAAAATCAACTACATCGAGACATTCAAATTAATTAAAAATTATTATTGCTCAACTCAACTATTATTTACAACTTCAGTGGTCTAGCCATTACAAAACTAAAACCAGGACCTAACAAAAAAAAAAAAACCCAAACAACAAAATAAACAAACCAAAAAACCCAAACACCAAAAACCCAACTCCAGACTGACTTAAAAGGTACCCTCCTCACTCTTCTGGAGTATTTTATCAATGTCATGACTTACTGAAAACAGGGAGAAGACGCTGCCCAAGAACAAAAGCAAGGGCTAACAATTTTCCAATGAGTTTTAGATGTTCTTGTTTACAGCCACAGTTCTAAGTTAAATATATTTTAATAGCATTTATATCAATTACTTTTTCAATTTCAAACCATTAAAGACTGTTGAACATCACTGGAGAAGGTACTGGAATGCACACGTAAAAAGGAGCTACACTGGGTACTCAGAAATCCATGCAGGCTAGACTATGGTTCATCTCACGTCAATAAAATACTCCTCTCATGTACATGTTAGTCATCTTACAGCTTTTATCTTGAGAACATCCTCTGTAAAAGCAAGCCTACTGGTAGACTTGGGAACAAGAAACTTTCTTTTTGGTGGGTAGTCTAGAGAATAGAACACAAAAATAATACTAATCTTGGCACACCAAGTAACGAGCCAACCAGAAAAAGCAGCACTTCTGTTTTCTCTATCTGGCTGCTTTCTCCCGAGTTTTCACAGTGTGTTCAGTCACAGAACTTCCTCTAAGGCAGATCAACTTTGATGCAAGGCAACACAACCCAGTGTAACCACCCTCTTTTTAATAAGAAAAAAACCAACAAACTGTCAGATTGAAACTCTATCAAGAAACATCTCTCCTGAAAGGGTATAGTGGATACAAAAATGGAGATTGTCTTCACATTAAACTTTTTAATTTTCTAATTTTAAAATTAAGCATCAATTTACCAGTGAGTCTTAGTCGTTCTTCACAAGATATTAATGGAAAATTTATTAAGATATTGAAATCATAAGGTATTTCATTATATAATATAATTCAGATATAATTTGGAAAGAAGAACTAAATGTACTTTAAATAAATAACTTATAGGAGTACTGGATTCCACATATAATTTTGGAATAGACGTTTTATGTTACAATAAAAATCAGAAAAAGTAACCATCATAATCCTGAGGAGCTCCATTTACTAGTAAGTGAATCCTGCTCTGCTAGTTACTTAAGACAGATAAACCAGCGGACCTGTACAAACTTCCTGTCTAAATATCATCTTATTAGCATGTTTATGAATGCATTGTAATAGAGTGATATTTAGACACACTGTACTGAGGCAACAGCCAGAAGACAAGGTTTTAACATTCACACCTGCAGTCCTGGGTATCTCCATCGCTCCCTCTAAACTACCACTGAGTATGTGCCATACAGAACATTTTGTAAGGACCACCCGTGTCTCTCACTCAAATCTGTGTTGACGGGGTGATTTCTTATCATTGGCTTTTTACTGAAAAAAAAATACTTCAACTGCCTCAATAGAGGCAAATAAATTCAAGGTAAATAAATTTAAAGGGAGGTCAGAGACAGAATGATTTGAGTTGTCATTACAGGAATTCAGTGAAGAAGCAATATTTTTAGTTGTTTGTCGGTACTGAACAAAGAGCCCGTCACAAACGCTTTTGCACCGAAGAGAGCGCGCTTATCAAAGTAGCACAGGACTGCTTGGATGGTGAGCACCCCGGGGCTGGGATGAGGCTTTAAAACCTGCAACAAGGCCACAGATAAGGAAGATGGGAAGAGTGTAAATAACATTACTTTGCATTTTCTGTCACTTTTCTTCCACATATCTTAGAGACATTTATACAAGGGGGTATTGTTCTTACTGTGTGTCTGTGGTAGCTGAGGCGCTGTGTGGATGAATAATGTGTCTAAGGCTATGCAGTAAGTCAAAGATGGAGCAAGGGAGCCAAGAAGCCTCTATTCCCGCCTGCCAGCTGTAACTTATCTTTTCACCGCCTTCTCCTCTTTATCACTTCTGTGTGCTAGAGCTAAAACTGGGTTTCTGGAGGCACTCAAAGTTAGCTACGCTAACCCCTGCCAACAGCCTAACTTCAGATGTTTGAATATCTCCCAAAAATTAGCTTGCTGCAAGTAGGAAATAGCCAAACAGTATATGCATTTAATACAAGCCCCCAGCAGAATTTAAGTGCTTGCATAAAATCAGTACATAAATAATGATGTCTCTTCATTCTGACTAGAACTGTAACATACTGACCTTGGAAGGCGGCAAGAAAAAAAAAAAAAAAGGCTGTAACGTCTGTGTCCTGAAGGCAACATTTACCGCTGCCACCCATTAAAATAGTCACTATTACTGGTACAGACCATGTAACTTATGAGAAATATACTTTGACAGAATTTTGTATAGTTTTGGCACAGAGGCTTTGTTCAAAAATAGATTTACTGTGACAGATGTCCTCATTTGCTTCAAAATTCAACAGTTCCTACATGCAATTCCAATGATAAGGAGTGAAGATGAAATGGTGTCAATCAAACACTCCATTTCAGCTATTGTAAAACTTGCACAACATATGACTATCAGTTTACTCTATATCAGTTTCCAAAACTGTATGCTGCAGGATCATTTCTGCTTAGTGCTGCTAGTATCTCAGCTGGATTTCTTGTGCTGTATGACACGTAGCAATTGAAACCAGTGCAAAATGAATGCAAAGCAGTATAAAATACTACCACTGTCATACTCTTCACTCTCTTCTTCCTGGAGTTAATAACGACATAAAGTACATGGTATGTGAGTATCACAGTCCCACCTAGATCTCTGTAGGTTAATAATGCCTTTTTTTTTTCTTTCATTTTCCTCAAAGTAGGATTTACAGTGAATGAAAATCCTGATGACTTAGGCACCAGATGACTGAGCAGAACAATCATGAACAACAGATCTGATATTTTCAGATTATTTACTGCTGCCCCAGTGGGCCAACACCACCACAGAACGTTTGGTGAATTTCCCAATCTTAGGAGGACGAGTTTCCATGCTGCAGAACATATCAACGCTTTAGATAACAATGCTCATGGATGCTGGTCCAATAGATGCAAATCAAATAGACATAAAATTGTATCATCATCTTTGTTTTCTGGCTGATCTCCATTTGAAGCCCATCAGAATGGGAAAATGTCACTTACATTGTCTAGAGTATTAGCTAAAACCTGAAATAAATATAGGACTCCATTCTTCATGGCTGTCACCCAGCAGGAAAATAGAAGAGTGAATTCCTTCTGTCTTCCTCAGCAGCCCATTACAACTTTTATTTACATTACAACTCAATACCGTTCCTTGTCAAAACACCAGAAACTGAACATCAAAATTGCAGGAAGCAATTCAAACAGAAAATAAATTAAGATAACAGGCAAATATTCAATTACAGACTGATTTTGTTCTGTGAGTTAGAAACTCATTCCCCACTGGCAAAACTTCTTCAAAGCCAATACAGTGAGTACAGGTGCGGAGCTGCCTTCATCTTGTGCTGCAGCTGCAAAGGATTCCAACAGCACAATCTGAATCCCATACAATTAGCTACGTTAGAGTGCTGAAAACAGGTAACTGTTCCAGTCAGTTTTTATTCAGTAGCTGTCTAGCCTCAACTTTGATTCAAGCTGTTTTAATTCAATTTTTGTCTGAGAAAGAGAAAAATCAGCTGAAGCAATGTTTGGCTTAGTTTGCCATTCCATCCTGGGGGAGGAGGGGAATTAGGTCTAAATCCCTGTAATGGTGAGGGCAGCTGATCTTTGGAGATTGATCTCCTGCTGTACGTCCTCCTGCTGGGAGAAGTTCTGGAGGAGATATACTCACTTATCTACTTAAAATCTGAAAGAGTTTACTAACTGGTCTAGAAGACCGTGATAGGTCAGAAGACCTCTGCTGAAAAAGTAGTGTCTGATGAAATGATCAGCTGAGATAAGCCAGCAAACTGCTTCCAAAACCGACATGGCTTCAACATTTCCCGTCTTTAATTTTCTTCTTCAATTTGCATATGTTGTTTTTGGGGCTGAACCTTTAAACTTGTGAAAATTTGGCTCTGTTGGCTGCATGTGGCACATTTGCCCCTAGGCCACCTGGAATAACCAAGGAGCCAGGCTCACCAGCACTGCAAATACACCTGTGTCTTCTACCCAATTCCCACATAATTTTACTTGGTTACTCTTTCAGGTTGTTGGATCAACTGTTTAAAAAAAAACACACAGTGACCACTCTACCACTTTCACAGCACGCGTGCATCACACACATGCAACTACCCAGAGGTAGGTAGGTATCAACACGAACTCCAACCATTTCTAACAGCGGTACTGATGGGGCTCGCAATATGTCTGAAACCCAGTCACAGGACATCTGACACTGAAAAACAGTCATTCTCTCCAGGATAGTTCACTCAGCTGAGATCGATAGGAATAGAAACATCACTTGTCACTGCTGAAGTGCTTTGATTTGTATGAGCTGTACAACAGGCAGCAGAGACAAGCGACAATGTGTCCCCTGGTTTGCTTCACCAGACCTTGGCAGCCTTCATATTGATCTAGCGTTAAATCTGAGAAGCTCTCCCTACACCGCTGTCATGAGGATGCAGACAGGCTGTCTGATGCAACACTTAGTCTATGTAAAAAGGTCTCAGCATTCTAGACTTATTTTTCTCAATTTCTGAGGAACGACTTACAGAGACTTTTGTGAAATATAGTGTTGCACTGAAAGAATTCCAGAGGGTTTTCCAGAGTCTGAATAATGAATAACATGAGTAAAAGTGATGGATTTAATGCCACTCCATGCATTTACAGATCATGGGCACCCTTTAGAATTTTTTTAGTTTGCCCTGTACTTCCCAAGGAACAATAGGTCCAGTCATCTAGCTTTGCAGTTCCTGACTTACTAGTTTTCTGAGGTTTTATTGACTCCACATAATATATACCGAGGAGGGAAAAAAGGGTTTTTTTTAGGAAATTTGAGAAAATCAGTGATTATTAATTTTTAATTCTCAAATGTAAGAATAGGATAGAAAAAATAAAGGAAGCTAGAGTTATTTACATCTCCAAAACAGTGTTATCATCAAGAAACAGCACTTGTGTTGATTTAAAAGGGATTAAGCATATTTATTGTATTCAAGCAATATATTCTTCTCCTTTTTAAACATTCCAATATAGGCTGAAAAGAGGGTATTTTTCATTTTTGCGTGTAATTATTCTGGAGAGGCTAAACAGTACTCCCGATGGTCTCTATACTCAGTACTCGTGCATTGGCATCTTATCTAGTTTTAAAAGGCTTTAACCCTAGCTTAAGCTAAAAATGAATGAGGACAGGGTACAGCACCTAAAAAGCATAATGCAAGTTTATCTTAGGTATACTATAGATGTTGTACCAATGATGCAGTTTTATAGGACACTATTGAAGATGAATGCCCTCATTTAAGAAACAGTGGGATGTCACTTGTGATAATTAGTCAAAATCCTATGCGTACAACTGGCTGACGCACCAGCTTATTTCACTCAATACTGAGCAAATTGAGCCATTTCTCTGAATTTTCAGCTCCATTTACCCAAGGCATTTATTAAACAAATCTTTAAGCCCTTAACCAATTATCTATAGACAGCTGTTTAAAAGGAAGGTATAAAATTAATTAATGATGGATAGCTCGTGATGTTTCTTTTATAAATTAGGTCTTATCTGGTACTTTATCTGTAAATATTACAGTACAGCAATTGTACCTCATTGACCTTTTCCATCTTCTCCCCGAACGACAAGCAGAGTGCAGCTATTGTATTAGTCAGGACTGCACAACCTTTTAAGCATATTGCTTACTGCTCAGAGAAGAATCTATACCTGACTGATAACAGTTTGCTTTTAAGTCAGAAATGGTCACTTTTAGCTTAACAGAACATGATACGTTTCATTAGGAAGAAGGCCACTCTTTCCGGTAACAAACACATAAATAAATAACAACGGAAAGCACCCTGCCCCTCTTCAAAAGCCTTTTAAGGGATGATTTTTAAGAGGCGCAAAATGGAATGAAGACAACTCACTCCTAATGAATGTCGACGTCAGATAAACATCTTGAAAGTGCCCTTGAAAGCCTGCATAAATAGTTCCAGTTTGTTTGGGTTTATTTTCAATAATACTGCTGATAACAAACTGGAAAATATGAAAACTACATGTGACAGCACTTCTGATAGGAATGACTTCCCAGACTGTGTTCTCGCCATTACAGAGCCCCATGGCAGGCTGATGCCAGATCCTGCAGCCCTTCCTATCCCCAAGTCGTCCCGTTCACTGAGGAAGGACTGGTTCATGACTGAGGGCAGCACATAGCAGTGAACCTATGATAAAAGTAAACAGGTTCCACATTTCAGTTATTTGCTGACGGTAAGTGAAATTTATCACTGTGTCTAACCTGGCGAGCTCCTTAGCTGCTCAAAATAGCGAAGGACAGCAACATCTGGAGCTAGAGAGACCCTTCTTTATCAATTCCTGCACCATGATCTGTGTTAAAGATTTCTTGTGGGGACACAACACTTTTGGGTTGCAAACGCCCCATATCTAAGCAGGTATCAATACACATGTTCTGTACTGAGCAAAATATTTTAAGGGGAACTGTAATAGTCTGATCAAGATATTCTGTTTCATGCTGGTCTTCCACATTTTATCTAAACACTAGTTGGTGCATATACACAACAGCATGAGAGCAGGACAAAAGAGAACAGGCAATACAGATACTATACATGACACCAACTAGATCACAAAACTTCTTTCTGGTAGAGGAAATCAATGGGGAATCTGGAATGTCCTCCCGCTGGGTCTACACATGGTATTCTACTCAGTGAATGAAAAACTGGATTGTTTCACTGTAACAAACACAGTGAGCAATGAGAACCCAGAGCTGCAAAAGTTTTCATTTAATGAACTCGGTAAACTAATCATGTTTCCATAACTCAGTCTGACAGGTTGATTTCCCACCTGAAAGAAGGCAGCTTCTTCGACCTGAAACCACCTACAGAGCTAACCACATGCTCGCTGCTGCCTTTATTCAGGAGATATGACAAACTTGGATACTGATAGGGAACCAGCAGAGCACTGGAATAAAATCAAGCTATATGCTTTGCATCATGCTCCAGTGTGCTTGGGATTAGAAATACATCTTCAAAAAGGGAAAGGTGACCAAGAAAAGTTATCACAAATCTGTCTCCAGAGTAATCTTCATTCAGCAGCAAAGCTACCAAACTCTATTTTAAAAGGTTTGAAGGGAATTAAAAAGGTGCTATTTCAAAGACATATTGTAAAAACTACAAACCCATTGTGAAGCTTCTAAAAGCAAAGACAAATATCATCTGTGATTTTTTTTTTGCAGTGAAGCATGACCAGCTACCTAGTAAAATAAGATGTTGCCATTCTTCTTATAAAGATTAAAAACTTTGTGAGCTGAGCTGACATCTCACACAAAATTTCCAGAAACAGCATTGTTTGAATATCAATTGTATTTAGCAAATGAAAGTCAAGATGCTGTGAATTTCTCCAACTTGTGTTTAGATTTATCAAAAGTTCAGGTTTGTAACCTTCTCCTCAACTCCAAACTATTTTTCAATGACAAGTCAGTTACTTCCCTATTAGAAAAAGACAGACAGAGATGTCATGTCCTGAAGTTAGATCAAAGCTTCGAAAAGATGAACTGGCATGACTGGCTGTTCTTTCTATAACAGACACTATTCATACTTTTAAAAAAATCTTAATTCTGTTCCCTTTCCTTGCCTGACTTCATTGTCTCCTTCTTTTTCAGTCTTTATTCTATATACTCCAGGAGTTCTTGCTCTCTACAGCTCTGATTCAGGAAGTGTGTTTAAAGTATGTTTTAATTTAAGCACGTACCTACATCTTATGGAGACAGGCATATACTGAGTGCTATTTTAGATTAATGTCTTTTTCCCTCCTCTATGTCATTTTTATCCCCTAGAGGGTCTTTACCAGGTAAAACACAGATCCAGTTGTATAAATCCCACTAATTTAGGGTTTATTCAGAATGGATCAAGACAATTTTAAACCCTTTACTGCTTAAAAACTCGTCTTCTATCATGTTGTTACTGCAAATTAGTATTAACAGTAGATGAACTAAACGTGTATTCAACTTATGGTTTTATACAGCTGGAAATTAAGGTAAACAGCACTGAACTTTAGTTGTTAAAGGAAGAAAATTAAAAAGGAAGGCTTTTTGATCTTAGGTCCCGAGAATCTGGGAAAATAAAGATCTGTATTGAAATGTGAAGTCGTAAGAAATTGTGAAAGTTGAGAACTCATTACTGCAGGACAGTACAAAGTTCTGTTTGAAAATCTAAAAGGTATGTGGAAATGCTTCTATAATTTAAGCAGAATTAGGAAAAGGTGATAATTTTAAATGCTAGCAATATTAACACTTCAATTCCATATCTTTGTAAATTAAACAAGTATTGTTTAGTTGTTCAAAAAACAATAGTTGCTTGAATACCCGAAACTTTGAAAAGTCTGATTTTTTTGTGTAAAAACATTCTTTTCGGAATTCTCTGGAATTAAACATAGCCCAGGATGGTAGCTCAAGAATCATAGAATGGTTTAAGTTGAAAAGGACCTTAAAGATATCTAGTTCCAATCCCCCTGCCATGGGCAGGGACACCTCCCACTAGACCAGGTTTCTTAAAGCCCCATCCAGCCTGGCCTTGAACAATTCCAGGGATGGGGCATCCACAACTTCCCTGGGAAACCTGTTCCAGTGTCTCATCACCATCACGGTAAAGAATTTCTTCCTGATATCTAACCTACATCTCCCCTCTTCCAGTTTGAAGCCATCACCCCTCGTCCTATCACTACATGCCCCTGTAAAAAGTCCCTCTCCAGCTTTCCTGTAGGCCCCCTTTAGCTACTGGAAAGCTGCTATAAGGTCTCCTCGGAGCCTTGTCTTCTCCAAGCTGAACAACCCCTCCTTTCTCAGCCTGTCTTGATAGGAGAGGTGCTCCAGCCCTCTGATTATCTTCCTGGCCCTCCTCTGGACTCGCTCCAACAGGTCCACGTCCTTCTTATGTTCAGGGCTCCAAAGCTGGACGCAGTACTCCAGGTGGGGTCTCACCAGAGTGGAGCAGAGAGGGAGAATCATTTCCCTTGACCTGCTGGCCACGCTTCTTTTGATGCAGCCCAGGATGCGGTTGGCCTTCTGGGCTGCAAGTGCACATTACCAGCTCATGTTGAGCTTCTCATCAACCACCACCCCCAGGTCCTTTTCCTCAGGGCTGCTCTCAGTCCATTCTCCACCCAGCCTGTATTTGTGCATGGTATTGCCCTGACCCACGCGCAGGACCTTGCACTTGGCCTTGTTGAACTTCATGAGGTTTGCACAGGCCCATCTGTCAAGCTTGTCCAGGTCCCTCCGGATGGCATCCCTCCCCTCCAGCATGTCAACCACTCCACACAGCATAGTGTCATCGGCAAACTCGCTGAGGATGCACTCAATCCCAACATCGATGTTGCCAACAAAGATGTTGAACAGTACCGGTCCCAGTACTGATCCTGAATTTATCCCTGATTTTTTTTCTGTCAACTTTCTTAAGAGATAATTGCAATTTCAAGCCTTCCATTCAATGACAAAAATACCTCAGATAGGAAATCCACAGTAGGACTTCCTTTTAAACACCAGGACCTGGTCTTCCCAGGAAGAGATGATCCTCAGCTGCCAAGCCTGTTGATTTCATGCTGTACAACAAATTACAATCTATAAAATTTTAATGCAAGAAAGGTAATTTCATAGGACAATTAGTTAAAAAATACATGGGTTTAATCCTTCAACACAATGCTCACTAAATGTAAGCAGAGAGAGCATATAGAGGAAAAAGCTACTATTACAGTTTTAGCCAAAACATGATCTCCTGGAATTTCTGTAAGAATCTACGTTCACCTTTTGTAAATTAAACAGTAACTATGAAAGCAAGCTTGAAATAACATATCTTAAATCAGAGTTTCCATTTCACTTGGAGTGCTTGTGCTTTGTCACACGTCAGGGACAGAATGTGGCTATCGATGGCAACAACACCACAAGTGCACCCATACTCATACAGTAAAAACTCATAGAGTAGATGTTTGAGAAAAGAAATAAATTTCTCAGACCAAATACTGTACTTTAGTAAAAAACAAAGAACCAAAGAGCTGTCAAGATGGCAGTAAAGAAGAAGAATAAGGCTTTTGAAATATTCATGCTGGAAGTGAGCTCTAAAACTTATTTGGAAACAATGTGATGCGGGGAAGCGGGGGGGGGGGAATTACAGATTAAAGATTACAGATTAAAACTAATTGTCTTATTTGAATCTTCAGTTTAAGGTATTTGCCAAAGACATATGTAAATCCATCTTTGGTTATTTTATTTTTTAAAATGGGAGTAAAATTACAGTGGTCTGGATTAGTATCACAGCTGCACTCCCTCAGAACATCAGTGACTCACAGATACGCCTTTTAATGCAGAACGCCTTCTTTAGTGTTACAGAAAAAATACGTGATTTCCTGTGTTCTGTGGGAACTTTGGCTTCCTGAGAGCACCGTTTAGCTTATTCTCATAAATCTTCCTACCAAATGCAGAAAGCTCAGTAAAACTAAACTCTCTTAATCAAACTTATTTTATAAGGCTTTTTTCAAACAACATCTAAGTAAAGTAGCTCTCTACTGTTCACTGCTGCTTTCAGCTCCTGTGTTTTTTAATTTATACACCCATGTGAAACGGCTGAATCAAAAATAGAAGACAGCAAGTTACCTTTGCATATGTTATTATTCAGGCTTTAATTAGGCACATCGTATAAAAGATATACAATACAATTCTCCTCACAGGCAGGCAACCATTTAAAAATTCTCTTCCATTCAGTCACCTTTTGCCCTGTCTGTAAGTACCAGCTTGTGACAGGTACAATGATCAATAATCCATGAAGGGTGGATGCGAAGTCTCAGCATGGCACGTGGCTCTTTCCTCACACCGAGAACTCAGTTGAAACTTTTTAAAGAGCCTTTCAAATAGCACAGTATTTTCATTGCTATAGGTCGGGTTGTGTCAGCATTACCATCATAAAACCCTATTTTTAGTAATTTGTAACTTAGACAAAGGTGGCCAAATCGCAGAAGCGACTTTGGATTCACAGAAGTGAAGCTGGATTACAAAAGAAATTTACAGCAGTAAACTCACAGCACTGTTGACAAAGCAACAAAGCTTTATTCCAGATACAAATTTTCCAGCACTATTTCAGCAAGGCACTGTAACCTGGAATAAGATACCTACCGTTAAGAAATGAGAGGGTCAGTCTTTGAGTCCAGTCAGCCCTCCATTAAAAATTGCAAAGGACGAAGATTATTCTGCCCTGTTTTGTGATGTACAAACTGAACCTACACTGAAATCAACGTTGCATAGGTAAACTGTAACCATAGCTTAAATAAACAGACAGATTTAAAAATAGTTTTACACAATTCAAATGTATACCGCCAAACAGGTATAGAAATTGTGTCAGAGTATCAGAAAACTTTTTCCTTTCAAGTGATTCAAATTGATTTTGCTCAAAACAATGACAGAGTCTATTAGCCTAAATACTGTTCAATGCTGTAAGAGATGTACAAGAACAAATTTCTAATGCTACATTTAATCCTCTCTAAATTAGGCATGAAACAGAGTTTGTAGTCTTGCTGTGCTTCTCAAGTTCCTTACATAAAAAGGTAATCTATAACTCCTTATAAACAAGAAAAAAAAAAGAAAAAAAAAAATAGAGACATTTCATCCTTGTGTCCAGTGATTCTCAAGAGAATTTTCATGTGACTACATGTAAGATGATAGCCATTTACGACAGCTCTAGTTTTAACAGTGAAAGTATCCTATAAGCCCTTTGGAAGCCCTGTTGTGACTCCAAACAGCAGGTTTTGTGGTTACATGTAAGCATGACTGTGCAATCGTGATGAACACAATTATCATATTCCTATTTGACTTAGCATTCGCTTAGCAATCTCAAGTATTTCTCTATGAACACTGTTGACAAAGCTGGTAAAGAAACTGCATTTCATTTGTTTATGACAGGATACATTTTTTCTTTTCACTCCACAAAATGGTTTTCCTAAAACCTTGGAGGGAGCCCAAACTTTCAATATTTAGTACAAATGATTGTAAAATTTTTACTTTGGAATATCATGTTCCCAAAGAATGAACCTTATAATTTCCACATCATGATCCGTGACAGATCACAGTCAGTATTTTCAGGAACAGAAGACATGGCTACGTGAACAAAGAAAATATCAGTAAGTTACTACACATAGATAGCCACAGTAGCACCTTATTCATAAGCTTTATTGATCCTTTTGGAAAACGTCAGGTTAGAAGATACATTTTCTTCCAGTGGAACATTACTTGTTAAAATTAAAGGGGTCACCTGTAAAAATATTAAAATAGGTTTCCTCTTTTGAATTCAAGGCCCAGGAACATGGCTCAGGTTTCCTCTGTTATCTCAGTCATTATTAACTGAGGGATATACCTAACCTCTACATACTTTTCCAGGGGGGGAAAAAAAAAAAAGGAAAAAGAAGCAGCAGACAGACATTCTACTAACCAGGAAGAAAACAGCTCAGCCCATGATGCAAGACTGACCAGCAAAAGCTATGATGCAAGACACAGCATTCTCACCTCCTGATGGTGGAGCTCCTTCTGTTTTCTACACTTATGTGAGCCAACCATGTTATCTGGGTATCACAAAGAGAAACTAACCTGTTATTGCAATGCACTCACCAGGAGAGGGAATATTAGCTTCTTTTTAGATGTGGAATACTGAGGCCCCAAAAAAGTCACAGAATCATAGAATGGACCTTGAAGATCATCTGGAGAATATGGGAAGGGCATTTGGTAGAGTTGCTCAAACCCTTGATAATAAAGCGCTTTTCTTCTGAAACAACAGCAGCTTGGCTATTAGCACTTCAGCACAAGCAAAAGCGCATAATTCCATGCCATTCCTGGAGTGAGAGGCAGCAGGTTTTGGCAGTGTTTTTTCTGACTCAGCCTAGTAAATACCAGCAGTGGGAAGGCGTTCAAGTGTTTTCCTTCCAGAACCACAGTAATTCTGCTGGCAGAGTAGTTGGCATTTTTGCAAAGCTGTAGATGCAGTGAAAGGCAGGAGGACAACCTCCTGCCTTAAACCTGCCCGGTTCCAACCTCAGGTGTATGAATTACACATGAAAACAGTGCGCTCACTGGAAGAGCTAGGAATGCAATCAATGGGTGAAGACACCCAGTCTGAGGAGCAATGGTTATTAAGATACAATGCTAAACGATGCTTCAACAAAACGTCAAAAAGGCAGCCAACAGTGGGAAAGGCCACAGAACATGGAGATCAACTTTGACCGGACAAGAAATGGGGGAGGAAACAACATGGGCAATAATAAAGATATTACAGAAGAACGACCCTTAGAAATAGTTTATTAAAACCATTTCTTCCCTGAATCCTCTGAACAGCTTTGTTAGGGCAGACAACAGCAGAAGTCTCCTTAGCCATAGTTATACTGGAAAACCAGCCAATTAATGGCAGCTCTAATTAGAAAATAAGGGCTTGTCTACAGTACAGTGCACATGTGTTTGATTCAGTATGTCATACTCTGAACTGCTGCCCAGCTGTATTATCCACGACACTTAAACACCTTCTTACAGTAAAAAGCATCTCATTTCTATAGCCTTCCTCTAGAGTCTTCCATACTATCACACCGACTCCTCAGGCCCTGAAAGCTAAATGCAAGGAGTAGTTGTAAGAAGATAAGCACAAAGGAAAAAGAGGAATGATATACCTGGCAAAGACACTACTCCAAACAGAAACACTTGTGTGAAACAAAAGCATTGATCGTGCCATGATCTGACCATCTATGTCATGTAAAAGTTTTGCAACCTGACATTTTCCTCCCATTCAGTTTTATTACAGTGGGAAAGGCTCAATATGTATCTAATGTATCTAAGAATATCAGGCAGCAATAAAATGAAGGGAAACCAAAAAGGTTGTATCAAATGGAAGCAAAAGGGGTTGAAACTACAGGGAAAAGATTTAATGAGTTCCAGGAGAAAGGAATACGTATGTGAGACTGACATCTCTTAGACCCTGGAATAACTTCTCAAAAGAAACAATGGAACCCAGCACTTTGGATCTATTTAAGGTAGGATCAAGCAAAGCACAAAAACCCCTGTACTGCAGGGAGCAATCAACACTTAAAGAGAAAGACATAACCAGTAGGTGGTCTTTCATCTTTAGCTTAGACATTTCTAAATTTGTTATTAGAAATTTTTGCTATGGATTTGCTTTTTTTTTTTTTATAAATCATTAGAATGACTATGAAGCAATTGAAAGTGAAATCCTTAATGCTACAAGCATACTGGCCTGTTTTTGAATGGTCTTCATAGCTTCATTTCATTTAGGAAAATAGCAAAATGTCTAAACATCGTCTTTATGAATGTATATAACCAAAATAAAATCTTAACAATGCTTTTTTTAGAAAATTCTTAGCACGGCAAAATAAATAAATCCCTCTGAAGAACATTCCTCACCTGTTTGAACAAAGATGAAAGCTGATATTTGGAGGATCTGTGTTCAGCCCTGAGTAGCTGTTAAAAATAAGGCTGTGTGAAATGCTTCTGTCGAAATGCAGACCACATAACCCTTACGCCATCAGAGATTTTCCCCAACCTGGTTTCTGGTTTTATTCAAGGATTTGGACCAGTTTTATGAAAGATCTTAAAACTAGTATAATAAATGACTTCATATAAAAATTATGCCCTACTTTCATACCAATGCTTCTGCATAACCACTGAAGACGGAGAAGCGCGACAGAGGTGCACAATCCACCCGTAGAAGCAGTGAAACCTGAACACTTTGATTTTTCACATTCCTGACTGATGAGGCTTTGGGCAATTCAGTTTATCTGTGAAAAGAAACCAGCTGGAGTCCAGAAGGCCTCTGGGTTTTGCACTTAGGGCAAACACAGAGCACTGGCAAAGCAGACAGTCCCAGGAGCCGGCTCTCCTCCCTTACCTGCAGGTGCCACAGTCCAAAAGGTAGCCCAGAGGCTACCTCCGGCTGGCAGGCAGGACCCGGAGGGAAGGAAGGATGGGGATGGCCAGGGATCTGTGTCCCAGAGCAGGGAGGATGACTGAAGGAAGGTGAGGCTGAGGCAAGAGGAGGAAACAGGACAGTATCCCAGCACGGTGCAGTACCCGCTTTGCTTTCCCAGGGTGACCTATTTAGACCATTCTCTAATCAGAAATGGAGACAGACCCACATCACAGGTCAGATCTAAGAAGCTTAAAAAGAAGTACACAGGCTTCATGTAAGGCCCAAGGTAACAGTAAGGAAAGTTTCACCAAAGCTGCAAAAAAAAGATGAATCAAACACCTTAAAAAGAGGCAGAGCCAAACAGGAAGGGATATGCTTGCTAAACACAAACATCAATCACAAAGCAGATCTTCAGGTTGTGAAACTACATTACAAGAGCAGTATATTTTCCTGTTATTTGTCACAGAAACTTTTGAAAGCATTTTGAACTTAACCAACCCAGGTTAAGTAACACTGTCTAGCTGATACCCTCCCTGTGACCAGTGCACCACGGCCTGAGCCCAGCAGTTCCTGACACTTATTTCCTCTTCTGTCATTCCCCTCTTTGATTTCCAGCGGGAATTGCAGTGTGGTTGCTCATGCGGTGCATCTCAGGAGTATTTGCTGACTCCTCATTTTTTTAATGAGAATATCCCAAGGCCCCAGTAAACCTATTTCATAGATTCATAGAAGCTGGAGATGGAAAAGACCTAGGTCATCCAGCCCATGCCTTCACTTCCCCTCCCTCCTTCCCCGTTTGGCCAGTATGTGACTGTTTCCTACTACGTATTTCTTTCCTGTTTGCTGCCCCAGTAATGCCTGATTTATCCACTGCATAAAATAACCGCAGATAATTAATTACATGCTTTCAGTGAATATGCAGCAAACTGCCTGCCCAGAACTCAAGCTCCCACACCAGCAGACAGCCGACTGAATTCATTTACAAAGCAAACAATAATGTTGCTCACCAGCTCCTTAAATTACTTCTGGAGGCCTTGAAACATTTTCTGTAACTTTCAGAATTTAGCCTTCTGAGGATAAGGTTACTTTTTCCCACTGATCCAGTTTGATTTCTACTAATTTTCTGCTACATGTTTTACTCAGTTTCATTTGCAATTTAGTTACCAAAGAAAAAGAGCAGTCCTGGGGTCTGAGTTGGGGTTTGTTTTTTTTTCCCTTCTCCTCAGCTTCTACCAGCAAGCCTGGCTGAGTTGTAATAGCAAGAGAGCATAAAATGTGTCTCAGCAATGAATAATATCTGAGGAAAAGGATGTAGGGAAAAGGGTTTCATTTAAGAAAACTCACATTTGGCATTTTGTTTTAAATATTTTTTAAAGGTCAACTACTCTTGAAGGACTTTAAAGGTTGAGTAGGAGGATCTCAGTATCTGAGCAAAATAGAATACTTCATAAGGTAGTGAAGCAGTGCAACAACGTTATGCATGGGGAGTTTGACAAATTACAAGGTCAGTGATCACCATACTTCACCTGCTTCATTTTTGCACTTACTATTTGCGCTCCATATTGCAAAAAATAGACAAGTTTTCTTTTGCTGCTTCACACATAGTCTCTCTCTCTCTCCCCCATATGTTTATCGGTCAGGAGTACCAAAGCCACAGTATATTTGATTCACATTTTGCTCCCAAAGGTACCCCCGGCTTTCTTGAGAGAGGCACCTTTCCCTCCCTCAGAGGTACAACAGATAAACTGTAAAATGTGGCAAAACAGCAAACACCTACCTATGTCCTATGTTTTTGGCAAGCTCTGTTCAGCGTAGGTATTACCTGGTCACACCAGAAGACACAGACTGCACTGATGTATTCTTCCACATCCAACAATGTGTACCCAGGCCCTGCTTTTGGCCCTAGATAAGCATTTCTAATGGTTGGGCCAATTTTCATTCCAAACCTGGGGAAAGAAATCCATTAGTGCTGACCTGGAGCTGTTAATTCTGCCCGGAGTTAATGGGGAATTTCCCAGTTAGTAGCAGCTCACAAGTCTCACTGCACTTTTTGATTCTCTTGCATGCTTGTAGTGATAGGACAAAGTGTAATGGCTTCAAACTGGAAGAGGGGAGATGTAGATTGGATATCAGGAAGAAATTCTTTACCCTGAGAGTGGTGAGACACTGCAACAGGTTTCCCAGAGCAGCTGTGGACGCCCCATCCCTGGAGGTGTTTAAGACCAGGCTGGATGGGGCTTTGAGCAACCTGGTCTAGTGGGAGGTGTCCCTGCCCATGGCAGAGGGGTTGGAACTAGATGATCTTTAAGGTCTGTTCCAACCTATTCTGTGATTCTATGAGACAATAAAAAAAAAGTAATATCCATCTTATTCACTCTCTCATTTCAGTTTGTGGTTCATTTTCTGAGGAAACAAGCAGATAACCCTCGAACAAGAGGACAGACTTGCACAGATGTTGGGGAAGCTTTTCACAGGCCAGCAACCTGAGGGACTGTACAAGTAACCTGAAGAGTAACCAGACTGGTCTCAAGAAGGTGTGCTTCATTCTCTGCAATAATAAACAAAAATCTGCTGCATCTATGAACTCTTCCTCTAAGCCACACACGATAAAATTTGTATAAAACAAATCATAATACATCGGGAAAAGATGACAACAGTAGACTGACTGACAGTAAGTTAACAGACCAGTTCCTGTAGTGTCAGGAAAAGGCCTGTTCTCGACACTCCTCTTAGGATGTCATGTCTCCCAAAATAACCACCTCCATTTGTGAACTGGGGACTGGTCTGCTTCTTATTGAAATAAGCCATGTCTTCTGCTGTGCCCTTTAAACCTCCAAAGGAGAAACAGCTAACAATAAAGTGGTTTTAGACCAATAATTTCCCAATAAAGACTGACAGAAGAACACATATACATTGACTGATCTATCTCTTCATCTTGTTTTCATTTTGTGTCAATAGAAGTACTATGTATATAGCTTTGCATACAGGCCAGTGACAGGTTAAAAAAAAATAAAAATCTTACTGCCATTTAGGTGTACAAAATACTTTGATACCTCAAAGATATCTTTAATGCATCTGAACATTACTTTACGGGCTTGTTTGTTTCACTCAAATCCCTTAAAGGACTTTCAAATCCAGCTCTGAAGCTGCCTAGTCCTAAACCTGCAAACTGCTACACATTAGTGTGCCTTCGACTGTAAATGTACTTAATAGGAAAGCACATCTGGAGGGTTTGGGGTGGTGGTAATGATAACACAGCCGCTATCAGCCTGCCCCCCCTGGGAGGGGCAATTCATGAGCCCCTGTGATCTTTGCCAGTATTTTCTAATGAAATTTTTGAAATACTGATATCCAGCCCTTCAAGCTTACAAGCTTTTTGACTTCAGAATTTGAAAATCTTTAAGCCCCAAGTCCATGGTTTGGGATGTTATCATTGCATACAGTGAGCTAGACTTCCTCCTTTTTTGCTAGTGTAAAACGTGGATGAAAGGCCCTGTGCAGTTCAGATTATCATAAATTCAATTCCTTCAACTGTTAAAACCAAAAAAGATACATACACTATGTGCGGGCTTTCTTTGAGGACAGCCTTGCCTTTGAAACAACTGAGGTGCAGTGTAGGATGATAGCCATTGGTTTTTAAATGCTACTGGAAAGAACTGCTGAAATTCAACTATTTCTTAAAGATACCCACCATAGCGTCATTTCCTAAGCATACAGACAAAACTTTTATGATTTGCACTTTATGTTGTTTTGGTTTTTTTTTTCTCCCAAGAATCTCCCTGCTATCAGCAAGGGCTTCTGAAGCTCGTTCAAACCCACACATATTTGGAAGTGCAGCCTGCGCTCTACTAATCAAGGCAAGTGCTTATTTACAACATCACTGCTTGACTTGGTAATCTCCCCAAAAGTCTCCCCTCTTTTCTTTATATGTGAGACCTGAAACTGGCCTTTATTTTTAATACACCATGAAACCAGGACCTGATCTCTCCCCATTATACATAGGGTCATTTCTGAAACACATTCTCTTTTTGATGAATTCAATCCATGCTACAGCTCTCAAGAGACTAAATGCAGTTAGAGCACGATCATAGCAACTAAGGCGTACTCCGAGTAAAAGTTTTGGGGTTTTTTTCCCCTCTCTCTCTCTTTGTTTGGATAGGGTTTTTTAAATTCCTTTCTTTCTTAAAGAAAGTGATAGGTGAAAGGAATAAGAAGCATTCAAACTATTATGTGATGGTAATTGTTCTTATTTTATAAGCCTGAAAATCCTCTTTTTTCATATACTAAAACCCTTTCAGATCCTCTGAGCACAAATGTACTGGATTAACTTCTATTATGCACCTCAGGAATCTCTAGGCCAGAAGAGGTGATATTAGCTTCCACAAGAAAAGTCTCCAGAAAATAATTTATGGTTATTCACAAGGGGAAACTTTGCAAAATCTTCGAAAAATGCAAGCATGCCAGCAGCTCCTGCTGGGATCAGGAGTATCACTTGCAGCACTGCTTTAACCACTGTTTCACCTCCACACTTGTCAATGCATAAATCTTTCATTATCGCTGGGAATAACTGAATGACACCTGGGAACAGCATTGAAAGAGGATGAAAAAAACACCCTAAAGACTCCCACATTTCCTTAAACCAGATGAATTTGAGAGGAGACTTATCCAAAATATTATGGTCAGGCTCATCTTAAATATATTCATTTTATGTTCAGAGCATTCTTGAAATGGCCTAAGAGATAAAGAAATCCATGCCCTACAGTCAATGAACACAGTATTTTAATTAATATGGACCAAATATTTCATTAGCAACACCGAGGGCCCAGGTATAGAGAAACCATTGTTCTCACATCAAAATAGATTTTTAACTCAATTTCTAAATAAAAAGAGATAAAACTCATTGGGTTTCAAAACCTAAACTTCAGGTTCGCTCTGGTGATTTACTAGAGGCGGTAACTGCTAAAGATGGGCCTTGTACTACTGTGGAGTTTACTGGATTAATGTTTAGGATATTAAACAATTTAGGAACAGCAATCTCGTGGCATGGTTCAATCTTCTTTACAATGTGACATCTGAAGAACGCTTAGTGTGAAGAATATACCCAAACTATTGAGATTATATTTGAAATCTCATCCACATATCAATCCTATACAATCAGATCAGGCAGCTTTCCTCACACTTGCAAAAATCCTGGTTATTTAAATTCTTGTCACTACCTAGCCCAATATACTTATAATAAATTTCTGTTCTTAGAAATATATGATAAACATATGGTCAAAACCTAAGGGTATCATTATCTCAGTGTCAGCTACCAAACTTTTGGAAAGAAGGGTCTAAAATAAAAACATTTATGTATTTTATGCATTTTGTTTTCAACCTATAGTTTTTTGACCACTTCTAAGATACTCTGCAGAAGTTACTTAAGAAAAGGAAGCCCACAGCCAAGTTTAAATTACTATATAGATATCTGCTTTTCCAATGGAAAAAAAAAAATCAGGATCTGAAAAACCAAAACAATTTTGAAACACTAATTCATGCTGTTGCAGGATTTCTGTGTTATGTTGGGCTGGTAAAAAAGTTCTAGGATGCAAGGTGTTCAGGGAAGCAACCCATCTGTCTCCCTGTGTTTATAAGGTATCGCACAGTTAAAAGCACACTGAATGTCAAAACAAATATTAATAAAATTTTAACTGTCATTCTTATTAATAGCAAAAATTTTACTCTACCAAAACCATAATCTATATATCTCAAAGTAGATCAAAGATATGCACATTTACATTTACATAATAATATATAGCAACACTTCAAAAACAAACCCTTATCTTCACATATTTGTTAGCCACTCCATTAAACCTGTGACAGATACTTACTGGGATGAATCCATGAGGCCTTCATGAATGTGCTGTGTGTGCATTGCTGGTCTTATTTTCCATTTTTATTTAGGTTCAGTAAGTATCTTTTCTTATAACTGTGATAAGCAGGCAGAAGGTGGAAGGCTGCCCTTCGTGGTTCTGCCCACCAAATGTCCCTCTAGAAGCAGCACTAATCAATTCCTGTATGTCACACGTCCTTCCCAAATGACAATCCTAGCCCAGCTGGGTCACATTTCTATAGTCTGCTAAGCTGATGGCTGAGGATGCATCAATTTCATCTGGACAAATTCAAATACAACATTTAAACAGACGAAGCACCTGACTGTTTTGGGTCAGTCACGAGTATGCTTACAGGGAAAAAGTGAATCCATTCACCTTTATTTTTTAGCTACCTCCCATCTCACGTATTGATACCTCATTTCCGTATTTGCTGCTGACTGAATATTCAGCTCAAGGTAAAATTTCAGATGTGCGGATTTATATTTCCCATGCTTCATTACAGTTGAGTCAGCATTTATGGTATGACATGTTAGAAAATACTTCATACTGATGTTTTAAAATGTCTTTCCGTTATTCATGCAACAACTCTAAAGAAGGTAAAACATCTTTGTTACCAGCTTTGCTCCAACTAACCTACCTTCCTTCAACAGAAAGGAAATCTTGCAATAGTTTTAGAGAAATTGTTATATGTGCATACATATAAACATTTACATATGTACACTCACACACACGTGCACAAACAGGATGGTATTTTGGCAATTAAGGTATTTCTAAAGGGATGATACATGAGACTGTTCCTCTGCTTTTCTTGCTCTGTCCAGATTCTTAAATAAATAAACGAATGCAGTACAGTGTGAAGATGGGAGATACACTTATTAATGCACACGTTTGTCCTGAGACTTCAAAGAATTAAAGTGACCTTCAAAGCGGATCAGACAGAGCCATGGTTGTATTCCTACCAGTCACAGAACCAATAATGAAAATTTAGAATCCCTGTGAGTTAGACCTACTCTTTCCACTTCAATTTAGACCAGAAATAACCTAGATGACACTGTGCTATTAGGTATGAACTGAGTCCCCAAACGGATCGATCTAAATTTTATTCAAAACAGAGAGCCAAATCATGGTCCTCTGGGAGAAGGAAAAGTCAATCTATCCATGAAGAGATAAATTTATAAGTGAAACATTTATGCATAACTCATAATTACCTAATATCTGTAGCCTGATACAGACTAATGGCAGTAGATTTTTTTTTTTCAGGGGAGCATTTAGTCAAAGAATTAGTCAGTTTTTGGTCAAATGTTAAAACAATAGGTTTGTTTCAAATCCAGTTGTACCTTTTCAGTTGGTCAAATTAGTCTCACATTAATTCATCCGTTCTGTTTTATCCTCAGACAGGGGCAAACTTGAAAACTTCACTAAGTACCTAAATTATCTAAAAAAAAGTTTATTTTCTTTTAAAATTAATTTTTTAAAAAATATCCCATGGAATCACATGGCTTAACTCAGCTACTACTTCACTGAAGTTTTTGTATTAAAAAAATGCAACTATCTCTTCTCGAAGCTGTTTTTCTTGAACAGAGCGGGACGGCTACACTCTAATCATCAGAATCTAAGCCACAAGAAAAGTGGACGTATGATGAACAACAGCAGGGAATAAAGGGATCTTTATCAGGCTGTTATCACAACTTTTTGCCTTTTTAACTTGCTGTTTCAGTGGAGGTTGTAAACACTTTGTGTCTTACTGTTTCGCGGTCTAATTGCTCATCTTGCATTGAAATACACCACAAATGTGTTTCAGAAAGCAACCGAGATAAGCAATCTGCGGTGGTATCTCTTTCTACCATTTTCTTCTTCTGTCACAGGAGAAAATAGAGAGGAGCTGATGAAGAACTAGTGCATCATGTCTCACATGTTACCATTTGACAGGAACAGTTTCCAGAAAATGACCTCCCTACAATACAAGAATCACTGTGAAGGAAATTACTTTTTTTTCCTTTTTTTTTTTCCACAGGATGGATTCAGTCATGTCAGATTTATGACATATTCTTTTACAGAATACTTCATATCACTGAGCATTTAGGGGTCCTTTTACTGTTGACTGAACTGTTTTTAACTCATTTGCTGTGCAAGAGGCTGTAGCTTGCACAGGGTAGAAGTGAGCACTGCACAGCATCCAAATCTCTGCTGCAGCTTCTGTAAGTGACTTACCTGACCTACATAAACATACCTTTCCTAAAGAGGCTTCTGAAGTGCTATATGCCACCCACAAGCCACAGTAAGGACCAAATTATTCATTTCAAAGAGCCAGTTATTTTTTTCAAATGTTTCCCCCCTCCAGATCTGCACACAACCTAGTGCGTTACTCCCAAGTATCCAAAACAATGACCTTGTCCCCCAAGTACTTAAGTGCGTTGAGACACCTGCACCCCAGAGGGCGGTAGCAGATGACAAAGATTAACACCCAAGACCGCTCACCCAGGCTTCCCTCATGACCATCCTACAAATGCGTTATTTTAACGAGCTGTTTTGCTTTCCTCCTGAACCCGAAGCGCGAGGAGGAAGCCCGGCCCCAGCGGGGCTGACAGACGGACCCCCTCCGCCTTCCCTTATCTTCAGATGTCAGTTTTGCCCGTGCAGCTGTCCTGCCCTCTGAGGGGTCAGCTGGCTGGAAGGGGACAGACAGGAGACTATTAGCACCTCCACAGCTCAGGCCAGTCTGCCTGATTACAAATTCATTGAAATTAATTAATTTTTAATTTCACACTAACCTCAGCTATTATAAATCAAGCCAACCAGGAACGCTCACTGAAATATGAAACTGTCTGTCAAAGAAGCGCCTGATCACAGGTTCAACTTCAGCAATCTGTCACTTGAGAGACAAGAAGGAAGCAAATTACTTTTCACAGAAATTATTAGAAAATATTGCCTTGATTAATTATGCTGTTTCAGAAAGGGCACAAAAGGAAAAAAAATATTATACCAGTTCTGAGCTCTGTAAGCCAGGGTCTGGTATTCCAGCCTGATTAATGGTTTAATCACCTGGAAAATCTATTTAAAAAAAAAAAAACCAACCTTTTTTTTTTTAAATAAAGGAGTAAAACTCTTTTTACACAATAAAAATAATGAAAAATAATAGAAAATATTAACATCCTTGTATCTATGAAAGTAATAGTCAGGCTCTTCATAGATTTTTTTTTTCCTCACTGTCCTCAGACTTCTCTACCACAGCTCCAGGGAAAAGAAAATAACCTTACTTTGAGATATTGACAGGTTCCATAAAGATTCACTTGATAACCTTCTTCCAGCCTTCTGGTGCATTGTTAACATGAAGCAGTTACCTATCAAATACATCTCTACAACAGGAGCATGTTTCGGTTCCATCAGAATTAAATCTCATCCAAGACACACCACACCTCCTCTCATCAACAAAATTTGGCAGGGAGTGGGTGGGGGTGTTTCTTGCTTTCTAGTTTTTGAAGTTCAGATCTGTTGTGTTGGAAGAATGAATTCAAACCTTGGTTAGACCTGGTCTGACCACACTGGAGTAAATGGAAGAGTAACTGCTTTAATAAACTCAGCACATAAACCTGAGTTGGTCCAAATATTACCCTTTTAATATTCATATATTGGGCACATATATAAGAAATACAGCACTGAATATGATGCATTCAGTGTACATGTAAAAATCAGTTCATTTTAGACAAACAGACAAAAAGGGACTGAGCCCGGAGACCTCCTATACTACTCCTTCCTTTCTCTACTCAACATGCATTTTGCATTCACATCTACTTATTTTGAACGCCAGTTTGCTGCAAATAAGGTTGCTTTGTTTCTTAAGGATAAAATTTCTTAGCCAATATCCTTACAAATGTAAGAACTACTACAAGTACTGTACCAAGTAAGGCCAGACGTCCACCGAGATTTCTGTCCTTACTGGAGACCATCTCTCCAACTGCCCGTGCCTGACAAAGAGTATAGCAACAAGTCCTCTGATTCTGATTCCTCAGAATACTTTCCTACACTCCCGCTATTTGTGGTAAAGGGACTTCCTGAGCCAGACAAGATGCCTTTGTATTTAATAACCTTCCATAGATTTTTCTTCCATCATTTTTTAAACAGTCACTTTTTGAATCCATGTACGTTTTCAGCACCCACAGTGTCTCATAGCAAGCAGTCCCACAACTTAAAGTGCAATAAGACAATGATAAAACAGATTAAAGTAAGAAAATAACTACAAATGTCCTCTAGAAGTGTGACAATAAAACTACTGCCCCACACCCTGCCATATTATGCACCATTTACACTATTTGGTAGTGTAGGAAGGTGGAGGGGTGTAAAACATTTGTTGTGATTATTCTCCATATCATGTCACCTGCAAAACTAAGAGTATTCGCTACTGAGAATCTAAATTGTCTGAGCTTGAAAACATCAAAACGAGAAAAATTCTAAAAATCAAGGACACTCTATGTCTGTCCAGCAGTTCAGCACGTATACGTGGAAAGGATCTGACTTTTTTTCCTCTCTATATAAAGAAATGTGGCAGTTTTATAACATTAACCCTGGTCCTACTAGGATAGAAACAGAAGATTCAGTGGAAAGGTTAGAAATTTCTCTTTCCCAGGAGATAAAACTCTTACGTCATGCTTTGTTGGCATTAGTATTTAATTTTAAATTTAAAAATCAATGATACCTTTACTAATGGTACCAATTATATCAATTTAAAACTATGATAATTTTAAGAATAGGGAAGTTATCCCTGACTGAATTTTGCTCCCCTTCTACTTTGGACAGAGATGGTTTCAGTAGGAGGATTCAATATTTGAAGCAGGAAATGCATTTCTTTTCCAAAACCAGAATAACTCCAAAGCTACTCAGACATGTAAGATTATAGCTGATCGGAAAATCCTTCACCAAACAATTTTCTGCTCAAAAATACTGTTACATCAAGATTGAAATCCCTTCTCAAAACTGACAAGATGTGTGCATGTGCATACATATTTGGGTGACTGTGAGAAAGTAAATGAACAATCTATGCTTAAGCATACAAATCCAAGAATGTCATCCTAAAAAATAGGGGTATTGGAAGCTTACCATCTGGTATTTCAAAAATACTCATTTTTTGAGCGTGTTTAAAGCACGGATTCTGATATTCTAACCTGTTTCATATTCCACACATACACTGGCCCTACATTGTCAGCTGGAAAAAACCACTGAGCTGTTATGACAGAATGCGCATGAGGCACGATCCCTCTGTATGGGTAGGAAAGCAGAGAGTTGAAAGACTGCTCACGGCTGCATACATTATTTCAATAAAATTCCTGTGCCCTGCCACTGTCATAAACAGCCCAGTGCAAATGTGTGCAAGTGCATTTCATAGCCGTGCCAATTGTGTACGTGTATGCTACAGGCACGTAAATACGGGCACAAACACTCAAGATAGGTACAAACTGCTAACAAGCTCAGCTCTGAAACACATACATAAAAGAGAATTTAGACACTCAAAGAACCGTCACTTCTGCCAACCAGCTGCCGGGATGAGCAAGATTACAAAAGATCAGTGAACTGGGACCCATATAAGCACTGCAGCCCACCACTGAATGCTTACATTTAGCTACCTGGCAAATAGTCAGCAAATTCACTATGACAAGAAGTAATGAAAAAAAAAAATAGAAACAAGAATTAACCTTTTTCAGTATCGTCTTTGTAAGTACTTTGTGTTGTACATCCTAACTTTCACTCAACTTTATTTTATTTGATTCCATTTCCTCTTGAATAACTGCTTTTTCTTTGTACAAAATACCTAAAAATAAACATAGAAAGGTTAAAGACAAAACCAAGAGGAATGAAAGACAGAGTATATTGACAAAGGAAAACACAGAAACGTAAATACTATGGTTTCTTAAAAGCAGCTATGAACCCGCCACTAGGATGAGAGGAAGAGATTATTTCATCTCAGAATACAGATGTTCACTTATGTAAGAGAGGAGAGGAGATGAAAATAATTATTCTTATATTTTGTATTATCAAAGTACTCCAAGGTACCTTCAGCTCCACAATGCTTTCCTGGTAAAGCCTGGGTGGTTTAGGTGGTGGTGGTTGTTTTTTAAAACAACTGTCCACGATAATTTTTTTCATCGCTATATGTTTAAAGTATAGCAGCCTGGAGAACACAGTAGCTGAATTAATAATAGAATCATAGAATAATTTAGGTTGGAAAAGACCTTTAAGAAATAATACTTTTAATTTGAAACTTAACATTCAAAACCAAAGTGCAATTAATGCGTCAGCAAAAACCGCAAAATGTGAGACTCTTAGCTAAACTTTTACCTTATTTTGTAGAATATTAATTAGAAATAGCACCCATTACATTCATACATAATTTACTGAGCAATGCCTCTTCTATAAGTCACTAGGCAGATGAACTATGAAAGTTAAATATGCTAACTGACCTCAAGGAAAGCCATTTTAAGAACAGCAAAAGTCAGCTCACTTTTGTTGCAAGGGGCTTTCTCATATGATCTCATCCATAGTGATATTACATTTATCCTCTTTCATTCCACAGAGAGGAAAAAAAAAAAAATCTCACTTCTGATTTGTTTCAAGCTAGATGTTTTCCTCCCCTGAGAAGGTTTAAACACACATTATGAGCTTGGTCTAGTAATCATTCAAAGCAAAATTCTGACTCAAGTCTGCAAGAACTTTGTCTGCATAAGGACCACAGGCTTGGCCTCTTGCGAATACTTTCACTTAATACTGAAAGGCTTCATTGTTTACTGTATTACCAGAACATGCATATGCGCTTATAAATGGGAGGCATTTATCATTCTCAAACAGTGATGAGGTGGCCACGGTTCACGAAGCAAGCAGAGAGATGAGACTCAAGAAATCTGGGCCTGTTTCTCACTGGGCGACAGATTTATGTGACCAAGCAACTGTATCTTTTCCTATTTTAATACTATATTTGTAAACTGTAGATGATATTTCATTACGCTGCAGAGTGCTTTTAGATTAAGGAATTAAATTCCCTAATTGATCATTAAACAAAAAAACAACTTCGCAAAAACAATCATCAGCACAATGAAATATGAATGAGACACTATTCAGTGAGATGCAGGGGAAGCAGGACATCTCTCATTTAACAGAGCTAAAGTATTTCCGTAACATCAAGTTGTATTTTAGTCCACCTTCACTAAAAGACCATTTTCTACAAGCACCGAATTTCGTGGCCTTTATACAGAAGTCCGATTTTACTGTATTTACCAAATAGAGAAAGAAAAGAAAAGAAGTATATAGGTAACAAGCCCTTGCAGGGATGTAGCCTCTCACGACTCTTTTGGGGCGTAGTACACCCAGTCCTCTTTGAGTGGCCATGTACCTCATGTACCTTTGAACTTACAGATGTTTTTGCTTTAGCAGCACCTGTATGGCGCAATTGCTGCCTGCCCCTTCCTGTGGGTCACACCAGTCTCATCACAGTCCTCAACCCTCTCCCCAGCACAGAGCTCCAGCGTGCCTGGGATGGAGGCAAGCCCAAGGCAGGGCAGCGCAGGAGGGCAGCACATCAAAAAACGAGCCCCTGCTACCGAGAAGTGACTTCTCTCGTGTGCGCCTGTGAACCCCAAAGCAGGCAACCTGCAATCAGGTCTGAAAACCAGCAGACTGTTTCTGTACCAGGGAGGACATGTTCTCCCAACACCGACAGAAGTTGCGCTACAGTGATCCTTTTAACACACTTTAAACAAGAAAAGCACATGGTGGAGGAGGTCAGAAAGTAATAATCAATGCTATTTTTGGAGAGTCATCTTCCCCTACAAAAGCCCTGGGGGTATATTTACCAGAAATGCTAGAATCAATGATTTTCCTGAGTGAAAAAGATGAGCCGCACCCAGTCAGTTCCTGAGCATCGTTTGAATGCAAGCGTGATACAAAAAGCTCGTATCAACAGTCAAGAAAAACTATGCAGTATGGGTGAGGTATACAACCACTGGACACTAAAGAAAGAAAAGGGAGGAACGAAAGGAAATGGGTATAAACACAAGAAAGAAGGCAGGAAGCAAATAAAAAGTAGGTTATGAGAGCAAGTCACAGAGGAGCTTGCAGGAGAGCCCAGAAGGTACACCCTGTGGTGAAGGTGGAAATTCAGATGTGGAGCAGGAGCAGCACCCAGCACAGCACCGGAGCCCAGCACCCATGTCTGGCTGGAGTCGTCGCCATCAGCTGCCCAGCGACCCGCAGCGGCTATACGCATACAAAGTATTAGAAAGAGCCTTCATTTTTTCCCCTTCCAAAAAGGGATGAAATCCTGTATGAAACTCGCTTGCACAACAACACTGTGATAGGGGAAGAAGTCCCTTTCACCTGTGCAATCAGCAGTCGTGGGGATGTGATCGGCCAGGCTCACCTCCACCATAGGTGCCTTCCATCCATCTCCCCAGAGGATCCCGGGGCAGTTTGTGTCTTCTGCCACCTCAGAAGTGCCACAGCACTGGAGGGGACGGAACTGCAGGGCAAGCACCTCAGCTCAACAAATCTACCAGGAACTGGCATCTGAGGGAAATCACAGAATCACTGAATTGTTTTGGTTGGAAGAGACCTTTAAGATCATCAAGTCCAACTGCCAACCCAGCACTGCCAAGTTACCACTAAACCATGTCCCTCAGCACAACATCTACATGTCTTTTAAATACCTCCAGGGATGGTGATTCAATCGCTCCTATTTTAGAATTAAAGAAAGTGCGAGCAAAAGACTGCAACTTAAAAAGAAAACAAAGCTGAGAAGATACAAACTATAAAGTATTAACAAAAGCCACCCATTCGGATCATAATAATTTACTGCATTACTTGAATAACTATTTTTAAGCAGTGTTCTATGATGAATGATGAGCTTTCCTCAGGGTAAACCAAACTAAAACAGCTGTTAAAAAAAGTAACCAAATCACAATTCCGATTAAGCCCAGCAAACAAACATTTTTTTGGCTAGACCTTAGAGCAGCTAGAGGGTTCAAATAACACTAATACTTAATTTCCGCACCAAGTTTTGGTTCTTTTCACTGCATATGCCTTGATAACTAAGCCTTTAAAATAGAGTTTTAAAACAGACCTCTCACATTTAAAAGCAGGTTTTTTTATGCCAAAGTTTGTCTCTCTTCATCAATTCAGTTAAATTCACGTAAATTCAATTTCTTTTTGCATTAGCACTACGTGTTTTTAGATGAGCTGTGTAACCCCTATTAGTTGCTTTTTAACATACCTTGCATTAGGTGAAATTCCTCAAATGCAGGCTTTGTTACCTGGCATTACTGACAGGGCAATGTATTATGCAGCAGCAGTGGCCGGCGAGCCAAATACATTCCCTGGTCACTACGCTTAGTTCACGCGGACTGCCAGCCCCAGCATGGGGTCATCTAGCCTGATCCAGCAGCTTCTGTTCAGGTTAAGATGGAGTGTCCCATGCTGGGACAAGTAGCCTCTTCAGGCTTCACCCCCATGGTTTCCATATGTTTTCAAATAAATCTCCCTGTCCTGTATTTTATAAATTACTCTCTCAAGACATGCAAAGCGAGTAAAGGCCAGACTTTCAGTTCTTCTCTTTGTGGGATGTATCTATGTATTTATACATATATGTACAGAGATATATGTATAGGTATGACAGAGAGAAAATATATATCAAGACAAAAGGGGGGGGGGAAGGACAGTTTTTCTTTTAAGGCATTGAAAGGTCTTATTTGAACCAGAGGACCAGACCCAAAGCCCTCAGGCATGCTGGAAATGCAGTCCTGTGAATGTAGTAATTTATGCAAATTTCTAAATTATAGGGAAGGAGCATGACAGTTGCAAACCATTTCAATATATTGCTAATTGAAGCATTTTTCATGCATGTAGCTATGCTAATGTAGCACAGCTAAAACTGTGATCACCGGAATCTGTAAAATACAAAACCAAAAGCAATAAAAACAAAGCCTTTAGGTTACTATAATTCTTCTGTAACAAGACATGTATGGGCAACTGGTGATATTTTTTGTAACTGATAGCAAATATTTATTTTTTAAAAAGCCTTGATGTACAAACATTCCATTAAGCTTCTTACAAATACCCAGTATACATAAAGCTGGCAGAATTGGACTCTGAATAATAAGAGTTGTAAAAACACCAGTGTGTACATAGCTATCTATGCTATGGCTATTTTGGCTTCAAACTGGAAGAGGGCAGGTTTAGATTGAACATTAGGAAGAAGTTTTTCACTTTGAGGGTGGTGAGGCACTGGAACAGGTTGCCCAGAGAGGTTGTTGAGGCCCCATCCCTGGAGGTGTTCAAGGCCAGGCTGGACGTGGCCTTGGGCAATCTGGTCTAGTGGGAGGTGTCCCTGCCTATGGCAGGGGGGTTGGAACTCGATGATCTTCAAGGTCCTTTCCAACCTAAACCATTCTATGATTCTATGATCTATATTCTAACCTAAGTTTCGGCTGGACCAAATTATATCCACAAATACACAATTATTGCAAATATTTGTGCCGTTGAAGCTCAGCTGTTGCTTGTTTGTAAGACACTATTTTTACATTAAATACTTCCTAAAGAATCTCTTTACTTATTTGTTTATTAAATTGATCATTCAAAAGTTGGACTCCATCTATTAGTAAAATCACACGGCCAATTGCTTTTGTTTTCTAATTGGACAACATGCACTTAAATTAGTATCACACATATGCCACATACGTCACTGAAATGTTTAGAAGTTCATGTTGATGTTAGTTATAGACACTAGCCAGCTGGAATCTGAAAGAATACCACTGGACTAATAGTATTAGCTCACCAACTGTGTCATATTTTAAATTACAATATGATAGAAAATTGTTTTGAATGACTGACAGAGCTAAAGATCTTCAATAGGTAAATTGGCTAAACAATTGATTCATTCCCAGTTTTGCCGATTTCATAATCTGATTTGTAAGGTATTGCACAAATACAAAAAGAAATTTATTCACTGATTTCCTGTACTGCTTTCCCTAACTGTAGAGTAATCTGCTGCTATTTAAGAGGAACAGCATTTTATCAAAAATCCATATGTTCTCATCTGTCTAAGAACTTCTTATTGTTTGAAATGCTTGGCTTGTTCCCATCAAATCAATGGGAACTTTGCAACTGATTTCAGAGACGGCATGAGCAACCCCTATATGCAGTCAGAGACTTTGCATGTAAAGACAAAAGAAAAAATATACTCCACCAGGCAGCCATTCCCCCATGCCCCACCTTTACAGAAGGTGAAAGCAAGCTTTGCTGATGAGGAAAGCATTCCTCCTCATTCAGGCCACTGCCGTTTTCAGCTGACAGACTCCAGCGTGCCATCATCTGTCTCTGTCACGGGTTCCACCGACTCCTACTGAGAGCCAGCAACGAGCATCAATCCTCAGCCAAACCGCCTGCCAGCTATGTGAGATGGGAAAGCTGGCTTTCTCTACCCACCACTCTCTCTTACCAAAACAGGAACAGAGGAGACAAGGATAAAAAAGTAGCCTGTGCAAAGGTCTGCAGGTCCATCACAGCATGAGAAGGTGAAGTAAAAAGTTATGTCAACAACAACAAAGAAAAAATGATTGCTTTGATTTTATGAATAGCTGCTGATGCAGAAGGTGAGGCATGCTGTGGGCACTGTAACCCTTTCCTCCTGCCTTTTCTACGCGTGTCCCCGCTCCTCAGGGAAAAGTAGCCACAGAGCCACTGGCCATTTTTACTAGTTTCTTTTCAGTTGAACTCCTCCAGAATGACCAAGCCTTTATTTTTTAGGAAACAATTTATTAGAAGTTATGAAAGCCTTGCAAGCAAGCTCTTGATGACTCTCCAATGGGACTCTAAAAAACATTTTATACCTCTATCAACAGTTGTCTTCATAAACATTTTTTTTTCAATCTCTATACAAAATTGCAATCACACCTTTTCATGTTTTCAACTTGACATAAAGGAAACTCCTAATGGGAGCTGGCATGAACAATTCTGCTTACATCCAAGAGTCTCCAGTATGTAACAGTCAAGTTCATCTGACCTCAAACTTCTTCATAATTACTATAGGAAGGAAAGAATAATATATTTTCTTTTTCTTCAACTAGAAACCTCCTCAGATTACTGCAGGACATGACTGCTATCCAACAAGAGCAAGTGTTTCTAAATTGGTTGCAGAGACAGCATGCAACATTGTTTTTATTCTTTGGTTTTTAAAAGAACCTTTGGATACAGTCAGATTTTCAACTCATAGAAATAGTCCACAGAAAGTCAACAAAACACATCATCAAGCACCACAATACAAGCTGCAAAGCCCCAAATCAGATTTACAATCCATAATAAAAGACCAAAAGCCACAAGTGCATCAAAACACATCATCTCTAAGATGTCAAGAGCATTTCCAAAGTTCTAGGCTCGCAGCAATAGCAAAGAATTTTTTTTACAGAGTCTCCCAAATGATCCTACAAAATCAGACGTATACCACAGTACAATGAATACACAAACTCGTGTTCACATGTGACTTGACCAAACTGATCCAGGGAAAAATCCCCTTCCTGCCCTCAAACCTCAAATCTAGCAAAAAGATTAATGTAGAAGGCAGGAGCAGAACCTTCATCAAAGGTGCCCAAGAAAAGTCAACATGGAGGAGCATCAGTATCCTCAAGCTACATCTGATTGCTAGCTGTGGCCAGTCCAATGCTTCAGAAGAAAATGAAAGATGCAACAACTCAAAAGCCAAATTACTCCATTACAGTGGAAAAAAATACTTCCAAATAGTGGCAATTTTAAAGCATAGTATGAAAATAATACAGACTACAAATAGACAATAATTTATGAAAAATCATCAAATCAGTATGCTTTTTTATTTTGCTTTCTTTTTGAGAGAATTATAACCTGGGACTTCTTTTTTTCTAGTAGAGAGAAACTAGTTTTACACCACCACATATGCACTCACGAATGCAATATAATATATTGCATATATTATATTGCATTCATGAGTAATATATTAGAATATTTCCTGCCATACAAAAAGAAGAAAACACCTGTAGAGTGGATGATTGTTTCAACCTGGTGGATGTGCAATCTGTGGATGCACATCTGGGGATCGGATGCTAACATCCAAGCATGAAGTAACAGCTTGACTGCTATGATTGTAAGATAGACAAGGAAGCTTTCCAACAGATGGATAACTGACAGGCTATAAAATAATCCCTAATTACAACAGAATTTGGGGTAGATGGCATGCCTGGGTTTTAAGGCAGTAATTTAAACATACTGGCCCTGGAAAGTAATTATTGCACAGAAAAACAATGTACTCAGTTCCAAAGAAGCCCTTAATCCATGTTTAAACAAGCTCTATGCTAAACAGACTTGTGCCTGAACACCTGCTTTTATCACAGGATTTAGAGATTTTGTGTGTTTTTCAATTAAAAGACTAATATTTAACTTTTGAGGGGAAGAGCAGGGTGTAGTTGCTCAGGGAAGAGATTAAGAATTAAAAGGTTAGGTTGTTATCACACTGCAGATTTCTAGTAAAACTAGAAATCCAAAAGAGTGAAAACTAACGCAATCCCCATTGCCATCACATTTCAGATTCGCTGTGGATTGGAACGGATCAGTAGCACGGCTGCATTGCAGGGACAAACAAGGATTAACTCCTACTCGGGCCAAAAACCTCCGCTACCCTCTTCCTCCAGCCCTCTCGGGGATCTCCTCCTCACCGCTGTAAGCAAGCAGCTGGAGAGGGCAGAGACCAGGGGGACTCGGGACTTCCCCTGCCGCAGCCCCGCTCCACACACACACCTCCTCCCTGGCCACAGCAGCTGTCTGCCTGCGAACACGGCATGAAGCAGCTGTTCCCAAAGGATGCGGATGATAAACTGCACCTCTGAATCATACTTACAAAGGGAAACTATAGATATACATGACCACTGGCAAGTGCTTTATCTCATGTCCCTCTACTAAGTACTCTACAGAGCAGGGCTAAGTCCACAGGACAGAAGGCTCTTTGAATCGCCGTACCATGAAAAAACAGTCCACTGAGTTCAGGACAAGATACAGCCCTTTGGTTTTAAAGTTGTTTCCATAATGTCTGAGACACTGCTAGTTTTATACACAGAGCTCTTGAAAACTCAGCAATGTAAAGAAACACCAAGGAATCATTCTTCAATTACCGGCCAGAAGAGAATCAGAGCATTTGCACACCGCCTTCCTCTGAAGGGAAGACTCTTGAGAAAACAACAAATCTTTTCTAGACTTGCAACTTCCTTTAGACAGTGATCACTGAATCACAAGAGATGTGCCCCCATTTACTGTAGTGCAGATCAGCTTTAAATCTTTCAGTGTAACACACTCATTATTACAATTTTACTATCATTATTTGCAGAACAATTCCATGCAAGACCTACCATATACCCAAACACAGACTTCAAACAGTCATCACATTTTTCCCCCCTGAAAACTGAATACCCTTTTTGCAGTTAGGCACAGAGAAAACTTGCACAGAGATACTCATCTTTCTTGAAAGACATCATTAAATCCCACTCCTGTCTGAACTCAAATCAATATCCTTTCCTTTCTCATAAGAGCCTCTTAAACTTTTTTTTTTTTTTGAAAGAATCCTGAACTGCAGCATTTAGGCTTCAATGAAACAATTACATAGGTTTATTTTACTTACCATGGCAAATTTTTCCCTCTATTCTTCTCTCTCCTCTTGTTCTCTTTCCTGTTCTGACCCTTTTAAAAAACTGTCTTTAGCTCGATTTCTTCCACCACCTGCTGTGGTTAGTGTGGGTAGAGAAAAGATACAGAAGCTGATTCCCCTTTTACTATTAATTTCATTGCCAGTTCATTGATTCATACAGTAGACAGAGAAACAAGACCATCATTGCTTATTAAACATCATGCACAAGTAGCAATTATATGTCTTTCTAATTCTGTCCCCTGTGTTAACAAACGCATATTTGTACGGCCTGTGAAAGCTCTGGACAGCCCATCTTCACAGTCAAAGAAGTCAGAGAGGTTATACACTGTTTAAAGTGGCAGCTTAATGAACAATCTATTAATGTATGAAACAAAGTTCATTAGCTGTGGTTAAATGAGATTTCTGAACTTTTTCTTCTTCTGCTAATATATCCCATTTCCTACCCAACTTTTTTTTTTTTTTTTTCCCAGGATGAACACCAGTTTTACAGCTGGAACAGTGATCTCATGTTCATGGTTAATACACTTGACTTCACTTCAAGTCACAATCTCTCAGCCCTGCTTTAGTTTTCCATATTGTTCTTTTGAGAGCAAAACCTGGAAATTCCTAGAACAGATTTGAAGAGCAGCTTGTTAAAATAACTGTCTGTACCTGTCATCTCAGTATTATGATAGCATTACCAAAATAAGAAAAAAAATCCTGTTAGACCTTCAAAGAATTCAAGCTGTTTTGTAATCTAAAGAAGCACATTACAGCAGCTGGAAATGCCCCTGTTAAACTGGAAGTACATACTATTGAATAATTTGCTTATATTTATTTGTATAATAATAATGATAATAATGACTACATTATGCCATTCAATATGAAAGCAAAGGAGCAATTCTTATTTACTGTGTCCTACAGCCTCTTACTATTAACGTGACATTAAAATAAATGCTACAGAATACGCTTATAACTAAACCAATTCTATACATGCATACCTAAATCTTAGAATTACCTCTACATAGATTAAGGGACCATTCAGGGTAGGTCAAATCCTGTATGAGTGAACTCTGTATAAGGTAAAACATCAAAGAACATGTTTAATATCTGACTTTAATATGTTTGCCAAACTTTTATGTCTTTTCTTCAGCTGGGTAACAGATGACCATTTCAACATATTTTACTGCTTTATAATAATCACCTTAGAGGTTTTCTCTTTTTTTCTAACAGAATGAAAGACAATTCTTTTCTTCCTTAAACAACATTCGGGGGAATAAAAAAAGATGCATTCTTAGAGGTAAGTGCACTGTTGGTGGAAGGTTTTGGGTCACTTATTTATTGGCATTTCTTAGAGCTAAGGGCTGGGTACTTCTGAGTGATTTCTTCTGTTCCTTGCCTTCCATTAAAAATCTCTGCCAAATCAAAGAGAAGACAGTCTATGTATTTTTTTACCTAGAACAAATTTTTGTGAAAAATGGTTCCTCCAAATTGGAGGACAAATGAATTCTTCCTAGGATTTTGAACTTCTGATGACCACCTTACTCCTACATGTAAACTGACCACTACAGCTTAGGCTGACTACTTCCACTACGTTTCATGCTATCCACGTGCTCAATTTATTAGAATTTAAGTATGTGTATAAAGGTAGTGTGACTTAAGTGAATTCTTCAATACTCTGCTAAAAGTGTACGAACTCAGGTATTAGACATCCTCTCTAACAATGCGTGTCATTTTGGTTGAAAATTTTGAAGCAATCATTCTATGAAACTTTGACACAGCACAAAGAACGGCCTGGACAGGGTTATGAACAAACTGTATATTTTTAAAGGCCATAACCCTTTTCTGTCACTTAATCACCATTATTAATAAAAAAAATATTTTAAAATAACTACAAAAGAAGTATCATGGGATAAGGTAAGATTCAAAAAAGCACACAGATTGGAAATACCAATGGCAAGTAAAAATGCATTACTTCAACCATGTTGTTGAAGAGAACTGTCCTGTATCACTTCTGCAGTTATTCAGGCTTGGCACAGCGTCAACTTTTACCATATGGCTTTTTCTTCCCTTGTTGAAAGTGAATCTTTCTGTCAAAGAGCAGCTGTTCTAAATTATCACATCAAATTTTAACCTTACAGTAGACAACCACTGAACCCACAGATTCATGACAGTGAAATAGTTCGCCTCCTTGACCTACGAAGGATTTGTCGTTGTTTAGGTTTATTTCTACCTCAGCACAACAGCTACACCAATTGTCAGGGTATTTGATGCAGGCAGGTACTTACAGCTGAAGCTACAAACAAATTCGAGGCAATGAACTTCTCATCTTCTCTCCCTAAAAAGACTGTGGGAAGTCCAAGTTATTATGTTCCTGTTGTGCTACCAAGAATAAAACTGCAATTTCAAATGCAAAGAAAATGAGACATTACAAATGCAACCCTTGTTATTCAGTTTGTAATCCAAAGAAACAGATACTTCTGATACTTTTCCTGCAGTCTAAGTGTTTCAATAAAGTCTGATATCAATTACTGGTTATTTAGATGTCTGCCAACAGCATGTTTTGACAACATCTTCTGCTTCACGCTGAGGAGCGGCAGACATATAGAAGAGTCTTGTCGTCTTGTACTCATCTTTCAAGATGGTTCTTACTTTAAGAGCATTTTCATTGAACGTTATCAAAACTTACAGCTCTCACTACAATTGCTCTCTATTAAAGTCTAGTACCAGCTGTCAGTTGTAATGCAAACCCCTGTTAGCCTTTATAAGTTCCACTCTGGAACTAATAAGGGATTGTCAAATAGCTCTATACACAGATGAGAGTGGCAGAGAAACCGATGGAAAAAGCGCGTGTTGTTCAATGAGTTCACACCGACAATACAATCTTTGTGCAACTCTGAGCTAAGCTGATATTGAAAGTCACCAAAGACGCTACAAGCAAAACATGCTCAGGATGATACTATTAATTTAGGTTTTAATCTTTTGAAAGCCTGCAAAGCAGCAAAGCCATTAAGATGAAAAGGTTAAGGAAATGCCAGCAAGACCCCTTAGGATTCTCTGTAATAGACATCCATAAGATATTTGCAGTAAAACCCTGCACAAAAATTCAACAGTAGTGATCCTGAACATACAAGTGTCAGAGAACCAAGGCGAAAATTTCTATGTTAAAAAGAGGAAGCAAATGTCTCACACATGCTTGCTAAATTGCAGAGAGTCTGGATCAATATCCAATATTCCACTACTTCGGGGAGGATTTGCTGGAGTTTTTTTGTTCGGATTTCAAGGGGTGGGTGGGGAGCTTTTTGTTGCTTGAAAAACAGGTGAGGGGATAAGGAAGAAATTGCCAAAATATGCACAATATAGCATAGCAAGCACCACCTCTAAACTGGTAAGAGATCTGGATTGAACAAACGTACAGAGCAACTGGATTAAGCAGCATTTTGTGAGTCATTAACACTTTTGCAAATATTTCATTTTCTGAGTGAACCTTTCCATTTCTCAACTAGTTTCAAATACAGAAATTCAATTCTAAATTACCTAGTTATGTCATATGTTGACACTGTAGTATGTTCAGTACTTGGAGAGAAATATTAGTAAGCTTTTTTTAAAAAACACTAATACTAGGTTCCTAGTCACTGAACATTAAAAAGTGAATAGAAATATTTATAATCACGTTTTTGTTTAAACATTTCTATAACAATCTGCAAGAAATTCAGTAAAGATTCTTAAGTAACTAGAGAGCACTGAAACACTTTTCTAACTTGAGAATCTGTATAATATATCAAAAAAATCTCTTTTCTAGTAATTTCAGAATGTTTCTTTTTAATTTTTGCTCATTTAGGCCACATGACAAATGTGCTCACAAACTAAGATCCTGCCCAAGAAATTTTGCCTTTAAAATGTGCATTTTAAATCTACAGATTATGATTGATGAATCGTAGAATATTTTCAAAATTTGTAACAGTCAGAAAATGTTACGTAAAAAGTTGGCTGTGACCTTTCTGAAGTATTCAGTGTAGCAGAATTCTTCCCCTATGAAAAATCATCTGGATATCTCTGACATAACTTTCGTAAGTGTTAAATAAATTCTAAGGAAGAAGGTAAATCCTTCATTGTGTGCTCTGTTTATGTACTTACAGAATATAAAGTGGATGAAAACAATGAATATTTTACAAATAAAGTGATTCATAATTTATAACTGCTGTCATTTTAGTTTACCAGCTTGAAAGATTGAGTCCCTTTTAAAAAGCATCTCTGTTGCTTTTTAAAATCAAAACAATACTTCAAACCAAAGGAAAAAACAAATACACATCAAACCTCTGCTTTAAAAAATTTGAATCCCTAGCTTTTTCAGACTTCATGTAAAAGTAAACTCTCTTAATAGTTCCATTATTATACAATATATCATATGATCAGTTTCTACATTTTGTCAAACATAATTGTCCCTATACAGAGTCTAAGAATTAAAACCACACACTTGTAATGTAAGAAGCACATCCAAGCCACTCGGCTATTTCCAAGGGAAAATGTTATCATCTTTGCAGTTGCAGCAAGCACGTGTATCTTCCGTCTGTTTTCACTTGAACAAAGTTGAGTAGTTCCACACAGTACTTTTTTCTCTTTATATGTAAAGTTATCTTTTATCTACTGATATAAGAAATTGAAAAGTATATTTACTTACGCAGAGACAAAATGGTTATTTAAAGCATAAGGGGGAAAAAAGAAATCTAGAGAAATGTTTTTCATCCTTAGTATTAATGATGTTTTACATATTTTTATCTCAAGTACAGCATTCATTCTACTGAAACTATTAAGCAATGTACGCGATGGTTCAGATTTAGCAGTCACAGATGGCATTCCTTTCATATCTCCATAAACTCAGAAAGAGAAGTATGATTTAGGATATGCTTACTATACAACTTGAAGCACCAAATAATTTAGTGTTAGGGGAAATTTTGTGAAGTCATTTTTGCAATAACCAGGCACAGTGGGTGAACTTCACCTCTCCCTCCTTTACCCCTTACTCCCTCTTCTCCCATTCAATCCACCTGATTAATTGCTAAAAATTATATACATAAGGAGGGACTGTTGCATTACATTCTCTTTTTTCTTCTGGCTTTGTTATAGAAAATGTGTCAGTCACTTGTGGTTAAAACTTACAATTTTATTAGATAATATTACACAGGAAATTTACAGTTCAGACTTACTCAATTCCAGCAACTAAAATTTAGAAACTATACCTATCATAGCATGCAGAAAATCTAATTCTGTGCTTTTTGAGTCATTCTGTTCAGGCCCACCAATTTAATTTTCCATTTGATAACCAGAGCCACAAAGCTTGGTTTTGGTCTAAAGGGTCACCTGTTGGAAGCAGTCAAAAGAGCATTCAAGCTCACTCGTACTCCCACATAGATAAACAATTGCCCACTGCATGTGCGCTAATTAAGTATATCATCATGAAAAATGTCATTCTCCATGTCCAGCTAGTCTTTCTGAAGTAAATGAAATAAATCAACAAAAGAATAGACACATTCAGGATGGAATAGATTTATTAGTCCAAGCCTGCCAGTGCAGGATTTCCTTTATCATCCGGTTACTGCATTTTTTAAAAAAACATCTCCTGAAATGAGGTTCCATTATTTCTCTGAGGAGACTTCCAGATTATTACAGGACTAGACATTTTTTTTCTAACATTTAGCCTACAGTTTTCCCACTTATTTTGATACTATTACCCCAACTAACCAACCTTCACATCTTGAGATCTATTTCCTCTCTGCAGCGTTCCAAAACTGAGCCTACCTTCTCCCCACACAAATCACTCACTGGGCAGGTGATGTGAATGCTCCTTTTCTTTTATTCATCTTTGGGCTGCTCCAAACACTATGCCACTGCATAATCTGCTGGTGTACTTGCAACTAAATTAGTGCACGCAAGCTTCATTGCCCTTTCCATAAAAATCTCATTGCTTACTTTGAAGATGTACAGAGGCAGTCAAAAAGGATGAGTATAGGTATGAAGCCAGTAGCCTGCCCTCCAAATAAGAAGGCACTAGTAGACAGGGAGAGTTAGGAAAACAGGTATTAGAGATGAGATATTAGACATGGAAGAGATCTAGAAAATTGTTAATAGAGAAGCTGAAAAAGGAGCACTTATTTTCTCACTATACAAGGAAAACCTTATCCAACTCACTTAAAACTGAAGGCTTAAACACAGCAAGAGGATATGTTTTTCACACAAGACAAGTTATGGCATTCATTACCATAAAAAACTTACAGACACTAAAAATATAAATGAGTCAAAAAAATAGACAAATTAACAGGTGACAGGTCACTGATTCCTATTATACATAGTTTTTCTTACAAGATATATCTTAAGTTTTAGGAAGTCAACAGTTGATTGGCAGACAATGAAAGGTATACCAAGTAAAACACTGCTTTATACAGTTTCATCTACTTTTCTTTAAGAATCTGCCATAGCTACTGTCAGAGAAAGAATACGAAGGCAGGTAAAGCTCTGATCTGATGTACTATGGCTGTTTGATGGGGAACAACTGGAAATTATGAGTTATCCTTTTTGACTAGGGAATAGCATGGAGACTGTCAGGAAGCATTAGGTTCAGCTTGCAGTTCCAGCCAGTTGTTTTTTTCTAATTAAAACAAATTAAAATACAGTAATTCTAATTGAGGAGATGCTATAAAGATGCAGTTTGGCCAAAAAGGCATGAAGACAACAATGAAATATTACAATAAGATTAAATAGACAGGACCACTATGATGCTAGTGCTAACAAAGACGTAATAACAAACAGTCTACAGCAGATGATATGTACCATATTTAGTTAACTAACATATGTATTAGCTAAGGGGAAAAAAATGTATGAAAGAGTGGCTTTTTCAACATGACCCCCGACACACCTTACTTATGCAAACCCACTCCCTCCAAAATACTGAACATGTGCAAAAGTCTTTGCTAGAGGAGGCGTTAAATTTTAGAGCTGTTATCCTAAAGCAAACTGCAAAGACCAGAATTCCTCAAGGCAAGCTATACAACTCGCTTTTGAAAAATCATTTCTTCACACACGCACAATAATGAGGACAAGGATGGTCACAGCAAAATTGGTCCTGATCCTCTAACTGACAGGTACATATTATACGTGTAAAACACTTACTAGTTTGTAGGACCCAGAACAGAGCAACAGGCTTTCCAACAAGAACCAATATGCTGAGAAAAGCCAATGGTCCAGTCTTGGCTTTTTAGAGCTTTAAGGCAAATACGTTCTAAAAACATGTATGTTTTTATATGTGTACGTACACCAGTAACAAAAAAAGGCTTGAACCTTATGTGGTCTTTTCCTAGTTATGCCCACAAAGGGAAGCAGTCGTGGAAAATGGTACAATTTCTGTTATTTGAGGGCATGATTATCCCTTAATATTTTTCAAAGTACCAAGAAAAGCTGTTCTGAATGAAACTTAAATAGGCTGATCATATACCATTAGGGTTCTTCATTTTAATCATTAGTGATAATCTCCTGTTAATGCAAAAATGACATTGTTTCCAAAAACAGCATTAAGGAAACAAACCAACCAACCAACAAAATCAGAAACAGTCTGACCGTAGGATCACATAGTAACAGACATTAAGTTGTTGAATGCTTCCAACTACTGTGAAGACAAGAATTTCTATCACTTATTACTCTTTCAAACTTCAGCTGAAACTTTTTTTCCTAAATTATTACTTCATTCCAGCCCATGCTTGTTAACATCATTTTGAATCTTCTTTAGACTCTAGAATTCTGTCTCTACTGCCCTTTTGTTGACAAAAAAATCCCCAACCAAACACAAAAACCTTAAACCCTAACACCCTAAAAGAAGGAGCAAGCAAAGGAGAGAAGAAAAAGAAAATGAAAGGTGCAGGAGCAGTCTTGAGCCTGAGGTCAAAACTGAACTCTTTTTCCGAGCTTTCCAACTCCTGCTGAGTTACCGATGCCGACAAATGGGAGGTTTTGAATTACTGACTGCTTTTAGAGTGCCACTTCAATCACACCACACTGAAAATATTTGATAAATATGACTTCCAATAAAAGTTAGTAGAACATTATATGTTAAATCAGAATAAACCAGAAGGACCTGTCACTATTGTTAATGGTTTCNAGATAGTAGTCCTGTAGCCTAATTCCATGCCTTCCAAATCACGTAGATATACTCACACATGTATGTGAATTCACTCAACAGGAGCTGCCTTGCCTACCCCAAGCATCTGAGAACTGTTTTTTCATAAAACAATTTATTTTATTTTACTTTATTTAGCTCAACTTTTGCTCAATTGTAGTCTGACACTTTCTGGGAGGATTGTCTTTTTGTGCCAATGTGTAACAAATTCTAAACCAACACCTTTTAACCATTTACAAGTACACAGGCTCTATAGTAAACAAGACTACAAACAGTGGTTAAAAGGGTATCACTAACATTTTATCATTTTTAAGTGTAGCTACAGGAGGAGCTATAAAGCATTTCTGAATAATAAAATATCCTCTCCTAGATTGACCTCTTAACACAAAAGTTTAAGTCCTCCTTAATATCGAGTATGCCAAAAAAGCATACACAAAAGACTCAGCTCCCCAATTTATTCATTTTAAGGGCAAAACCAATTTAAAATCTATTTAAAAGCAAAACCAAATCAAACAAAACAGACTCTTACCCCTTTCCTCCCATACCTGCCTGGCAATTTCTGAGAAAAAGTAACCTTAACTAGAGCAAAAGTTTTCACAACGACCTGGCTATGGTTTGGTGGGCTCCTAGTAGCTCCCCAGGACTTGCCTGTTTGACAGATTGCTGTAGGACCGATGAAAAAGGAATAGGTGTTCTCTCAGCCAGGTTCAGAATACTTTAAATTTCTGTTCTTATGGATATATGCATACACACGTACACAAACACACATACACACCCCCCATATCTCAGCTACTACTCCTTCCATCCATGGTATATCCACATATTACAGTTTAACTTTTACTTAATCATTTAATGGAAGACCCTTTGCCACAGACCGCACCGTTTAAGGCGCTCTGTGAAAAGAGGTTTAAGATTCGATTAGCAAAAAACCTCAAAACGTACTTTTGTAAAAAACAAAATGTAGACCACCATTACTTTGGTTGATATTAAAATTAGGTAAGTATAATATGCATTTCTCTAATGTTTACAAGACCATTTTACATTACTCTAATGTTTACAAGACCATGGAAAAACTCAAAATCCCTGGTGTAGTCTTGTTCTTGGGAGCATTCACATAACCACAGTTTGCAGAAACCAAAAGTTTGGAGAAAATTAGTTTGATTTAAATACATGAGTATTGATGAAAGTGCAATTTGAAGTTCAAATATTATTTTTTCAAATGTATCTGCATTTAGGAACTATGCTACCTGAAACAATGCCACCTGGTTTTTTCTGACCAATCCCAATTAATCACCACAGTTGATTAGTGAATATTATACATCAAGCCACAAAGTTTAAAAAAATCACACAAAACCCCCCAAATATTTTGACACAAACAATGCATTTGAGAAAACTATAATCTACTGAAAGGAAGTCCAAGAATGGTCAGAGAGACTAGATTTTTTACATATTGTCTTAACTAAAAATCAATTGTTGACTCTTATTAATTTTTTTTAGCAAATTACATTTTTTACACAGATTAAATAAACCCCATTTTCATGGTGATTTCATGAACTAATTTATTTCTCTCAATAATTTGGAGAAAATTAACATGATCCAATGCACAGAGTAGGGACATAAAGTGAAGCCCCTGTTAATAATTGAACTATGAACATGGAGGGCATTGTTACCTTGGCACGCAAAGCCTCTTTCTTCATAGCCAGCATTACACAAGCACTTCCCTATGGGCACTAGCCATTCTCCTTCTGTACTGCAATACATCTTGGGTGGCTCTTCCTCCTTGGAATGATTGACACAAGAACCCCGCACCTCCACCAGTGACTGGGAGTCCATGGGTACCGTATCTGGAAACATGGCGAGGTTCTTGACAGTGAAAGGGCACTTTTTGAAGTACACTCGCACCGAGACTAAGGCAACACACGCACCTACATCTTGAAAAGCCAAGTAAAAGCCTTTCCTGCTGACAGGCCCCACCTCGCGGACTTCCGTATTCAGCTTGAGAATTCGGTCCCCAAGATCCATTTGGGTGAAGCTCTCATCAGCCGCAATGGTATCGATCTTTGTAAACTGATGCTCTCTGAACTTTACCAAGTGGTCATCATCAGACTCCATATAATACAGATTGAAGGTCTCTTTGCAAGTGCCCAGAACTAGAGGGATACTATTACAGTCCCTCAAGGTAAACTTGAGCTCCACGTATATCTTCTGAGCTGAATTGCGTGGAATCCAGTTTGTTCGCAGCCAATTGTTTTGACTATGATCCATAACATTGCACACTTGGTAAGTTCTGATTGGAGTATAATGCTCGTCAACACCGCTAATCTCTTCCCACTGGGGAAAAAAAAAAAAAAAAAAAAAGAAAAAAGAAAAGGAAATATTTTAAGGTTAATGATTATACCAATAAAAATAACTTCTTATAAACTTCTTAAATGAACACAGCATTCACCATTAAGAAGCCAGTTTTCACCAAGTTATTTTAAGGTGGCACGAAAGAGATGCTACAGCTGTTTCGCATTATTAAAAACCTGTGATTTCTTAAACTATATGCAGTGCTGTCCTTTCGATCATGATCCCAACAAGTCTTTACTACAGCCACACTCACCTCAAACAGAAGAGGTTCACTACGGCAACACCACATTTTCACTGTTAGAATAAAGTGGTATTTCAAAGATTAAACAAGATTTAAAATCTTACCAAACAAAAGCCGATGGCTCCCACTGAAATTCCATATAGTCACAATAAAATGTTACAGTTTTAAATCTATTCAAAGCATGACAAATTGATTTTGTTTGGGATATATGTCCCCTGGACAAACAGTCAAGCTTAGCCCAGTTTCCAGAGTTATTAAAAATTACTGCCAACTTACTGTAAGTATCTTGGTTACTTAATTCTTCTGTGGTCTATATAAGCTATGATGCTAAAAAGGTTTTTGAAGTATACATAGTCATCATTTGTTTTTACATCAGTCATCAGCTGACAAACTTACTTGACCCAGACAGGGAAGGAATGGGTTTCCTATTTGTGAATTACTCATGTACCCACCTGATTTCTGAGGTGACACTTACCAGAGGGAATATTTACCATCCACAGGAAAAAAAAAAATCCTACAAGGTTACTTAAAGTAAATATTTACAGTTAGTCATTTACTATACACAACTAAGTGACTTAAGATGCATCCTTCTTCACTTTCTCCCTGAATGGATGACTAGGACCAATTTTTTTGTTTTGTTTTTTAAGGTCATAATTCTTCAGCTTTTATCCACACAAAAACTGCAGCTACTCTACATTCTGAGTCTTAAAATACAAAATGGAGAGCCTTACCACTAAAGCGCTAGAATTAAACCTCATATTACAGTGAACAATACCTGTTACAGAATCACACCACCACTGAAGTTGAAAGAAACCCTTCCAGATCTTCTAGCCCAACCCTCTGCTCACGCAGGGTCAGCCAGAGCAGGCTGCTCAGGATCCTGTCCAGTTAGGCTTTTGAATATCTCCAAGGATGGAGACTTCACAGCCTGTCTGGGCAGCCCGTGCCAGTGTTTGATTGTACTTAAGAGTTAAAAGGTCAGTCCTTATATTTAAATGGAATTTCCTTTATTTTCGTTAGTATCCATTGCCTCTTGGCCTTTCACTGGCAACCAGAGAGATTAATTTGGCTCCACATTGTCTATACCCTGCCATCAGGCATTTATACACACTGGTAAGATCCCCCTGAGCCTCATCGTCTTCTGTTCCATGCTTCAAACTTAATTACACAAACAAAAGAGGTAAACTCCTATCGTGATAATGAAGCACATACTAACAGTATGTATGGTAGCACAGCAGCTAGGGAAATCCTTGCTTCGCTGTCACCCACATATGCAGCCTCTGCTAAACACACAAATGCTGCCCCACACAACCAGATGTAGTGCAGCTGGGGAGCAGCAGAGTTTCAAACAGAGCTGCTTCATGGTACAAAAACTGGAGATGCAAAGTAGACAGAATTACGTACGCTGTAAGAAATCACTGTCACCCTTGGGGGGGAAGAAGACAAAGAAGAACTTCTACCAGGAAAACATCTTCCCTCAAAAATCAAGTCGCATCGATACTACATTTAAGATCTCAGTCTAACAATTACTCATTTTACACAAGCACCTTTTGCTGAAGGATCTTAGTGTACTGCAGAGCAAACAATTAGGAGAGGAAAGTACTATGCCCACTTTACTGACAAAGAAAGTGAGGTAGAAGTGTTAACTGTCTTTACAGTTTCCTGGTTTTACAAGACATGAATCACAGACAAAGAAAGAAAGCAAGAAAGAAAGGGGGAAAAAAAGTGGCCACATCAGAATAACATCTGAGAGTTCTCAGTCCCAACCCACCAACTTAGGGAAGTTTTGCTATGACTAAGAGTTGGTCTGCACAATGAAATTGTCCACGCACCCCTGAAGATGTGATTTTAAATCATGTTATTAAACCAGTAGATAAAAGCAGTATAAATACTCTTCCTTTAATTGAAACAAAGTTTATTTTAGTTCACTTTACAGATCTGACTATACACAAGTTTTATCTCTTCCTGACTAGCTCAACAGAGTTAAAAACATAGTCTTGGATGTGTATACAGCAGCTGAAATGCTGCAGCAAGACATAATATGCTACATTGCCAAAGACAATGCTACCAGTACAGGAACTTTCTGAGTCAAAGTTACTACACTGGAGCTCATGGCCAATTGAGAGCTGGGTGCCACGTGGCAGCCCATCATACAAGGATGAGCTCTTGCCTGCCTAAGAGGCTGCTGGACCCTGGCTTCTAGCCTCTGCCAAGTTCCCAACACTGAGTGGAGGACCCTCCTCTGACAGATGTCTTTGTACAAGTACAGCTCCTAAGCCAATATCTAATCCTGTGGCAAAAAGCCACCCAGATGCCGTAATTGCCTCCTGTGAAGCTGGATGTACCTATTTAACCATAGGTCCTAAATGGACAAATAAAAATTCAGTTACAACAACTGGATGAAACTAGATAAGATTATATAATGAAACATAATTGTACGGACATTTAAAGCAGCTCCCACTGATTCCTAAGTGACCTGCTTATTATCTCTTCCATATAATTTCTAATCAGTTCAACGTATTTTACACATCCAGTGGGAGAGAGAAACAAAATCAGGAACTTGCAGAATTTAAAACACCTCCACAGCAGATGTTATTTTACTGAACAAGACTCATTGCATTTTTTTTCCAGAAGTTACTTCTCCAGCATGCTTACGGAGACAGTTGAATGTAGATGTATGACTGCATGATAAAGGCAGCACCACTACTATGTTCTTCACCTAGAAGTTGCAAGGTGAAATTATCACTTCATTAATTTTCAATGAAAACCAAATTGTGTGGAAACAATTGTGCTCCATGTTAGTCCTCTTACATAAACAACAAAATTTCAAGTCTATCATTTAGTGCTGAAACATTGCTGAATGGAAGCACCAATCTCAGACTGGGCGCTAACTTGACCAAAATGACCAAAATTTAACTGTTACAAAACTATGGAGTTTGTAGCTATTGCTTTAGAAAGAATCAAGGTGAAGTAAGTCACTGAAGCTCCAGGAAGAGTGTCCAAATCAGAACACATACCAGATTCAAGTAGATTTGTGACTTCAATAATTACTATGACCAAACTAAAAAACAAGCACTACGTTTGCATTGCTCATACATTGCAACTTTTCCCAGTAAACTATTGTATTGCCATCCCTAAGTGATCTTAATTCTAAACAGGTTATCAAGAACATCAAGACAATTTCCCTTCCATAACCCATGAGATCTTTCTATTAAGTGAGGTTTCTCAAACACCTATGTTTGTAGATGTTTTAATTTTTATTTTTGTACTTCTAATTCATGTGTTCAACTTGCTCAGTAAAGTTACAATAGTTACAAAATTACTTTCTTTGAATAAATAAATAAACAGGATAGAGAGATTCTTATTCCAGGGATGAAATTAAGGAGAGAAAAACATAAAACAAAATGCATGTTGGCTAATAAAATATTGAATGTTTTCTTATTTAATCATGATTGTCAATTGCTCCTTGATTTCAGGGGCTCAAATGAAAGCAAGCAGTCTTTCACTGTAAATCCTTGTATATTACATTCATGGGGCATCACAGAATGGTTTAGGTTGGAAAGGACCTTAAAGATACCTAGTTCCATCTCCCCTGCCATGGGCAGGGACACCTTCTACTAGACCAGCTTACTCAAAGCCCCATCCAGCCTGGCCTTGAACACTTCCAGGGATGGGGCATCCACAAATTCTCTGGGAAACCTGTTCCAGTGTCTCACCACCCTCATACTAAAGAATTTATTACTGATATCTAATTTAAATCTACCCTCTTTCAGTTTCAAACTGTTAGCTTCATCCTATCACTACACTCCCTGATAAAGAGTCCTCCCTAGCTTTCCTGTAGGCCCCCTTTAAGTACTGGAACTGACTATAAGGTCTCCCTGGAGCCTTCTCTTCTCCTGGCTGAGCAACACCAACTCTCAGCCTGTCTGAATAGGAGAGGTGCTCCAGCCCTCTGATCATCTTCCTGGCCCTCCACTGGACTTGTACCAACAGGTCCATGTCCTTCTTACGTTGGACACAGTACTCCAGGTGGGGTGTCACAAGAGCAGAGGGGCAGAATCACCTCCCTCGCCCTGCTGGCCACGCTTCTTTTGATGCAGCCCAGGATTGGGTTGGGTTTCTGGGCTGTGAGTGCATATTGCCTGCTCATGTTGAGCTTCTCATCGACCACCACCCCCAGGTCCTTCTCCTCAGGGCTGCTCTCAACCCATTCTCTGCCCAGCCTGTATTTGTGCTTGGAATTGCCCTGACCCAGCTGCAGACCTTGCACTTGGCCTTGTTGAACTTCATGAAGTTCGCACAGGCCCACCTCTCAAGCCTGTCCAGGTCTTTTGAAGCATCATTTATAAGGACTCCTCAGCCCAAACCTGTTCTGAACACACATAATCAAAAAGTTCCATATTGTTTTACTGCCGCAAAATGCTAAACTCATGCCCACTTCAGATCAAGGGGAGACTATGCATGTCTTCTTTAATGCAAAGTCATGCTGTTTGAGCATTTCTTATTCTTTTCCCAATACTGTGTCTGTAGAGCCACCTCCCCTTTACGTTGCACTTGAGTTCTGCTGCTTTTAGCACAAAGTACCAGATACTACCCAAACAAGACCGCTCACAGCATTTCTTTTCAGGACTAAAAATCTACTATCATTATATAGAGGATAAAAATCAATAAGCAAACAAACCTTTAGTAGCTGAGAATGTATACTTTAGTTTTATAGAGAAGTATTGTCACAAAAGTGTGCTGGCTATAAAAGGCTAAGCAGCAATGGGAAGCAAACCTCATGTGCAGCACTGCCACATAGCCTATCCACTATGACAGTATTTGGTGCAGTTTTACTTTGTACAGGCATCATTCTGACCTATATTCCCAAACAGCTAGCTGCAATAACAGAACAATGAAGTAGGAGTCTAAAAGTAAAGGAAGAGATATATATACCATAATAAGTATGGGATCAAGTTTATTTTGAAATCTTAAAGAAAAGCAGAGTATAAGAACCCTAAGATATTCCTTATAATAGAAAACACAGATCTTCCTTACAACAAAAGCTACAGAAAAGGTGCCCTCACTCTAGGCAACAGAAGAGATGCACAAGGATGAGAAAAAGAATTAGAAATGAAAAATATCTAAGGTATTTTAAACACATAAGGAAAATTCTGTTCTGCTGGGAAGTGGGGGGTAAATCAGCTAAAATAAGAGTCCAGAATTGCTATGTCGTAATTAAAATGAGTCTTTGTATCTTAGGGTACAGAAAGAAAAGAACAGCATTCTGAATACACAAGAAGCTGGATAGCTAGGGCTTGAACAGGTCAAAAGGCAGGTAGCTATAATAAATAACATGAAACTGAAAAGTCATGAAGAGGAATTCAACCAAAATGGAAATGAGACAATGAAATGCAAAGAGAATAATGGAGCAGAGATATGAGACGCACTGAAATAAAACTTCAGATGTAAGGCAGATATTTACTCTATATAGGGCAAACAGATGGCAGAAAGGGACCCTTTTTTTTCACCTTATGCGTTCAGTCCCATCTGCTGTAGCCTCAGCTTCCCCTCCTCCCACCTTCAGCTTCTCAGAACTATTCCCATCCCATGGAAAACTAGCATGGGGTGGGGGGCTAATTTCTATTGAATCAGCTCTCTTAAACAGTACATCATGCAACCATGCAACCACTAGTATTTCTGAAGGAACAAGAACGTAATGCAAGGAGCAAGAAAGCATCCAGCAAGAAAGTATGGCCACCCAAACTTAATTATCATGGAAACCCACCTGGAATTTAAACAAAAAAAAAGATCTATTTCTGAGGATACTGCATTTTCCCATACAAAAATTCATCTTGTTGAGTCTTTGCTAAGAGAAAGTAAGAACAGTTTACGTTTTTGTCCTCCAGATAGATGGAAAAGATAAACAAGTAGGTATCAGAGGAATAAGCAGAAAGATGAAGGAGAAGCTGTCACAATGAGACAGACTACAAAGCAGTGACAGCAGAGAAATACTGCACAGAATTTGGGCACAGGCACTTGCCCAGGAATTAGGAAAGACCTAGAGAAGGTTACCTGAGCTGGGAAGGAAGGAACTGGCACTGTGTGACATTGAGGAGGAAGGGCATTGGTAAAAGTTAGGCAGAGAACTTAAAGAAAATCTGTTGAGATGCTGGCAGAATGACTATATGAAAGATCTGTACTTATATCATGTTAATCAACACTGGAGGGACCCAAACCTAATTCTCCCCTCAGTTACATGCAAGTACTTGGGTAGATCTGGTCCACAGGGCATTACACTTCAAAGGTGTCCCAACTGGCATTTCTTTCTTTCAGTACTGTGCAGCTGCAGAATGAATGGATATTTATCAGCCCTGGCTATGTTTAGACTGGAAATCACTAGCCAGTTTCTAAATAGTGGAAGAATGAAGCAACAGGACCATCTTCCAAGCAGTCCAACAGGGATGATAAATCCTTTTTTTTTTTTTTACAAAAGAGATTTATAAAATTGTGTCAGGGATTTTATGACAGCATGATCGAGGAGCTGGAAATCTGAGGCTGTGATATGAGGCTTTGGGTGCTGGATTTTTTGCTATTGTCAACAGGGAAGGAGCAGAGGTGTGACCACCATTTCTGAATTCAAATTATTACACAGTACTTGTATCATATTACTTCAATGCCTTCAGGCACCTTCAGTGCTTTTGAAACATTTCCAGGAGAAGTGCCATAGCACCACTCCCTCCCCAGCATGTAATTTGGCTTTTAGAAAGTGTTCTTTTGTTTGCTTTTCATTTTTTAAACCTTCTTTGGATACTGATGGCAGGAAACAAGAGAGTGCTTTCAGTAGTATAGAAAAATCTCTGAGATCCCCAGTGAGAGGGTCTAAATCATACGCTCCGCTCATACTGACTGACAAAGTTGGGACAGAAAGGATTTTCTTTTCCAGAACAGATCTAGCTGAGTGTGCTGGACTTTTTGGCTTTGTTTTTTTTTTCTTCCATTTTCTTTACAAAAGGGAATGTACAGAAGTGAATGTAGGCCATTTCCTAGGATGCCATGAGCAGTCTCGCTAAAACGTTCCCCTTCAATGTGGGAATCTAGGACATAAGTGATCTCGTCAATTCCTTCATCCTTCCTGTGGCATACTTCATTTTTTGTGGCCTTTTATTCTTTATATCAAAAATCTTAAGTTTACATTAAGAAATTGAAGGCTATTTTGTGATTTACCAGACAACACATACGCAACCGCATGATTCCAATAAAGTAAATTTTAACTTTCAGTGTCACATTAATATAAAACTCCTAAACTATAAACTTCCCACTAAAAATGGAGTTTGATAATTTTTCATGGCCCCAATGAAACCCAGGCAGCTAACTCCCTGAGACTCCATTGGCAATCTCAGGCAACAGTCCAACAATATTTATTTACAATTTTATTTTCCATTAAGAAATTTGGTATGATGATTTATGTGGTATGGTTTAGTATGAGCACCATTTCACGTAATATCCAACTGCCCTTTAACATAAATTAATAATTTTAATAGTGGCTAGATGGGACATAACTTAAACTACATAACCACTGTGCATGCTGGAACACAGACGGGGAATACAGTGCTGAGAAATCAGAATAAAAATAGTAACTGAGTGAAATTACTTTGAAACCTCGCAAAAACGTCTTCATGTGCTAGGATGTCCCACCCTTGCTGAGCAAAGCAGTCAAATAATTGCTTATTTCTAAACTAATTTTAAACAATGATTGGGTTTTTTTGTCAGTGTAATTGCTTTTCATTATCTGTGACGTGTTCACTTAAGCCTCTACAGAACCACCATTCAAATTCTACCTGAAAACCACTTTTTGTTCTAATACTGAAAACTGACCCTGCCCTCCTCTACTGGCTCTTAGTATTCAGTACAGTTTTTCAGCCAGCAAAAAAAAATCACCTTTATTATGCCTTACTGAGCAATGACAGAAAAGTATGCATGCCTGTGTATGCACACTTTCTGCCTTCTGCTATTTATTCAAGCAATTCCCTTCCCAAACAAAAAGATCATTATGATAGGAATCTCACATTTCAGATAGTCAGTGTATGCAACTTTTCAACATTTCAGTGACAGAATACCAACTGGCTAATAATCTTTTCTGGGTGTTTTTTCCCCCTCCCTTGGTTGCCAGGCAATCACAATAAAAAGAGATAAACAAACAAGCCATGCTATGAGCAACAGAATTAATGAAGCCTAGTTTCCTACAAATCTGTGTCTCATGCTTGGTCTCCAACATGGACACTTAAGTCTAATAAAAGGTGAACGCAAAAAAGCCTCTTCCTCACTGGGAGCATTAATGCCATCTCTGTCTCTCCCTCTTCCTCTGTCTCCTCCTATTGCTTATTTTCATAAGACTTGTAGGGACTTAAGCCTTTGAAGACTTCTGCTCCTCTGTGAAACTGTTAAAAACTCTGAAACTCTTGGGTTCAAAAACTATTAAGTGGGATCTTCCTTTCCCTTCTATATACACACTTAAGTGCATACATGTCTGTGTAGTTTCCATTTTCTCCAGAGATTATGCTAAAAAGAAGGCAATGGCTTCACATACAGGCCAAGCATGGTATTTAAAACTGCTAATATTAGTGCGGACACTATGAATTTCTATTAAGGTTTTAATAGAAAAAAAATATCTATATTTGCAAGCAGAAAATTGAAATGGTTGAAATGTTCTGTTATGAGCTTGAAGTTAGGCATATGAGGGTTTCATGCAGCACTTGGAAAATGCTGAAATATTCCAAAGCCACATAATACACATTCAATTCCTGTAAGTACTGAGATCACTGATCAGCAGGCATTTGAGATATTACTCTATATTATAGTAATACAATTTAGAATTAATATTTTCCTCAGTAATTTTATACGAAATTAATAATTTTTAAGAAAAGGAAAAATGTTACAGCTAGCAGTTTAGTAGAAGTCCTGAGTACAAGCTTAGAGTAGACATTCCTGGTGAAAAGTTCATTCCATTGGAAAGAAGAGATCGACTTTTACTAAAAAGTATTTAAAAGTATTTGACTTTTTTTTTTTAGTTTTTCCATAATTATATTTCTTTGTGCCAGAAATGTATAAACATGAAGTTTATTTTCTTATTTTGGAAAATGGAAGCGCTACCAACAAACATTCTTAACCAAAGAAATTCAGTTCCAGTGACATGCCTGTCAAGTTGATATTACATCAAATTATTTTGTATGTTTGTTGCTGTAATAGGTAAGCATCCTTCAGCATTACACAATGCTCTCTGCTATTTATCTTACGTGTGGGTAAATTAATCCTCACCGATATAAATCTTTCATTTGCTTTTTGGTGTATAGCTGACACTTGCCTAAGAATCCTGGATGTTGCTCTCAAGGGACATTTGCCATTAACTTTAATAAGAGCATGAGCACAGCCTGAGTTGAAATGTTGAAATAAACCCCCGTCTCCTAAGAAAAATGCCTTGTGATAAGGAAGACTTTCAGAAAGGATGAAAAACTGAAGAGATAATATTGGGTGGGGGGAAGCCACAACAAAAAAGACAAACCATCACCATTGTAGACATTTATATCTTTATAAAGAACCAAAAAGATCTTCAAGTCTTTTTCTGACAACACTGTACTTGTCACCTTAATTAACTGAAAATATAATTCATGCTAAGCATGAAACATCTGACATACTTTATACCATGACAACATAGCAGGCCAAGATTGAAAGTTTCAGCCATGGGAATATTCACTACTTACCTAAATAACATTTCTATCGTGTTTTCTTTTAAAAACACAACTTTGCATGAGAGAGTTCGACCTAAACTTTTTTCAGTATGGTAACAGGGAATTATAATTAAACATATATATTTATTTCAGTCTAACATTTTCTTTCTCTGCTGCACACTGTCTAATATTTCAAACATTTGCATCCTGCTGAAGCACACACCTGGGAAACAGGTTGCATGATTTAAGACAAGATGAGTAACTTTGATGTGTCCTTTGGTTTAGTACTTAGATCTTCTGTTGACTTTTTACTGTAACATTAAATATGACTAAATTCAGATCAGTAAGAGAATCAAGCTTTCACATACGTTGAACGTGATTCTAATGTACCCTACTCAACTTTACAGCCAATACACAGAGAAAAGGGACTTTTTCAGGTACTTGAAAGTAAAAATGTATTCAAGAAGAGGTTTCTATAAACAGCTGCCAAAATTCTGAGGAGGAGTGAGGAAATCAAACAGCCAACAGAAATTAGCACACATTTTAGGACAGCTTGAGACTAGGAATAAAACAATTAAAATCTAAATGAGAAATGGAACCTTCCCATATATACTATATAAAATTTTAACAAAATAGTAACGGGATGCAAGAGCTCTGAAAGCTTGCTATTAACAAAAACCCTGTAATGACCATATCATAGAATAATGCATTCCAGACCAGCTCATCAACATGAAAACACTTTCCTCGTAACATCACCAAAGGAGCTGATGCAAGGCCCATAAATACCAATCAGCTTAGATCAGAGGACAGAAAATTATCCGATTTGGGAGTTTCATAAATGTAGGAAGTACCATGGTAATTTTCCTCTATATTTGGCTTTCAAAAGTCAATGAAATTACCTGCTGGTACTGAGCCTCCCCCCAGTCTTTACTTTTTTCTAAGTCGCAAATGAAAGAAGAGGAAGTTGCATTGCAAGAGTTTTCCAACTAAGTTACACACACAGTGAAATTACCATTATCATTGCATAAATCCTTCTAAGACACAGACTTTGGTACACTTTCTCCTAATGCTGTTTTACTAGTCTATGATTTTACATCAACCAGTCATAACCATTAAATGAAAAAAACTCTACTGTGATAGAAAATAAGCATATTAGAGAGAATTTAAGGCTCAAAGGAGGATATATTGGTATAAAGTTACAACAATATTCAATGTAAGATCCACCTAGTATTACCACTCTGTTCTTCGTCATTTCTGTTCAGTTACCCACTGAAGTCTTCACATTTGTGGGAGCAGATGAAACACGCCTGACAGCGTATCATTATATTCAGGAGAATAGCCTCAAGCTAAAAGTTGGGTTTTCTTCATAAATAAGCAAAACAGTTTCAGAATTAAAACCAAGGCAAAGTCTTAATTTCTTGTCTGATGAGAGCTCAGGTGAAATGAGAAACTCATGAAGAGTATCTAGATATTAAATTTGGCCAACAAAAACTGAGGTATGGCATTTTGCCATGCAACACATAGCTCCAAATTTACCCGAAATTATCCAAAACAACCAGGTCTAATGGAAAACTCTTCTCTAACCTGTTGCCTGTTCTGTTTTTTCATGTTTTTTTCTTTCACTATAAGCAAAGCCAAAATAGTGAAATTCAGGAAAAGAAAATCAACATTTTCCATGTTGTGGTTTTGGGGTTTGTTTTGTTTTTTGGTTTGGGTTGTGTTGTTTTGTTGTTTTGTTTTTTTTTGGGGGGGGGTCTTTTTGTTTTGTTTTGTTTTGTTTTTTAAAAAAAGGCAAGCCCACCCTTCTCCTCACAAGAACATGTTGCTCCTTGCACATGACCTGACAAGGGACTGGAGAGAAACTGTGTCCCATGACATGACCATAGAATCATAGTCTGGTCAGAAATATAAGACCTTAAGAAAAAGACTCTTAAAAATAAGGAAGGTAGAAAGGGCAAGAACCTTCTCCCTCTACCTGTTACAGCTGCATCATCCTCTGCTACCTACAGCACAATATATATTGCCACAGTGACCTGAGTATCTTTCAAAATAAGTAAATCTCATTTCACCAAGGTATAACGAATGTGTATGTAATTTAACATAAATCTTGACCCTCTGTCTCTCTCAACTGGTAAACAAAAACGCCAAAAGTGTTGGATGCCCTAATGTCTCTTGTTTTTTAAAGAACCTTCATCTGGGAAATAAAATAACATAATAAATAGGGTAAAAAAGTGCAACTGTGTTATAGGTACTAAGCACACATAAACACAGAATATTTGAGAGAGCAAGAATACACACCTTATCATGGGAATACCAGACTAATAATTAAACAAAAATGCAGAAAGATAAGTAAAGCTATTTTTGAGTAAAGCTATTTTTTTCCCCCATCTCTAATTGCTAGACAGCTGAGGACTTCATCATCAAACTTGGAAGGACAGCTGATTCTCACCCTCTCCAAGCAAAATCCTCTAAATCACAGTGAGGTAAAAAGGTCACTACAATGAGGAAAACATCTGACTGTCTAACTTTCTAGCAGACATCTGAATCCAGCATTCAAATGACCATTCCAACCTTGGACAAGCCAAACATTTACAGCTTTATTTTTCTCTAGGCTGCACATCTCCTTGAGAAACAAGTTTCATTCTTATTTATCTCACAGGTTAAGCAGATTTTCTGGGAAGTTCTCAAGACAACAGTCCCCATGGTTGAAATCTGTACTGAACTTACCGCTCACATAAAAACACCTTTCATCCATAAGCGGTGTACAAACTAAGAAAGATTCAGCCTCTGAGCATGGCTGTTTCAGAGATGGAAATAAGCAGCTGTTTAGTACAATGGGTACTTCAGCAAGCAGAATTTTATCCAAGATGGAACTCACCCAAGGCTGCAGACATGGCAGTCTGGTGAAAAACTGGGTCTTCGGTAATTACAATTAGAGCTGATTTCACACTTCATATTAGACATAACACTTTCAGCTATACGGTTCGTAACAATAAGCTCCTGTTAATATTTAACAATAAAAATAAAAAGCATCAGGTCCTCCAGCATTATCTTCTGCTTCACCTAAAACACTACCTCTGGATGTAGCCAGCCCAGTACTGATGGCAAACCTTTACAAAGAAATGATCATTGCATAGCCATTCCAAAATGGATGGAAGCCAATTCTCCAAACTATTTGCTGGCTAGGTAAATCTGAAGACACGCCTTGTCCACATTTATACCTCAGTTTTCCAAAATGTAAAATAGGAACAAATTAGGAGTGGGGAGATACATTTGTTACTATTTTAGTTATTACTTGGACTCTAACAAAGAGTCAATCCTGCCTTCATTAAAAAAAAAAACCAAACCATTAGCAAATGCTTTCAAAAGCAGCAGCAAGCAGGAATTTTTAGGCATGAAACCATTACTTAAAGAGGAAAACACCACCGCAATAGAGAAAGTGAAAAACATTTGTGACACAGGAACACTTAAAAATTCACATTTGAAAAGCTTCTGCAGTTTGTTGCTTTGTATTTGCCAGTGAAACACATAAACACAAAACTATTTACATCAAAATGCACAAAACAGGTGCATAATATAGCATTTCCATGGTACAGTCAGTCTTTCAAAACAATGTGTTTTTACACAATGGCATTTCCTACAGAAATCCCAAACCACCCCATGTTGTCCTATTGTCATTAACTCAACAGTGAATGTACAGTGAAATTCAGTAGTGTTGTGCTGAATGTAACTGTAAAAAGCACCAGCTGGCTGTATTAGAAATGGCATTCTTCCAGGTCTCAAATGTCTTATTTATATACAATGGAATTCTGCCAGCTGTTTAATATTTAGGGCTAATAAATATAATTGGCAGTACTACTGTACAAGGACAAGTAACACAAATACACATAAAACTACTTCCCAACAGAAAATCTGATTTTTTCTTAGATGATTAAACCAAAGATGGATGCAGAGTTCTGAGCAAATTTTATACAGAGATGTCTTTTTTTCTTTAATCCAAACAATATTTGCTTGTTTTCTAAGTGCAAATCTGAACAGAAAAAAACACCAGGCATCGTTATGCTAGCTGCTCTGAGACCAACGTAGCCTTCAACCAGTGTTATCCACAGACCATGAATAACGGGAAATTGGCAAGGACAGTGTGCTGAGGTGGAGAGACAGGACACAGCACAGATTTCCGGGGTGGGGGGCAGTTCATTATTCATTCCACAGAAAGTGCTGTATCACTCCAAAAAACAGTCAGGGAGTACCAGCCAGTCCAGAAGTCACACCTATTCCCACAAGCAATTCTTCTATGCATGTGCAGGACAACTTTACCTCTCACAAACAGATTAACTCTGTGTTGAGTGGAAGGCGAGTACAATGCACCTGAGAATGCAAACATAACAGTTGCCATATGGACATGCACTAGGATTTGTGTCCCTGTTTCCAGCTTTCTGGCAGACTTGACGTTGGCAAGGTCACTACATTGTTGCCAAAGTAACAGTGCAGCAGATTACTGCTGAATGGAGCAGTCTTCCCTCCAACTCAAGAAGATCATCAAATCCAAAGAGCTGGGCCCCCTTACAAGCAGCTTCACAGATTCTGAGAAAAGCTCCGGGATCTGTCCTCCAACATGGTAACTGCCTTTACGATCACAGCACTGGATGTAGTCCTGCACAGCAGACAGCAAAAGGCAAGTAGTGTCACTCTTTCCCTTCTGTAAGACCTTGATTCCCTTGAAACCTTCTTCAACACCCTGGCACAACCTAGATGGAGAACTAATCTAGAAATGGGAAAATTTAATTTGCATGAGTGAAGCGTAGTTAATGCTTCATAACTTCACATGAGACAACAATTTAATCTGCAAACTCAAAAAACTTCCATGACAGATGGAGCCCACAGTCAATTCCATAAAAGGCTGCTCAGTGTAATTACCATCATTTATAGGCATTTGGGTTGTTTCGTTTTGGTTTTACATGGCAATGCTCTTTTTGGATATTCCTCAGCTAAGGTTTTACACATCTCCATGCTCCCATCCACATTCACACATCTCCATGCTCCCATCTTCAGCATCACTTCTTAATTACATCTTGAAGAGTCATTCTTTTCATTCACCGTTTCACACTTTCATTTAAAAGTGTATTATTATGTATAGTTACTTAAACTACAAAGTTCACTGTCATGACTATGAGGAGAAAAATATTAAACAGACGTACACTAATGTTAGTCATTAACCACCACTTCTTCAGCCTCAGCTTCAACTCAGCTGATGCAAGCAGCTATGGCATCCCACTGCCTAGACATTCCTTTTCATGCAGATCTTCCTCCAGTGTCCAGACTTACCCCTCCTACATCCCTGCCACATACTTCAGCTGTAGCAATGACCACAGCCTACGCTGCCTCCCTTACCTCAGCTGTACACCAAGAGCTTTCTCATTCAACCTCTTTATTCACACACCGAGGAAGGCTTGTATTCACAACCAGCATCCACACAGAATGGCTTTCAGTCTGGTACACTAACACGGCCCCCCACCTCCACGCATCAGCTCAGAATCAACTAACTGAACCTGGGACAACAGGTTAACAAGTCTATCAGCAGCTCTGCTGTTAACAACGTGAAATACTTAATATTATGATCTCCCTATAAGTCATCAATAAACCCAAACACTTTTCCTCCTAAGATTGCCTTTTTATTCCTGTAGAAGGCAACACACACACTCTTTTCTTAAAGGAAACAACATCAGAAACCCTGTCTCTGCCATAACACCTTCCCTTTAATGGAAATAAGCCAGAAACAGTTCTGAGATGAACCTGGAAAGGATAACACTGTTTCCTCCAATCCCTTGCTTTGAAAGTACTGCAAAAATGGCAATAAATAAAAATAGTACAGGTATTATTTTTTAAATCTAACTATCACACAGGGTCTTGAAAATTAAGCACATGTTGAAATCAGAGAGGAGTCATTATGCTGAAAAGGCTAAGTTAAAAATACCTTTACAAAGGTTATTATTCTTTTGTCAACTGCTGGGTCAAAAGAATAATGATAATTACTATATTTTCACTGTAATTCTATGTAAATTAATTTTCTCACCATGCAATTAGGAAAAGTTAGTTCTATGCACATATTTCCATAGTTATTTTAATTGAAAAATAGGTTTAATACAGGAACTCATAGCTTGACATTTCATATTTTCTAAAGATAAATTCACTTCAGTTCAACAAGAAGAAAGTAATTAGACTGGGAATTCTGGAGATAGTCCAGATATCTTCTCAACCTCTGGCTAAGTTGCTCTTAATTTCTCAAGGCTCTGAAACATTATTAAACAATTACTTTTCATATGTCAAGCTAGGGATGAAAGAGGAACTCATGTCTAATTTAATATGAGATAAATAAACAGAAGTAACTCAACCAGGACTTTAACCAAAGACTCTCGAGGAGCAATGGCATTAGCTAATTTTCACAGTTCTATATTGTAGCAGTAAGTTGAAGACGCACCATGTTCTAAAAACTCCGCGTTCATTATTTGCCAAACTGTGCACATTGGGAACTGCAAAAAAGTAAGCATGTCACGGAAATATGTAGTTTCACACGTAGGAAAAATAAAACAGCCACAATCCTATAGCTATTGGGCAGCTTTAAGGTTCAATCAGTTTCAGTCTCAAGTAAACAGAAGCTCATTAGATAAAACAGCTCACAAACACATACAAAAAACAAAAATCTTGAAAAAAAATCAGTGGTTCACACGATGTTACCTACATCTTGTATAGCATCTTTGCTGTAGACCTGGGTCATAGGTCATTGCAAGCCCAAGGAGGAGACAAATGTCTCCTATGCATAGGATACACGCAATAGTAAAAGTACTGTCATATTTTAGAGAAGCCTCACGAAGAAATCTCAAATCCAAATCCCATTATATAGGTATATTTGTATACTTACTACATGGGAGGTTGACAGACATTAGCAGGAACACAAACTCCTGACCTACAATCTTACTAACAAAATTCCTCCATGAGAGGTTTATGTTTCACTTTCTAGCTTACTACGGTGGAGCAGAGCATGATGTGCTTCAAGAGATATGCTACACTAATTATTATCATTACTATCAATACCTTACTGCAGAGATTAAAATGGTTCAGAGAATTACTCTAAAACTAAACAGTGCTCATTAGCTGTAATGCTCAAAATATTCCTCTAGCTTACTTTTATTTACTCAAGCTTCATTTCTTTGCAATAACTAGCTTGGATATAAACATACTCAATAGTACAGCACTGCTGGTTTTGTATTCAAACATTCAAATTGCCTCACTTCTAGGTCCTGTGGTTAAAAAAAAAAAAGTTAACCTTGCACTGCTCTCAGTAAGACACTGATTACATACTGTGACAAGCTCAAAATGAAAACAACTGCACAGGAGAGAGCTTTTTTTTTTTTTCCACAAACCACAGCACTAAACATAAATGAAAGCCTGCTGGGAACGTGTATCGATAAATGGGAGCGTGTTTGAATCTGTTCTCTGCATTTGTGACTGCATAGGGAAAAGAAGAAAAAAAAAATCAGACAAGGATTTCACTGTTTTATTTATTTATATTGATGAATTGTGGCTCCAGAGGTTAAAGTTTATGCAGAACCAGAATACAATGAGACCCTCTATTTGCCAACAAGGTAGCCCTGCAGTAGTAACCATATGGTCTTCCATATTGTCCTGACAATGACCTCAACAGTAATGGGTGAATCACAACTCAAAGGATGAGAGACAAACTAACCTTCACACTATCTCATTCCCCTGGGCTTTTCCTGCCCAAAGGTCAGGAACTGTGTCAAATTATTTATGCTTCTCATAATGAAGACTCAATCTCAGGACTCTGAGATAAGACCATCACAGACTTCCTATGTGAGTCAAGTCTTTGAAGTCCCACAAACCAGAAGATAAAAACTACATTTTAATTATAGTTGGTTAGGAAAGCTACCATATGTAGGCAACTGTCATTCAGATCTTTGGCTTTAGTCACTTGCTTCCTAGTGTCCATCTGAACATATTGTGAGAATGAAATTCAAAGCCCCCATGTTTCTAATGGAGAATCTGAGCTGTCGAGAATGTTCACCATTGCTGGAATCAGGACTCTTTCTTACAAGATGGATGGGACCTAGTGAGAAGCCCATCACATGAAAACACTTGGAATGTGCTTCAAGCCACAGGAAACAGGGAAAATTCAGTATCGCTACTGATTTATAACCCATGAAATACAGCTAGTAATACAGATTTACTGATACGCAATAAAGTTCAAAAGTGCATTTCATAGTTGTTTCATATTCACATGTCCCAGAGCCAACGTCCTAATTGGCAATGTTTTGGGAAATGAGAACTACAGCTTGAACCACATATGCCGCTTACAGCTTACAACAGCAGAAAATGAGATGGAGAACGTAGGAAGCTGATAACTGTAACACGCAGAATTCCATTTTTGAAACAGTAATGAACAAAATTATTACTGATGAACCTCTGTGGTACTCTATCCAAAACCAAAGGCAAAAAAATTGAAGTGATAAATATACACAGTATCTTTTATGGCACAAACCCCCATATTTCATATACCAAAATTTCAAGTGGTAAGATTAACAATTCTGTCACGAAAATAGTAATCTGCCCCAAAATACAAATTTGTTTGTCTCCATTTCGTCAAGAATAAAAAAAAAAAAATCATATATATGAAAAAAAGGCAGGGTTTATAACTAAAAACCCCACAACATATCTTTGAATTCATGGAATTATTTTATGCAAGTGACGCTAAATGCACACTTTATGCCCAGCAGTTTTATAATTTATGCATTAAACATTCTGGAATATTCTGATCTGCTAATTTTAAACGCAGTATTAAATGAAAAACTGTGTTTAATGTAATTACACTGCATCTATTTCATTCCATAAATAAGAATACTTCCAACAGGAAAATCATTCTGTTGCTATTATTGATAAATCAGATATTACTTACTTAAACTGAATATAAAAAGTCAGTAAAAATACTGAAAAATTGTGCCTCACAAGCCTGAATATAATTTATCCAGATTTAAACTTCATTCACTATAGGCAGAGATTTTGGAAAGAAAATAATAAAATATTATTTACCTGTCTACTTACACAACAGTCTTAGAAGACATTACTTAGAAGTATTGCTAAATATAATTTTGTGGACAGAGAGCCCAAGGACCTAAAAATAACATAAGAACTTTAAAAAAAAAAAAATGAGGCATCATTTTTCATTGTAAAGGACATACCATATATCCCACATATACCTATTTTGTACTTTAATTTCTCTTTTAATTAAAGCATTTTTGAACTCTATGAAAACTCAGTTTCCCACAAAAGATGCTGGACTGACAAGAAAAGACAAAAGCCTTCTGCTTTGTAAAAGGGTGACGAGTAAAAGCACAATTTAGTTATGATTTATACTACCTTTCATGTATGCAGGTTTTTGAATTCAAGTATAAAACTGTAATTTTGTTCTCGAGGGTGGTTTTTTTCTTTTCTTTTTGCACTAGCAGGCAGACAGTACTTACAAAAAAGCCCACACTTAAGTCTCTGTTTACTCTTGCTGCTGTTGTTCAGGGGTTACATATTGGTTTTAGCAATGGTTTTGCTTTATTTCCTAGAGGTGTAGGGAGGACAGACAAGAAAAGCAAGCGAAAGTTTTCTAGGCAGCTGTCTAAGTTTTTGTTATGCGAGCAAAGAAACAGAAACATCAGCATGTGATTAATCACATAGAAAGTCTCATTGTGAGCCTCCCACAGCTGAAATTTGTTCACACAAAACATTCAAATGATATTTATGAATGATCCCAGTTTGAACAAACTTTTTTTTACAGAAGAAACCTAAATGCACAGAACAAATTATAAATTGTTTGTACTGCTCTATCTCAAAAGGTAATGATAATTTTTTCCAAGCAGAAGGAAAACAAAAATACAGATTTTACAGAAATATAAAAAAAAAATTAAAAGAAATGTAACAGAAGCCTAGGTGGGAGAGAAAAAGTGGGGATAGAAGGATGCCAGGCTTACAAGATTAGGCAACTGAAAGGGACGGTAAGCTTTAAGAAATGAGGAGAGAAGAATGCTGCTGCAATCAGAAAAGGGAAAATGAATAAATGATGATATAAAATCCAATGCAAAAGTGGTATAATTGAGAAACTATTATGCACAAAGGAGTTGAGGAAAGAAAGCTGTAACTGAATTGAGTGAGAGACAGACACGAACAAAGAATGAAAGCTGCAAAAAAAAAGCAAGCATTGCAAGCATAAAGGTGGTAGTTTGTACAAGAACTATTCCCAGCCACTTGGAAGCGTGGGGAAGAAGCAGAGACCAAGGTCTGGATCAGCAAGTAGATATAATGAAGGCGGGGGGAGGGGGGGGAGAAAATTCACGCAGCATTCCAAAAGCCAGGAAGGCAACTCCTAATTAAATCAGAAGGCTGTGAAAGTGACAGAATATGGTTGCAATACGCTCATGTTCTTTAAAGCCAAGCTGTAGCCTGACTACAGCAAACTGGATACCTCTAGACACAGAGCATGGAGATTTAGCTAAGAGTGACAATCTTGCAATATTCAAGATGGGACGTTTTGGACATGAGTTTGTTTTTTTTCAAGACTGTCTAACACAATGTTCTAAGGCATAATTTAAAATTCACTCACTGCCAAGACACTGTCCTTCAGAAAGAACCATTGCCTGACTAATGTAACAGCAAGCTGAAATTAAAACACCACAAACAAAATACCATGCCATAATACTCTGAGATCTTTTTCCTGTGAAGAGTACAGAAATGTGTGTGACCTCAAATTGACACATAGAAAACTGATTGAATGTGCACAGTAAGTGAAGTCACAGCTCTGCAACAGCTTAACTGCTGATTCTGCTCTGCCCTACTCCTATTTTCTCTTCTGCTCCCAGCATTAGTGTTAAAGTGGCAATGCAGGAAGCTGATACAGGGAAAAATCCATCTGAATGACAACCTGGCAAAACCACACCACAAAACAGACCAAAGGCAAAAAAAAACAAACCAAAAAAACAAAAACAAAACAAAACAAAACAAAAAAAAAAACCAAACAAACAAAACCCAAAAAACTAAATAAAGCCAGAAGAATGGCTACTATGATCAATGAGCACAGCGTTAATGCCAATTCCGTGACTGGGGCAGGAACAGAGGGATGAGGAGTAGGAAAGACCTGGGGAACTACAGGTTGGTCAGTCTCCATTCCTGGGAAGATGACAGAACACCTAGTCCTTGGAAACATTTCCAACCACACAGAGGACAAGAAAATCATTAGGAAGAGTCAGCATGGCTTCAGCAAGGGGAAGTCATGCTTGATCAACTTGACAAACTTCTACGATGAAATGACCAGCCTAGTAGATTAGGGTAGAGCAATGGATATTGTCTACCTGGACTTCAGTAAGGCTTTTGACACTGTCTCCCCTAACACAATCACAGATAAAGCTGATGAAGTACAGGCGAGATGAGCAGACTTCAGGTAGATTGAAACTGCCTGAACAGCCAAGTTCAGAAGGTTGTGATCAGTGGCACAAAGTCTAGTTGGAGGCCAATAACTAGCTGTGTACCCCAAGCGTCAATAATGTGTCCAATCCTGTTCAAGATCTTCATCAATGATATGGATGATGGGCTGAGTGTACCCTCAGCAAGTTTGCTAATGACACAAAACTGGGAGGAATGACTACTATGCCAGAGGGTCATGCTGCCATTCAGGGTGACCTTGACAAGCTGGAGAAATGGGCTGACAGGAACCTCATGAAGTTCAACAAAGGGAAGTACAAAGTCCTGCACCTGGGGAGAAGCAACATACTTGGAACTTTTACTTAGCAAAATTGGATTCCCTTGCCCATAAGCATATCATCAGTTCAACATGACCCAAACATAAGCAGCTAGCTTTGGTAAAAAGACACCTAGATCCACATAGTTGCTTTCTAGATTACTACCCCTTCCACACTGATATCACCCCAAAACACCGCATCTGAATTTATAACAGATCCAGCACTGCTGGTTTGCTGCATAATCTACAGTGACCTCATTCTGATTCTCAAAAGAACATCTTTGTCTGGCACAAACCATTTGACTGTGCAGGTGAAGTTGTCCATCTCAGCAACAGCACCAGCAAGCACAGCACAAACCTCAGTAAAACAGTACAAGTTGGCAGGTGATTTAAGGTTAAACCGGTAACTTTGTAACTGCACTTTATAGCGTCTGTACGCATACAGGTCACAAAATTACTTCTTTAAATTATGAGCAAACTGTGATTTAAAACAAGGATGAGAAACAAGAGTCTGTTCAGAACACCTGTCTGAGGTCTTCTGTTCTTACTTAAAAGCATTTTCACAAACACCTTCTTCCGTGATCCCTCAGACTCAGTCAACATTTTCCATTCCACAAGCGTGCACCCTAAGGGCCCCATCCCCTTCATTAGCAGGGAAGGTATTCTCACTTCATAGTAGGAACACAATTTCTTTTAACCCTTTCCAGGCTATACTTGGCAGTCATTTATTTAAACCAGGCTAATTCAGTCATGACAGCAACTTTGGGGTGACTGCACATGTGTGATCCAAGTAGGGAAGAATGAAATGAGATTGCACTTAACAACTTCTCATGACTCTAAAGAACAGTACAAGCAAGCATGTCCAGCCGTTCTCCTAATTAAGACAGTTTGGCCTTTAACAGATTTCTGTGGTTATTGGCATATATAGGGTAACTGGGAGATGTAAGAAAGGGTTTTTAAAAAGACAAGATCAAGTATCTTTTACAAATAGAAAGAGACATTCTCTGCATAACACCAGAGATAAAAAACCAAATCACTTTTGGGGGTGGCCAAACTCATGTCATCAACAATATACACAGCCACCTGCTTTAACAGAGACAAGTATAAGAGACAAAGACTGGGGGAGCCCAGTAACGATGGACAGACTTCTACTCATTCAGGGATGAAGTAGCTGAGGTCAGTATTTGGGAAACACCGAAATATTTTTTAGTTTTCTTTTTTGTTTTTTAAACTGGAAAAAGAGAAAGATGATAACCATATCAGTGTGATAGAATTCCTCTCAGTGAAACAGAGGTGTGACAAGTTGAAAAGGAGACAGAACATATGAATGATGGTCATGTAAGACAACTGCATGCTAACACATGCCCCATCATCACATGCTTCATTCTAAAAAGTCTGTCTAGTTGTCTCACAGAAAACACGTGAAATGAAAAGCAATACTCAGCAGACCTCAGCCCTGCACAATAACCATCCAGCAAGCAAATAATTTCAAAAATCATAGGGAGTTAGATGATACTCATTACAGTGAAGACTAACCCTCATCAGCTGTGGCACATGTATCTGTGGAGGGCTATGGTATACCTGTGCCGAAATGATCCTTTGCATCACATCTCAGAACACAACACTGCATACTATACAGCTATATGAAAAAAGGTCTTGCTGAGTTACTGCAATATTGAAAACGTGTAATGGCAAGAAAAATAGTTTAAATTACCTACCTCATACCAAGCTTGGGAGAAAGCACAGTACAAAACTAGCAGCTAAAAACCACTAGCAGGAAAGCAGCCTATGCCATTTTTGTTCAGGCTGTCTTGTCACTATAAAAAGCCCTCTTTTCCCGTATCACTACTGAACCATTACGGAGGTCACTCTCCCTTTATTGCAGGTCTTCTGGAAGAGTGGCAGATCATGAAGAGACTGGAAGAGTTTTTCCACTGTAGAAAGCTGCAGTACATTATTTTTAGGTACTCAAACAACATTTATTTTGGCATATAACACCTGCTCCTATGCTTTACATCTTTCAACAGTCAGAGTAATGATCACCCAAATCTCCTACAATGAACAGTGTAAATACCCTAGCATGAAACTATCCTAGTTAAAAATTAATTTCTAAATTTTCAAAACAATCTCGTTCTCTACATGGATGAACTTAAATATATATATTTGTATAAAACCAATCTGTCTCACAGAAACAACCTAAGATCCATGTTAGTATTCCTGTTTCATGATCATAAAATATAGCACTAATTCAAAATTGAAGATTTAGCTAGAATTAAAATTATTTACAATGCCCTAAAGAAACTGAGATTTGCACAATAAAGAATACAGACAGATCGGTTGTGGAAAAAGGAAGAACTCTAAGAAGTATCTACCCTACAAAGTAGGTCACCAAAAAAAAAAAAAAAGAAAATGTAATGTTCCTGACAGTGAGATAATGGTACTTTTTTGTAGGAGGTAAATTCAGGAAAAAGTATTTTTACTGCTACATTTATTACTTGAAAAGTGGTAGTCCTAAGAAGGAACAATCCCATTGTGCAAGGCATAACAGGAATATGTAAGAATGGCTCATCTCTGCCCAGAAAAAGCTATCAGTCTGAATGGTAAATGCTATATTATAGCATAGATTTGAGAGAGAGGGTCCCATACCTTTTTACACTGGATTATCACATCAACAAGAATTCAACACATTTCAAAACTGAAGTTCATGTTTTATCAGTCCTGGTTTACAGTAACTAATGTACTGGTTTAAGGTAACTACAAATCAGAAAACTCAAGTGGACATTTCTGTAACATTTGAATCAAATGCTCGCACATACAATTGGACAGAGTCAGCTTTTATGCCACGATTTTCTGAAAACTGAGACCTCAGCTAAGAAGACATAACTGGATGAAGTTTGGCTAAAACCATCTTTCTGTTTGTGCTACCAGCACTCATCAACCAATACTTAGCTAACAAAAAACACACATTGCAAATAATCCTAGAAATTAGGATTTTTTAGGTCAGAGTGAAATTTTTCACTCAAATAACTTATCGATAAAAAAAAGAGATTCCATGAACTACCTCTGACTGCAATAGTAGAGAAAAGTTGAAACAAATGTCAAAAGAACATTTTTTGAAAAGCATTGTTTGCTTTCACTGTGTTGTGTTTTTTGGTTTTGTTGTTTTAAAAAATACATTACAAAAAACATTTGGTTCTTTTTGTCTTACACCTGTTAAGGAAAATATTAAACATGGCACAATGTTAAACATTTATACAACAAAACTGAGATCCATGAAACTATACCAGTTTAAGTTAACCTGCACATTTTTTTGGTCTTACTTTAGCCAGAAAGTTTTGAACAATCCAAAATCTTACTCTTTTTCTGTGGGAGTAAAATACATTATTCAGCACTCATGGAAAAATTGAAAAAATCTATTGAACTTTCTGAAAGTCAGTAACTTTTGAGCACAGTATATTGTAACATAAGGAAATAACATAGGAAATATTTTCTTTGCCCAACAACTTCATATCAGACCACTCTTTCACAATTCCATTTATTTTCTAATGAAGAATTGCTTTCCTCAGCAGTAACTTCTTTTGGTATTCTGTTGTTCTATCTTTTCTTTGTTTCTTCTTGGTTGCTTTTTCTCTTTTTAAGGAGAGGAGTGTGGGGCAAGCACAATCCAGCAGCCCTCAAGTGATATGAAACATTTGCCTGTTCATTCAGACAGCAAAGCCCCTTTAAGTACACTTTGCATAAACAGACCTCTAACAGCCCTGCAATTATCAGTAATTTGAATCAAGTGACCAAAGCAAAGGTTAACTTGGAGTAAAAGAAAGCATGGCAACTAATTAATATGTCAAAGTAGCACCCTCTCTTCTAAAAGAGTTAATGAAGCTTATGAAGGACACCATGTGTGCCTTTTGTTGTCCAGGCCTGCCTGTGCAGCATGGCGCAGCTCAGTCATGTTAAATTGCATGTGACTTACCTGGCTGTCAGTGGCAATTGGCTGCCTGTGCCACTGTCCTCTCCTCCCCTGTACCCTACCTTGGCCCTGCACTACAAGTCGACATGATTAGGCAGCTAGTAATAGCTGAGGATGGTTAGCCCAAAATGGGTTCCTGACATGGCAACAAAGAGCAGGGCAATAGAATAAATGACAAGGTTTTCCTGTTCAGGCTCATATTAAAAACCATCACACACCAAAAAAAACCAAAAATCAAAACCCGAAACCAAACAAACCCACATACACACCATCCTCAATCTGTGCAGCTGTTAGCATATATAAGAAGATGCTAATAACCTGCTAATAACCTTCAAGACAGCTATTACCATACTCAGTCCACAGACTGACAGTGACAGCCTCAGACACTAGGACCACTGAATAGCCTTTGAAGGTTAAATTATTTACTTATTTAAGGCTGTTAATATTCCCATTTTCATTACATTGAAAATTCTATTTTTTTAAATGGCTTCAAAAGATAAATAGTAATTTCCCCTGAATGTAGGGTTCAGTCCAGTTCTCTAGAAATCAAATTAGGCCTATAAAAGCTCTAAGCTATCAAATCCTTGCAGCATCACTCCTTCCATAAGAAAAAAAATACCTCAAAAATCAAACATCAATTATGTAAGTTCAAAAAACACAGAAAAACACCAAACAAACATTCTGTCTCTTTCTACTCAGCATGAGAGCACTTCTTTCTCTCAGAAAACATCATTCGTCCTGATTAGCTCACATTTGATCAGATTCAGCAGTTGATTTTTTTTCCACGGATGTCTGCACTTACACTGCAACACCATGAAATCGAACCTGCCAGGCTTCCACCTGCAAATACATTACTCAGGACAGCAGGCATTCCCAATATCTTTTTCATGCTCTAATTACGAGAAGGATCAATTGGTCTTATTAATCATCAACTGAGAAATCCACATTTGCATGATTTTGACCCACTGACAAGTTAAGGAGAAATATTGATCAAGACTCACCTCTTGGGGTAGCAGGTAAGTCTGCTATCAACATGTGCACAAAGAAACTTGATTGCAAAACACACCTACCTACAATCAAAAATCTCTTAAGGGTTTCATTTTACAAGCTGGGACAAAAACCAGCAGAATTGAACTGTTATAAAACAAAGGTAATAGAACAAATTTGAACTTCTCAAACCCCCAACACACCCTTTGTCTGGCAAACTGCATGCTTGGAAAGGAGATTCCTATGCATGTAATACTGGGAGCAGTATTTGCTCCAGAAGGTACACACATTTTCTTAAGAATTTCTCCAAAGAACACATTCAAAGTAAAGGCTTTTATAGCCTTTTTCACAAGGTCCATGCCATCCAAACTCAGCAGAAATAATAGGGTGTCTAGAGAGAGGTGACATTTTACTAGTACAATACACTCCGTGTAACTCCTAATACACATCCTGCATGAAACTCATCAGGCATTTAGGGAATAAGAAACTGACTACCATAAGTGATTTCACACATCTTTCAGTTCTAGTCAGATCTGCCTGCAAATTTGAAACTTTTTGGAATCAGACAGATATTTCTCACTTTGGAGAACCTTAAAGTCCCAAACCAACAGATAAGATTCAGCTATTCACACAATACTTCCTCTGCAAAAGGCAGATATAAAGGTGCTTTAGTCTGGTTTCCTCAAGACACGAAGCTTACATAATTATGCCAACTAATTTTTTTCTTCCTTCTCCCATCCACGCTGGTCCCACTAACTTTGGAACCTATTGGCCAATTTCAACTAAATTTTAGAAGACTGGGTACTCAAAGGATTTCTATGGGCCTTGTAAAAGTCAGCAGACAGGTAAATACAATGAAATACAATGCCCCTTTTGAAGGACAAGGCTACAGTGTGACTTAACAGCTGCTTGGCCTGCCATCCAGTTAGTATGCACACGTTTTGGAGCCAAGTTCGACATAAGAGGATTGCTGGTTGCCCACTGGAGTTCAGGGGGCAGTGAAAGAAGATGACAAGTGTAAAGTGAGAAAGCTGATGTATACAGGAGCCAGTTTGAAACTCTACAAAAGGAATGACAATGGACACTAGAGTAATGGCACTGCTAGGAAGGAGACAAGCCACAGGACATTCGCAGGCAAGCTAGTGTTAGGATATCAATCCAGAGAAAACAAAAAAGTCTTTGCTCTGCCACTTGTGGAACAAGCTACTAAATTTAATTATTCAGATATAATTCAGTAACACTGACAAAATAGTCTGAATTTCATTACATTTTAAGCCATGGCACATAAGGAAGCATTAGTATTTTGCAACATGTGGCAAGGTTTTCAAGGAAGTAAAAACCTGCATAAACTTCATGAGTGTAAACAGCTTTAACAACTTACAAGAGGTCGCAACCTATTTTTTAATTAACTTAGTCCTGCTAGTTTGAAAAAACTTCAGTGATTTTAGAGGATTTGGACACGGCCCTCAGAGATGTTTACAAAAAATGTCTTTATACCTGTATTCTGCCAAAGGGACAGCACATTAGAGCTCTGTAGTGGGTACTACCCAAACACGTTTAGAGTTTCCGGGGCAATGTTAGGATTCCCATGAGAAAAATCACTAGAAGTCACTAGAAAAACATTAATCACATATAGAAGCAGAAGATGGAAAACTAGCTAGAAGCTACAAGAGTTACTAAAGTCCTCTTATTCAAGTTTATGCAAAATTTAAGGTCCAATCAAATGTGTAAAATGTGTGTCACCAAGAAACTCCTTTAAATACAGCACATGCAGCAGCAGTTGACAATCTGGAAAATTTAAATACTCATTGTAACAACTTTACCTGAAACACCTAGAGACAAAAGTGAATAAACAGCTCAGCTCCCAGCTTGTTGGCTCTTCTGTCAAATTTATACCTTGTATTTCAGTCTCAAAAATCTTTCTTCACAGCCACATTTGTTTCAGAGAACTCTACTCCCAATGTTATAATTTTATGACAGTAACTACAAGCCACGTAATCTCTGCACTGAAAGATTGCCAGTCATAGCTAAGTTATTGAGTCACTGACCTGAACACTATCTTGTGCCCTCTTCTTGTTTTATTCAGTTTATTACAAGCAAACTCAAAACTACTAAGAGTTCCTTTGCTAGTCCAACAAAATAAAGTGAGTGATATTTGGCATACTAATTGAAATGCATTGTTTCCCCTCTTCATTAAACACTTTCATTTAAAGACCCTCATATTCATCCGCATCTAAACCCATGTAGAGTCAATTATATAGACGAGAAACTGAGCACTCAAGCCAGAGGAAGAAACAAACACCCCTGAAGACTCCAGAAGCGTTCTTAACTAAGTTACAAGGCATGAATCCGAACAGAATCTTTTTGTTCTGCTTTCGCTTTTCCCTGAGTAATGACATACAGCTGTATTTACGCTGCTGAATATTTACGTAAAATGTGCCTGCAACCTATGTAAGATAAGCAATGCATTTTGCTGTTGGAACATTAACTTTTGGCTTTTCTGACCTGTGTGTTCAAAATGCTCTGCCTTAATATCCCCTTCATTTTCTTTGCCCTGAATATCTGCACACACAGTCTGCAGAACTGTTTCGTGTTTGCAATGCTAGAATTCCTAGCTGCACTTTGATCATGGCCCAGTGAGTGGTAATTTTCTACCTTGAGCTTGTCAGCCTAATAAAATGAACAAACTGTTCCCAGTCTCAGAGATTTAAAAACAAAAAATCCACAGTTGCCAAAGTTATCTGCTTCTTATCAAGATCCACGTTTGGCACCAGATGCATTTGATTCATTCATCATTGTCAGTGTACTCACACACTAATTATTTCAAATTGTTTCCTCAGGCAGAGGTCTAGGACAAATGCAAGCAAGCCAAAAATAGCAGTTATGAATAATTATGCATAATTTACCTCAAGGCCTGGGCCAGTCTATCATTAAACCTTCTTTTTGCCACCTGTGATCCAGGCTAATTGTGGACTTTAAATTAGTTCAAGATTAGTTTTTTTTTTAAATACAATGCCAACATTTAACCTTTCTATTAGTAGCTTACTGATGCTTCAAACGTTTCCAATAATATCCTCCTTTACTTTTTTTTTTTTTTAACAATGCCTTTAGATTTCACAACCCAACAAGAAGTTTGCTAACAGGAAAAACTTCAGAGACAAGGTCAGAACATGTAACCTAACTGTAAGGCTGTGGAACAAGTTTCTTAGAAAAGTACAATTCCTTTTCTTCAACCTCAAAGTAAATTCTGATGCTCCAAAACTAAAGCTGTTTCAGTCCCTAGAACCTTCCCTATTATAGTTCTAACTCTTTATGGAGAAAATAAGAGAACTTTCATAACACTGACATTTCAAACAACAACAAAAAAAAAATGATAACACTTGCTCCTGCAAATTCAGAAGTATCTGTTTAATTTTACAGATAGCAAACTCGTTAATTCCAATGGGATCCAAAGAGAGGAGCGATGCAGGTGTAGAAGGTTTTGCAGAACTAGGGCCTTATTTCATTCATTGTAATGACTGTACCTTCCACATTGTTGTGCTGCTTGAAGTATTAAAACTACAGGTTTAAAATAAGAACAGCTGAAAGAAAGAAAACCCACCCTAAATATTTCTGGAAGAAACATGTATCATACCAAAACCTAAATGTACATACCACTGATAATTCCGAAACACTACTCCGGTTTGGGAACACCGTACAGATGTTTCACTTTCAGAAACAACAGAAAACATGTAACAGGCCCAGAGCTACCAATGCACAAATTACAAGTGTTTCTTACTCAGGGAAAACCATCTACGAATCCCTCCATTCAGGTATGAATACACAAACGTCATCCCTCTCAGGGATGATAAATACTCCCCTGTTCATTAAACAATGTAAGACATGCAGCCTTACCAGTCCAGATAAGTTCTGAAATCATTTAAGCTAAGGATATGCTTATGTACTTTCCTGATTCAAGACAATAAAAGAATATAAAAAAATTATAAAAAAAAAAAATCACATTCGGTAACAGATTGTAAGATATTATTAAAAAGGAAACACACAGAGGAAAACATGAATTCAAGCTGTCTTCTGGATAGCTACTTAAAACATTAAATACAAATGGCTCTTCCATTAAAATCAGATATACCTAAGATATTAATGGATGAAGTTTACATGGTCCAATCAGTTCTAAAGCTGCCACACAACCCTGCATCATCAACAGACTTCTAACAGCAGACAAAGCAAGCCAGTGTGTTTTAAGTTAGAGCTTACTAAGTTTCCCAAACAAGAGAAGAAAAAACAAAGCTTGCAGCGCAATTCTTTCCAGTATCAGATGCTTTGGCATCTCCACCTGATTTAGAGAGACAGCTGCACTGGATATCTCTGCACCACGCTATTTCGTATTAGGGCATCCCCTGCTGAACTGTGCAGAGCAAACTGCGTATTTCTAACCCTCAGATAAAGTAAACTTAAAAAGGGTGGGAATGCTGAAGAATGGATATGGAAAGAATGGTAAATTCACTTGTGTTATAGGGTACCCTTGTGGCTGCCATGTCATTGAAGTCTCTTGTGTATGTAGTTGAAACAACTTGTTCAACATGTCAGGTATAAAGTGATTATTATAAAAATATTTCCTATCAGAAAATAATGTTCAGGAACTTTCATTTATATAGCTAATGTGTGATCTCAATTCTGTGTTTGTTTTGAATATAGTTTTGCCTGGTTTACTATTATCGATCTCATACTATTGAAATTTGTTATTTACCAATCTACTTGCGTCTGTTATAAAGAGTTAGGAAGTGCTTTACAATTTGTAGAACAGATGTCTCCCAGTCCTTCAAGACTGAATTAATGCAACCATGATGGACTAAGTTTTGGGATGCAAATGACCTTTTTCCACTTTTATTTTCCATACTGAGGAAACAAAAGCATAAATTCCTCTTTCAGCTGTTTTCTATCCACCACGCACACACCTTCAATGCAAGGCGTAGACTACTAAATGCTCCTCAAAGCAGATTTATTTTTGCTATGCACAATTTGAAACCTTTGTCATGAGATAAGTTTTCAAAAAAATTAGAACCAATAGATAGTATAAATACCAGTAATCATAGTTTTTCTTTCCTGCAACCATACATGAAATTTACAATTGATATATACACAAAGAAACTAGTGTCTGAGTTGTATATACAACAGAAGAATTAATATTCATTTTTAAAAGTCGTGGAATGTAATTTAGAAACATCTGCACGTTAGTCACTCAATCAATACAAAAAATCAAAGTTGTTTAGAAGGAACTTTGTTTTCTCTTTGTCACTTTGTGATTTTAAAGAGGCAAAAAGAAATGAAAAATATAATTTTCATAAAATGACAGAATTGTAAGTTCAATTGGACAAGAAGCATTTATGTTGAAATCAGTTATTTAAATCTAAATCTGGTGTAATCTGCTTTTCTATAGGGAATCACATTTGCAGGGTTAAGATTATAGTGTACATTACTTTAAAATGTTTATGAAAAGCATTAATGAAATTTCCTGTTGTTCTCTAATTCAAGTATGCTGGAGTCTGAGTTGTCAAAGGCCGAACTTACAAGGGTTCTTATGTCCCTTGTACAAGGAGGATATGAATTTTCCTGCAATTGATAAATAGCGCTTGGCATTCCTGCTTACTGTATAAATCACAGTGTTTTCCTTCTTTTGCTATCTCCATATTTCTAATTTACCACAGTTCAGTGTAACTTCAGCTTTGTGTACAAAATGGATACAAGCAATTAATAAATCATTAACAAACTCAAAGAGAACTATTATTTTTCAAACATTTTCCATGATTCACTGGATTAATTCGAGCAGTCCCTTTGCAACCTCTGTTAATTCACACATTCACATTCTCATGAATGACCTTCTCTTCATTGCTGACCATCACTTATTATGGGTGAAAAATGTTTTTTGATCACTTCAAATGATACCTATGCTTACATCAGTTCAAAACTAGGAGACTAACCAGTGAGTTTGCTTTTTAATACTAACAACAGAAAGGGATGAACAATGGCAGAGGGGGAAAAAGAGAAATGGAAATTGGGTAGACTGATGCAAGAAATAGGAGTTAGAGAGCTATATATTTTTGCTAAACAGATCAAACTCAAAATGTTCACAAAACAGCTATTTAAAGAGCAAACACAAAAGGACTTATTTCATATGATTCACCAGGGTAAAATTCAAAAAGCAGTCATTAAAAAAAAAATCCCATTAAGAAATTGAAGACTGATTATTAGCAAATAATTCATAATAGCAAGAGATATAAAGCATGCTGCAGAAAGATCTCCCAGAGGAACCCCATTAGCTGGAATTTTAAAATTAGGCTGAACAATGTATAAGAACACATACTTCAGGGATACAACCTGCTTATCTAGGGGATGGAAAGATACCCTTTGAAGTGTCTTACTTTACCAGTTTAGTTGGATTCATTTGCTTCTTTGTGCGATAGGTGGTTAGAAGGTCCAAAATGAGAACAGTACTGAGAAGAAAGCCAAGCAGTAAGACCACCTGCATTACTTCCAAGAACAGAGAATAGGCCAAGTTAGGTTTTAAGAAATAGCTTATTCCAGTATGTTTACATATTGGTTGCTAAACAGAAGAAGTAAGGAAAGCTCAATATTTTTTACTGCAGTTACATACTACAAATTCCTGTTCCTATTTAAAAAAGGCTAGAAAAGAGTCTAATACCATAAAAGGCACCTCCTGACCACAATTCTGAGGCCTATTAGCTTTTCTCCAAGAAGACCAATATAGCAAGATTTAAATAGTTACAGTGGACTACTGAAAATGTAGATACTAATAAAATTTCCACTAATCTTATACATATTGCTGCAGTAGCTCTATGACTAATAAGGTGGAACTATTAGTGATCAGTCCTTAGGGGAATGGTTTTGACACTTGTTTGCATTCTCCCCTCCCAGAGTGGAGGTCTACAAGGCTGGAATATCCAGTTATGGCCTCAGTTCTTTTAACTCTTTTTTACCTGGAGCATTCTTTTAAACGTTTTATCTACCGGGTAACACGAGAGAGATGCGAAGGTAAATTGAAGATATATTCTATAGTGTTATTTTCTACAGCAGTGTTGAAATACAACTCTGCTGCTTGAAGTACTAGCTACTCTATCACATTTTTCAGGAACAGGTCAATGAAATACCTTGCTGTTGATCCAAGCATAAACACTCACAGTGTTCTAGCCTAGAAGGTTTCACACCGCTCCTGTGGTAGCACATTGAGCAAAAACTCCATGGTGAGGCACAGTGTTTCCTGCCCTTCTCTACTTATAAAGCACATTTTGCCTAGTTATAAAACTCTGAAACCTCCAAGCCCAAAGGAAGGAAAAAAAAAAAAGAAAAAAGTAATGAGCCTTTGTACTGGTCTCTAAAAAGTTCATCTGTTTCTGATCCACCTGTTCCCTTTCAATCTGAAGCTGTTTCTTATAGTCCTCTCAGTGCTCATTTTTAGTACTAGAGTTACCTACAAATATTTTATCCTTGTTTTATTACATCCAGATATTGTTTAGGAACTAATGAAATCTTACCATAAAACAGATTCATACAATAAATTGTACTATGAACTCCACTATAACATCACAGTAGCCTTAAATAAATGACTCTCAGTAAAATTTACCAAAATAAACACATTTGGTTTTTCAGCTACGGTGGCATGATACTACTGGATTATTTTTTCCCCATATGCCTCAATTTTTCCTCCAGACAATGCTGCTCTCAAGAGGTTTTATTTCATGTTTCTCCAATGCTACACCCTCAAACTATTTTTCACAAAACATCTGCTTTGAGTAAACTAATATTTACAGAAAAAAGATGAAATCCTGTTCATTGCATTTGCACAAGCAGGCTAAAAACAACAAGACAATGAAGTATCAGGTATTTATGACAAACTCTGGAACAAATTCAGAGATGCTGTGAACTATGGTGTCAGTTACATGTAGTCACATGCATATAATTCAGGGTGAAAAAGACTAGCTGATGTTAAGAAACAAAAAGACAGACTACCCTCCCTCCCCAAAAAAAACCAAAAACAAAACCCAAAACCTGAAGAGCTGTTTTATTTCATGATCATAGAACAGTCAGCAATTCAGTTTTCTGGGAAAGCCTGGAAAACTCTGTATTCCAATTCTGCATTGCATTGCTGCCTCTATTTACCATGGCCACAGACACAAACATATCTAAAGACTGCCTTAGGAGAGGACTAAAGAAGTTTATCTCTGCATTTGAGATCACTGGGCAGTAAGTGCAGAGAATAGGAGAATACTGGAGAAAGTGACAAAGCCCTGCCTATCACGCATAATGCAAAATTTGTCAGTGTTTGACCTTCAATTGTTTGAGTTTATTCTTTTTTATCTGCAAGCTAATTTTCCATTTTCATTTGTCCACATCCATGCTGCAGTTCCTGAGTACAGTAAATGTCTTTTTTTGGAATATATAATCTTTTTTAATATCCTGTGCTCTCTTATCACACTGCAGTCCTCCCCTGTAATATATTGTCCATAAATTTTCCAAATGATATAAACTTTAACAGCTATGGATGTGATTGAAATACAATGTTAGCTATTTTGCTCCTGCAAAAATATTCTGTGGAGGTTCACATTCGTTCCTTACACTTAAGTAACATCTGGGTCATGCAAATTTAAGAATGCCAAGAAAATTACTTTAGTCTCAAACTCCCAGTCATAAAAGACACAACACCAAAGATGATCCCTTTTTCTGGTTTCCTCTGATTTATGATATACAGTTACTTGACCATGAAAGGAGATGTATAAGCATTTTAAGTCAAATACATATAATTAAAATGATAAAACTCAAAAATGTGATGTGTCATTGTGACAGCTGATAAACGTATCAGCCATAAACATACTGTGTGTGCATGGCATACAGATCATATAGCACAAATGAAAACTAAAATTAAATATGGTTTTGTTGAGGAACCCAAAAAGTGTTATGCAATACTGTTTAAAAAATGGACAGCAGTCCTCAATCTTCCATGATAAAACGTAGTTCTTTCTAAAATGATCCCACTCGCCCACTAAAATGTTTAATTTTTGCTACTTTTTTCAGTTTTTTGCTGGGATAATTCCACCAAACTCAAACACTTGTATTCCTGGAACTAAAATTCTGCCTTGGGATAATTCTAGGTAAGCTTATACCTACTAAAGCAGTGTGATGTCTTTTGAATCTTGCAACTTATTTTTCATGCCCCCAGCTTCCAGGTACAATAGTATTCCATTTTTGTGCAAGCCCCCACGGTATACTCTATATAATGTAGGCAAAGGATCACAATTTGTCAAAGAACCTCAAATACATGGATTTTGCTGCAAGTTGTGCTTTCAAGGAGGGAGTGCCTAAGGGGATACAGCTCACAAGAAGTTTCTGCACCTGTAGGTCCAATACCCTACTAAATTGAGTTAGTGATCCTACTGAAGCATTGTCGAACAATGGTTTACTACATAATTTTAAACAACAAAAATGCCTACCTGAAGCTCTTTACTGGTACCAAATTTACTATTTACAAACACCACCAAAATAAAGCATTACCTTGTAGTTTAGAACATGTCAGACCATATTAACAGACGATTAAAGAACTTCTGCTCAAAATGACATTACAGAAGATCCGAAAATCAAGTCCAGGGATTGGACTTGTAACAACAGCTACCAAAGTTATTGGTCTCAAAATATCAAGACTCTTCATATTTTTGAGACATGCTTAATGATATAATAAAAATCACAATTCAAAGTTTAAGAGCTTAGATGAAAACTCCATACCTCAGTAATTTTACTTTCTGTACCATTTGTTTAATTTTAACTCTTATTTCATACTGCAGCGAGTCACACAAATCATCATCAAGAAACAGAAAACAACTTTCTGATTAAAAATTACTTTCTTATTCACCATCTCATACCCTCAAAAATCCTTTTTTTTTTTTGTGATTTTTTTCTGCCAGCCACTGGCTGGCATTGTCTTTCTTTTTGTTTTTCTTAAAAAAAAAAAAGAAAAAGAAAACACGTTAGTGAGACATATACCAGCTATGTGATGAACTAATTTTCTCTTGTTATTTATCACTAAATAACACAAATTACTAACTTCATTTCAGAAACCAGCAATACTTTATGTTAAAAAACTATGTGTCTATGCCTTAAAAAAAAAGGGGGGGGGGGAGAATGATGGTTCTTCAGAATAATCAAATCTGTAAAATTAGCCTGACACAAATAAGTATCATAACAACAGCAAAAATTCATTAAGTTAGGATTCTAGCTGTTATTATACTTCTACCCACTTAGATTTAGTGATTGCCTAAGAATAAAATGTTATTTCATTAACAGTACTCTAAAACAAGCATTTATTCTGGTTACGTAGCAATATAACAACAGCATATAAGAGCTGTTCCTCTGAAATCAGCACACTAATGCTACAGTAAAAGGTAGTAAAACTGAGATCAGACTTGCATTGATATTTAAATCAACAAAGAAGAAGGAAAAAAAAATCACTAAAGCACGCATGCACTCACGTTCAAAGTTCTTCAGACACTATGATTCTAGCTGCTATTGAAATTACGCTGCAGCTCTGGAAAAGCTCATTGCAAATTGCCTGTCAGTCACAGGCACATTCTGTTCTCATGACTTTCATATCATAAATGGATTTACTTTAACACCACTGGAAGACTCAATGCTGCGTTCACAGAATCGTTGGTGAAACTAGTTCCATATACCACCAACCTTTAGTAAGACCAGAACCTAAATAAGAACCATTCTGCAGCATATTGAATGAATTCAGATTAGAGCTGTTAAATTGATGTCAAACGTCACTACAAGTTACTACTGTAGAACAGTAATAGCTCCTCCTTTTCCCTCAAAATATGGAGATGTATTACTACATCTTACTACTAGAAATTAGGATTTGACCAGGCTTGTGATATGGAATGACACTCTCTATTAAAACTAAGTTGCCACAATCAGAAAAACTATGAATCTAAGCTTGACAAAATTGTTTTTACCCATTGCTCACCGTATTCCTACATCTCACCTGAAACTGTTATGTAGTCTGAAATGCCCGTTATTTCTAGTAAGAACATTCAACCATCAAAGGATTTTGTATAATATGTAACTACTTTCCTTTACACTTGTGATACTACTGTGGTTTTCCTATTTCTCTATGAAAGGGATACTTGAGAGATATTTATAAGGCTACTCCTTGCAGCCAGCCCTTAAAGCAGATCTGAATGGATCAGAGGAATACTCAAAAGCTCTAAATAGTATATGCAACAGTTTTCCTATGCCTACAAGCACCAAGCAGCCAGATGTAATATGATGAAAAACTGACATTAAACTGAACACTGTATTCATGTCTAAATGCTGCCTATGTAGCAACTTAAATTCCAAAATGTTTAAAATAAATCACATTTATGTGGTTTGATGACTTTTCAAAAAAAAACTATTTGAAACTATTCAGAGCTGTGGAACAAAGGCAATAGACCTAAGGGAGACAAATTACAGAATATAGAGCAAGCAAACTGGTTCAAGGTACAAGGTAGAGGAATTTATCACCTGGACTTAACTCTGCATACATGAGGAGACTTTTATACGTATAACCACCCAGTAAGTCTTACTTTGTTATAGTATCACAGAATTGTCTAGGTTGGAAGGGACCTTTAAGATCACCAAGTCCAACCATCAACATAACACTGTCAAAACCACCACTAAACCATGTCCCTAAGTACCATGTCTACCCGTCTTTTAAATACCTCCAGGGATGGAGACTCCAGAACTTCCCTGGGCAGCTTGTTCCAATGCTTAACAACTCTTTCTGTGAAGAACATTTTCCTAATACCTAGTCTAAACCTACCCTGATGTAACTTGAGGCCATTTCTTCTTGTCCTATCGCTTGTTACTAGCGAGAAGAGGCCGACCCCCACCTCGCTACAACCTCCTTTCAGATAGTTGTAGAGAGTGATAACGTCTCCCCTCAGCCTCCTTTTCCCCAGACTAACAACCCCCTGTCCCCTCAGCTGCTCCTCATAAGACATGTTCTCCAGATCCCTCACCAGCTTCGTGGCTCTTCTCTGGACACACTCCAGCACCCCTATGCCTTTCTTGTAGTGAGGGGCCCAAACTGAACACAGTACTCGAGGTGGGGCCTCACCAGCGCTGAGCACAGGGGAACGATGACTTCCCTAGTCCTGCTCACCACACTATTCCTGATGCAGGCCAGGATGCTGTTGCCTTCTTGGCCACCTGGGCACACTGCCAGCTCATATTCCGCCGGCCATCCACCAACAGCTCCAGGTCCTTTTGTGCCAGGCAGCTTTCCAGCCACTCCTCCCCAAGCCTGTAGCGCTGTGTGGGGTTCTTATGACCCAAGTGCAGGACCCGGCACTTGGCCTTGTTGAACTTCATACCATTGGCCTCAGCCCATCGATCGGATCTGTCCAGGGCCATCCTACCCTCAAGCAGCCCGACACTGCCACCTAACTTAGTGTCATCTGCAAACTCACTGACTGGTCATTGATAAAGAAATTAAAGAGAACCGGCCCCAGTACTGAGCCCTGGAGTTATGCAGACTTTTGAAGCAAGGCATTTAATGAAGACTTAATTTCTCAAATGTAAATTTGGAGGAAAGTGGTCCAGGTCAAATCATCTAATGCCAGCAAAACCAAACAAGTTGTTCAAAACAATAAGGAGATCAATATCAGAATGCTTGTTTCTCCTTCATATTAAGAAATCAAAAAAGTAGGAAGTAGAGTAATAAGGAATAACCTTTAACTTCAAAAGTGATAAGAAAGCAGTCAAACTCTGGAAATGACATTGCACGTTGTCAATACATTGCAGTACAAGATCAATGACTATCAAGTTAATTTCACATTCACTGTTGTACCATAAATCATAAAGAACTTGATATCAATACAATGATCTGGTGTACAGCCTTCATTAGAATTAAACTGAATTCTTTTAATACTTAATGCTTTCTTTGGGAATGGTAAGACTTTTTTGGTTTATACGGTTTGTTTGGGTTTTTTTTATTTCCAGTAAGATAAAAATCTGATTTCCAAGACTCAACAGTGTTTCCTTCAGTTCGCATTCACTGCACCCTGGTATACCAGTACAATGCCTAGTGCTGTAGGTTCTAGTGTAATAAACATTAGTTTATGAAGAAGTATGCAAACTTCATGCTCTTTTAGGAGATTCTTTTTAAAATAAGTTTGTATATACTTAAAAAACACATGGACATGTTTGCATAAGAAGACAAGATTTCTATAGCAGACTGTAATAATAAAAACCCTTGACCTGTGAGATATTTTTGTTTGGCATATGGGACCAAGCACCAAAAGTTCAGTTATCAGTAGCAAATGCTTCATAACACCGACTTTCTGTCATGAAGATGATTCAAATACTCTATTTCCCTGTTATTGATTTCATCAATTTACTGAAACAAGTAGTACAGTCTCCCTAAAGCTTACCTGTATTTCAGAGCTGAAAATTAAAATGCTATATGTAGAGCTGACCTTTGCCATGTGGTAGCAGATGTCAGGACTTTTTGTACTGCCTACCAGTCATGGGAATCAGCAACTTGAACAACAGTTTTTTACTTCACACTTATACAACTAGAACAGTGGTAATTACAAACAGCACAAGGACTATATTTTCTGACAGGGACCACTGTCAAAACACAAATGTGAGGCAAAAAATCTGTTCTCAAAAGAAATTCACAAATTCTGAAAGCAGTGACAACTGAGACTCCTATTGAATGGTAACTGCGATACCTGCTGGTGCTGCCACCATTACAATCCAAAGCAAGACCTTATTCCACAGCTGAGAGACATCTTTCACCAGCTTGGCACATCAGAACCAAACACAGAAGGAACTAAATAATACATATGAACAAACTCCTCTTCCATAAAATTAGTCTCAAATACTTGAATCAAAAGTCCTAATTTGGTAAACTGTATTCACAAAAAATTTGACAGAAGAGCCCCTTGCAGATCAAGGTACTGATTACTTCAGAAATTCAAGAGCAGAAACGTCACCTCTTCACCATTCCCACTGTCAGATAGCCCAGTATAATCTTTCTTGCATTATTCTTGGTTTACACATTTTTAGAGATTTGTGGACATAGAAACAATTTTTAATCCAATTTTGGTTGTATGCAAATTCCACATTAATTAAATTATTCTGGGTTATTTCTAAGATTCTTCACTTTTTCTTTTTTTATTAGCCCATTCTCTCTCAGACAACACAATATGTCTTTATTATTTATTTTGACCTTTTGGCACTCTTACTTTATTATCATTTTAATGTTGCCATTAACCATTCCATAACCTTTCCAGTTGCCTAGTATACTATATACATTGCTCACACCAGCCACCAGTGATTGCTTATTGCACTTCTGTATTCATTCCCTCTTCACAACAAAGGCATTTATAGCCATTTTGAACCAATGATTTCTCTTCGGACATTTATTTCACCTCTGTCCTTTCCAGCTACAACTTTATCCCACTAAATGTCTGGCACAAAATATGGTACCAAAATATAACCATTTATATTCACTTCAGTTCATCACATTTACAAAACACTATTCCCATTTAGGATGACAGAGGTGAAAAAAACCAACAAACCTACATTAACTAGTCTATTTGTTATGTTCAGTGCAGGAGCATTATTTGCATGAAGCAATATTTTAGTTACAATGTAAATCCAACACAGTTCCTAAGTCTAAAACGGGTTCACAGGTATGTTAACGACAACTTTTAATACACGATGAACCCTACAGCTCTGTCCAGTCTTCACTTTGTCCAGAGTCACAGATTTGCTAGGTTAAAAGGGATTCTGTCTCCTAAGAACTAAGTTTAGGAAATTTATCAGGGTAACTCTTCAGACATCCTTCATGTTATTCTTCTTCCATTTTTCTACATAAACCTTTTCTACTACTCCCACATTGTCAAAAGCATTCAGATAGGAAATACCTATGTCAGCTACAGTAAGGGTTCTGATGTTCCTCGCTAGGAAGCAGAGACCACCTAACATCATCTTGTCACAGGGCACATCTAAAATAAAAAGTTTTGTGTCATGTAAATATATAAAGAAGCAGTTGGTTACTTCCCACCCCCATCTCCAATATTTTACTCCTATATCACTTTCTTCTATATCATTAATAGCAGATATTGCAGAAGGTGTTGTTCTTGCATAATTTTCAAATACTGTTAATACTCAATGCAATTTTTTACTAGGATGCAGAATCACATTTCAGTGGAAAACATAGTGAGCATGAACACACATCCCTAAGGCACTTCTATCAAATGCAGAACCACATGCTTGAGATTTTCTAAAGGATAACACTGACTTTCAAACATACACATATTTCTAAGGCTTTTAAAATTCTATCCACGCATTATGGTTTTATGCAGTAAAACAGAAATGTACTTCCTATGTGGGGTCATACCTATCACTTGCCATTGCACCTCACGTACCATGCTTTAGAAGCCTTCCTAAGTCAAAGGAAACTTGCCAGAACAAGTAATTCCTATGCATGTGAGAACCAAAGAAGCCTGGCTTCATACAGATTTTTATCTGGTGCTCATGCAACTTTAGTTTTAGGGATGCAGAGCTTTAGCTAAATGATTTTCCTGAGTTGGGCTCTTATGACGTCCCTCCCTGCAGTGGTTAATAACTACAGCTTGAGTGGGGCTACTCAACAGAAGACTAAGTCCTTCTTACATGAAACATAGGAATTAAGTACGTTTGAAACCCATGCTGCCTGGCTGCCTCCAGTCAAATGTGGCTGACGTCAGAGAGAGTCTTCAAGAGTTATGAGGGATGGATGAAAAATAACAGAATTTCTATCAGGATTACTAAAACCTATTTCCTTAATAGATCAAGCTAAACATGGCAGGATTCAATTCTAATATTGTAACTGTGTAAATGGCCATTTTTTAATTTCAATTATATATTATCATCATTTTTAGTAATATAGGAGCATGTATCTGTATATACATATGTTCCAGAGATGCGCACCAATACCACAGTTAAAGCATGCCCTTGCACTGACAACGCACCTTACAGGATCTTTCAACCTTTGACAGAAGGTCACCAAATCAACTCAAGAATGCTTGTATACTAAAAGGTATAAGGCAATATAAGTGACATTCTTCCAGAACACCCAACTTCGAGAACACACACAGTTAATTCTGCACAATCCATAGCAGAGCACTGGAGAAGACCTCTACACTATTCCCATTCTACAGGGGCTTCAGGAGCCTCTAGGTCTGGCACTCAACTATATCCAGCAAACTCCTCCCATGCAGTTGGTAGAATCTTGCTGTACATAACAAGAGGAAACAACTGGACCAAAGCATTCACTGGCAAGAAACTCAGACAGGAAGACTGGTCTGTTCTTCCTATAATGCCAAAGGAGGGAAATTTAGCAGTAAAAAGATAAGCTAAACAGAATGCTATCACTTGCAGTTCTGTTTTTCTCTTCCATTTTTTTTCTCTTCCATTTCCTCCATTTTTTTTGTTTTTATATAAAAAAAAAAGGAACAGAAATTATAAGATGACTGTTTCTTGTCCATTTCCTAGGTCTTTCCTGGATGAGTAACTTTTGCTGAATTTGAACAGGCAAATAAAAGGAAAATAAATTGTAAGGTTTTTTCTGTTAAATCTCTGTTTTACATCAGATTGCAAAAGAAAGATTTGAATCTGTATATTTAAATCAGTTTTTTCTAAACAAGGCACAACCAAATAGAAAAAAAAAACAACAAAAAACTGTGCCCTAGTTACTAAATGAACTTCATTTCTAAATAAAACACATTGCAAGTGGCCATGCCAAAACTTGTTTACATTTGGTCACAGCACTGCCTTTAACTCAAATAGTAAACTAGGTTAAACAAACCTACATCACATTTGACCAGTGTTTGTAAATACCTCTAACATGCACCAGTTAAAATGCATATGGTTTTAAAAAGTTCACTTCCAAACATGTTAGAAACAATTAAATATACATTTTATATGTAACATAAAATCGGATGGCAGCCATAATCCTGCAAACTTTGGTACATCAGTCATTGCAAGAGTCCAAGGGCATACCTTCAGTTCAGATACTACCTTGCCCTACTGTCAAATTCTTCTCGTTTTTAAAGGGACATAAACACAGATTATATACTTAATACAGATTATGTCCTTAATAACTTTTGCACCTTCTACAATGGAGACCTGCCATTCTTCAAATTAAAACACAAATCCCAGTCAAGTAAAACTTTTTTTTCTTCCCTCAGTCCTCAAAGTCACCACATTTCAACCTACAGAACACAAATTGTGGACCTTTCCTTTGTGTCTCTATTAATAGTGGTTTAACCGAGTAAGCTAGCTCTATGAGTTCAATGCTGCCCTCCACCTTCTAAATCAAGACATTGCACTAGTGCAGTCACACAACAGTGGAATTTTCAAGATGTAGTATGCCACGTATCTGTTAGTTTTCCTAGTCTGAAAAACACTAACACTTTATATTTCCAAAATGTTCACCATTCTCTCCATTTCTGCTTATTTTATTTATCAATACTTTAAAATAAATCACAAACTCTTCAGGAACTTGGAAGTGGGGTAGTCCACAATCCATCCTATGCTACAGCACGAGACAGACAATGTATAGCCTTCTCTTAAAACACTATGTAAATTAAAGATGTGACAATACTGACATTCAGTAAGTGGTTTGTTCTAAGATTTGGGAACTGTTGTCTGCCCACCCAATCCCATCATCTGTGCTTTAAAGCCAATACCTCTGTTTAGTCACATGTGTACTTTGGAGATACGTCCAGTTAGTTCCCAGCCTACAAAAGAATAATAATGCAGGAGTCCTATGGTCCTGGCAAATCAGTCACATAGCAGAGGGAAATTTTCCACCTGCACTGCACATTTATTTTGTGTGCTACTTCACCACCCCTGCCTGTCCTTCGTCCACACAGTACTTTTCTACCAATCTTATTAACGTTCACCCCCCTGGATGTTTTCATTGCAAGAGGATGTTCTAATCTGAAAAGCATTTACTTCTGAATATACGCTGCTGAATTACAGTGCCGTCAAGAGAAGCACAGCTCAGCTTCTCTAAAAATTTCTTCAGGCTAAAATACTTCAGCATAAATGCTCTACAGTTCAAACATTTACTACCAGGTTTCAGAGTAAAATTAAATTACCGTCATGGATACATTATGTTTATTAATAAAGTGTCACAAAAATATTAGTGAAAGTTAAACAGGTAACACAAGGATATCACGGAACATAAACGCTCAAGTTCCAGTAGCAATGTTTGCTTTGCCAGGTTACACATCCCGTAAGTTTGATGGAATGCATTGCACATTATGTATCAAACTACACAGCCAGGAAGAAAATTAACTTCTGAAGATCTGGTTAGGATTTTAATTTTGCATTAACATTAAGTGAAAAGTGAAAAAGCAAGAATCCTGTGTGTTTGAATTTCTAGTAAATATTTACACAGAGGTTCATGAAGTCAGAGTTTTGAACAGATGACAGGCACAAACATCATTGAATCAAGCTCTGCAGTATGAAGGAAGGAGTCAAGAGTCACAGGCAAGCTAGGAGTTAAGCCAACCTCTCTCCCTCCCTCAGAAGCCAAAGGGTCCTGCCTTTCCTCTGGAACATGGAGGTTGTTGTGGCATCTTTATTGCCTACTGTCACATGGGAAAGAACCTCCAAGTCCTCCAGATGGAAAGCTGCAGGAATAGCTCCACAAGCAGTTTAAATCCAGGTTGCTTTCTCCAGATTTCAGTCTTCATTCTTCACTTGCCCCCACACCTGAAACCTCGCTCTACACAGGCTTTGACTGTTAACTGTCATTCTACTCAGAGTTCTCATCTTCAGTTCAGCTGCCATTACTTCTTTAACCCTCTTTTTTGTGCCCTATTCACCCTCAGGAAAGGTTTGCCTTTTTTTCTTTAAAAAACAAGAAAACACTCAAATCCAAAAAGCACTCCTGCTACCAAATCTTAAACAAATAAAATCTCCTCTTCAGACAGAAAATAGAAGCTTAAGATTTTTTGCTATCACAGAAAAAGCTCTTAAGAATGGAAAAGGCCTTGAAAACACTCAGATTCTAGACAAACATCTCCCATTATAAGAGTTTTTGAGTAACAAGCCAGTATAGGACCAGACTTCTCATTTTTAGAAGCTGTGGAGAAGTAAGCCATACTATGCTGTTCTCTTTCCAAGTTCTCTTCCCAAGAAATCTCAACTCCTCCAGAACCCATTTAGCTTCTAGTCATCAAATCCCTGGGTGGTTAAAGGAATGTAAAATAAAATACAACATTGTTTGTGAACTGGTTCTAGACTGAAACACTGGATCAGTTACATAGTTAAGGCACCTACACTCCTACTTCATTCCCATTCTTGGATTTTTTCTGCCATCCTCGTAGAGGTTTTCCACATATTCATCCCCCTCAGTTAAGGAAGCTACTATGGCGATGAGCATGCCATGGTAACTAATGAGATTGCTCAATACCAAGACAGTTAGAGGACAAAAGCAAGTGATGTGAGGAAGCAGGGCTTGTTCAGTTTTGTAAAAGAAAAAAGTTAAGGAACGATCCAGTTGCAGACTGCAACAACTTGAAAGGGACTTAACACAACCGAACTCTCCTCAGTAGTGTCAGATGGTGTAAGAAAACAGCCACAAACTGTGTCTTGAGATATTCAGGTTAGGTATCAGGCAGAATTCTGTCCACTAGAAGCCTGTGCACCACTGAAACAGGCTGCCTGGAGAGGGGCTGTGGTATTCTCCATCCTCCGAGGTTTCCTAGATTCCGCTGTCCAAAGCTGTAGGTGTTGACCTGATACAACAGTAACATCAGTTCTGCACTAAGCAGGAGATTGGATGGACTAGATGGCCTCCTGGCACTCTTCCTAACAACATTTTATGATTTCTCTGATAATCTGTATCTCTGAAACTGAGACACATTTCAGTATCAAAGTTTAAAAAAGATTCCAAGAGAAAACTACATTCTGATTTATACCAATCTGCAGCCTGATCCGTAACCAACACTAACATCAACCTCTCCCATTAGTCATAGTTTTGGGGCAACATCAGAACTTGCCCAAAACATCAGCAAATTAATTCACAACAATTCTTTTGTCCACATCAATGAAGTCTAAATAGGTACTAATTAAAAGAATTGTTGGTCAAAATCTACCTGCAGTGTTCTAAGATAAACAATTGATAAAGGATACAAAACCCGTAATTCCTACCATTCCTTAGCTTTTCTATACAGAAAACACTGTATGGGAACATTGACATCCAATTTAGAAGCTAAGCTTCAGCTACTGTAAACAGTAACTGTCCTGTAGATTTAAAAGATACACTTTGTGTTTAGGTTTTTATTTTGTTTAAAAACAAGAACATAGACAGCATGATCCCAATTTTTTCCCTGGAGTCTAACTAAAATCAATCGTCAGCCCCTTGAGGAAGGATGGTGTTGACTGCCCCTACTTGTCAAATGCAACAGCATGCAAACCACATAGCAGCACAGCACTCATCCATACGCACATGTGCCAACAGACAACTACCAATCATTCTGTGTGTCTTAATTACCTTTTGGGGCCTCTGAAAATGCAACAGCTGGAAATAAAGTTCTAGTCTGAGAGACATCGAGGAATAGCAGGGCAAACTAACACACAGATGCAAGGGCCAAATGTCACAGAGTAAAACTCACAGATTTCATCACCGTATTGTGTATAAGATAGTACCTACACACAGTCCAGAGAGCCCTTAACCCCAGCATATCCTTCATAGCGCTCAACCACTGATTAAAAGCAGAACACAAGCATGAAACATGCATTTCACCATAACACCTTCAGCTCCAAACCAAATCAAGTACTCGGACAACTGAAATATCGGCCGCTTGCTCTGCTCCGGAGTTGGACGGCATACCTAAAAGGAATCCACAGCAGCTGCCTAACAGGCCGTGCCAAGCCTAACCGTGCGGGAGCCAAAAGATGCCGGCCATCAGCCCAAGCGTCCCCTTCTCGCCCAGGGGCCGAGCGTGGCCGGCAGGCCCGGCCCGCCCCGCCCCGCCCCGCCCCAGCCCAGCGGGGGCCGCGCTGAAGGAACAGCGCCACCTGCCGAGCGGCCCGCGCCGCTCCCGGCGCCAGGACGGCGGGCGGGCAGGGGAAGGAAGGAGCGGGGAGGCCGTGGGCGCCTGGGTCGTTTCGCTGGGAGCGAGCGGTGCGGTGCCGTGCGTGATGAACCCGCGCCTCTTCTCCGCTTTTGACTACTACTACTAAAGCCAGGAGAGCCGTAACAGAAGCGCCAAGTGCTCTCCGAAACACCGTCCTAGCCCTCCCCCCATGGCAGCCCGTAGCCTCCCGGCGAGGGAGGAAACCCAGCGGAATCCCACCGCCGCCCGGCCGGGCTGTGAGGGGAACGCCCCGCCGTACTCCTCCCTCCAAACACACACCTCGCGGCCGCGCAGCGACACGCCGGGCTGAAGCCCCGCGGCGCTCCTCCCCCGTGGGCGCCCTCGCCGCCGGGGAAACGTGCCGCCCGTGTCCCGGCCCCACAGCTGGCAAAAAGGGCGCTGAGGAGGGGGGGGCCGTGTAACGGTCAGCCCTGCGCGGGGCCGCCGCTCCAACGGGCGCAGCTCGCGCGGCCGTTTGAGCGGTAACGGCCCGCGGGCTGTGACAGGGAAGGAGGGAGGGAGGGAAGGAGCTCCTGCAGGGGACTTCGCCCAGGTGTCCCCGCTGCTCACCCGCCCTCCAAACCCCGGGACCCGGCCTGGCGCTGGCCGCAACCCCGCCGCAGGGGGAGGGAAAGCGGGGGCTCGGCCGGCAACCCGCCCGCCTGCCGGCACCGCCCGCCTCGGGCAGCGCAGGCTGCTTCTGCCCGCTGCTGCTGCTTCTCCTCCTCACGTTTTCGGGAGGCTGGCAAGGAAGGCTTGGGGAAATCACTCTGGAGAAGTTAAAAGTGCGCGAAATTAGGAAATTAGTTAACAGCCTCCTCAGGCTGTTTTCACAAACAACTTCGGAAGACTTCGGGGGGAAACTAAGCAAGGTGAGGGGTCTCCTGCCTAGAAACTACTGCGTTCTCACTCTCGCTACTTCAGCGCAAGATCCATCAGTGCGCTTACACGCTTACTTTCCAATACCTTAAAAAAAAAAAAAAATTTAAATTGTAGAAAATACTATTCTACAAGGACAATAATTTCACACTGAATATTTTCAGAAGTCTTGGGGGGGGGGGAAATACATACCCAGAATAAATTACCTGCCAAAACTATTTAGACCATAAAAAAAAGTAATGCAGAACCACAGCAAAGCTATCGGGCGAAAACATTTATGGGCAATTTTAACTGGAGACTGTAGTTACTCTTGTTGTGGTCTTGATGCTATAAAAACAGTCTTAAAATCGAGTGTAGTGTGCCCCTGCCATAAATAACGTTGCATTTCATGACAGTTACTGTATTTACTTTGTTCTATTCTGGTTTATGCAAATAAATTCAGCACAAAAGAAAATGAATAAAATTATAAAGTAAGCGTTTTCTTTACAAAGGGAAAAATATCTCATGGTGATCAGGCCATTGGAGAGAACTTCTCACAAACGGCCTGCGCTTATGCTGACAGGGCTGACAGAAATAAAATCCTGCCCGTGAGGAGAATGATGTCGTTTCTAAGCTTTGAAAGTTAAAAAGAAAAATTGGAAGCTGAAGTATCTGCAATTCCAACTCTAAATAAGATCTTTATTTAACTCTTGGAATAGAAGCCAAAACTTGAAAACTTGCTCTTTTTTATTTTTTTTTTTCCTGAAACCGCAGAAAACTGATACTCAACCTTCAGCAACCTATTACCAGTAAGTAAAATGACTGATGAGGCTAATGAAATATGGGGGATTTTTCCATATTTTTCATTATAAAAAATGGTACAAGGACATTGCACTTATTGTACGTTTAGCTTTTTGTTGTTGTTGCAATCATTATTTTTTTTAAAATAGAAACCTCAGAATTTGAAGTAACATGGTAAAAATGCTAGTTTCAAAAGAAAGGGGAAAAAAGGCTTTGTCCCTCACTTAATGACAATCATGGACTAGAAATTAGCATACTTTTTAGTTTACATCAAGTTAAAAGCTGTTTTTACCAAAACACAGTACCATTATGATCACATTTAATTTTTCAAATGATTGCAATACAGACTAAAATTATCAAAACAACACATTTAAAGAATATCAGTGCTCCACATTTTAAAAAGGCATTTCTTTCTTGTAACAAGTCGTAACACCAGATAGGCATAAATATAATTCTGGAGTAATACGTAATGTTTTTTTCAAAACATTTCCCCCATTTGTTTAGTCAACGCCAATTTTTTTTTTATTTAAATTTCCATTTTTAAATGCATGCTTAATGCAAGCAGCTGAATATAGTGCACAGATGAAACACAAGTCAAAGCCAGCTAAAGCGCACCAAAAGTACATTCTGTCCTTGACTACTTGCATACTGCTTCTGAAGACATCACCAAAACTTTCATATTATATTCAGAAAGCAGTACAACAATGCTGTCATCAGTTTAACAATATTCATATAATTAAAATAATCATCTGGCATATCTCAAAGCTTTATATTGCTAAAAGTAGTATCTACCAGAAAAGGGAAAAAAGTACAGTACAAATAACTTTTTAAATAACTTTTTAAATAACTTTTTTTCCCCCCCCTCATGTTCAGATTTCCTGTAAAAGCAGCACCCAGAGATTGAAGAAACCACCACTGCATTCTGGCTCAAGGCTCTGAGTGTGAATGAAGAGATTTTAGTTCAAAAGAGACAGATTTTTAGGTGCCCCTCTCCAAAGCAAAATCATTCACTTCAGAGTAACAAAAGTAAATTCAAATAGTTTTATTTTAATAGGAAGAAAACAAAAAGGCTAAAAACGAGAAATAGCACATGCTTGATTACGGAAAACTGGAGGTGAAGGGAAGAACTTATGAATACTATAGTAGAAATGCTCTTATTTTTCAACAGTGTCTCTTTAATTATTTTGAAAAAAGGAGAATAAAATGAAACAAATATACTTTCAGAGCACCCTCGAAGCAAATATCTTAGTGAAAAAAAGAGTATATTAACAAAAAAAAAAACTTTCTCAATCAGCCATTCAGTGTAAGATGAAACAAAGTCTATGACTCACAAAAGCAGAATCACAAGTGGTGCGTTTGACTTTCAATCACCAAAATAGTCTACTTGCATTTCAGACCTGATGCACAAGTCATGAAAGGCAGGGAGACAGTAGGAAATATATAAAGTTGTAAGGAGACAGACAAAACAGATAAATCTTGGTTTTAACAGAATGCATTGTTTTAAGAAGTACTAAGGAAATTCCACTGCTAATAAATAGGAAAAAGAAAGTGTGTAATAGTATAACATGCCTGTTTTCATTTTGGAAAAAGGAACTTAATTTTTTTATTTTACAAAGATATCTTTCGGTTTCAATCTTTTGTCTCATACTGATTGTTTGATATAATTTGTTGTACTTTGAAACTCATTTTCAGAACCACCTGGTGATTTTGGTAATACTCCTCACTTCAAATACAGTATCACTTAGAAGCTGACAAGCTAAGTTTGCTGGCTCAGACAAAAAATGAATACAGACCAAGATGTCAATCGGTATGAAAAGAAAACTAAAATTAGGTTGTTTCATTAATTTTTGTATTTGTTGGCCAGTTTCAAGGTTTTTTTTATGGCTCAGCTGTCCTAAGATTCTGGAGTGGTGTGAAAATAAGAGCCACACGGAGGGAAGAGAAACTTTTTGTGTGCCCAGCTGAAGGGAAGGCTGAAGCACCACACCAGGAAACCCACTGGCATTAAGGACCCACTGCAAAAAAAAAAAAAACAACTTCAATCACAGGGCGCAATTAACCACAAGATACAAAGCTACAGGAAATCAAACCTCATTATTTCCGTCACTCATGGAAATACTTATTAATCTTGAAAACATCTTCCATATAAACAGATAAACCTTCTGTTCACAGTGGCCTGAATAACCGATTCTGGAATGCAGCTTATTTGAGTGTACCTTAATCACAGGCAAAATGTAACTCTGCACAAGTTCTCTACCTTCATCCAATCACAAGGGATATCCAAATGCTTATTTAGTCAGAGTCTTCTTCAGTCACTGTGTCCCTGATAGCCCCCCAAAAAAAGGCGAAAAAGTTTTTACAGTGCCACGCATTAGCTGACTACTGAAACCAGAACAAACGCAGCCAGGGAGACTGCCACTGTCCTGCATAGGCACACAGTCTAATGTGACAAACTGCTTTCAGGCTTTTGAAATATAAGAAAGGAGGCATTTTCCTCATTTTCACTTGGATTTTTGGATTCTAACCCAATTTCGATTGATGGAAAAACTCTCATTAATCTCAGTCACGCATGCTCTAGCCTTCCTAGCACCACACAAACTATTATAGAAGCAGGGAATGTTATCCTGCTGTCCTCTAATACTTACGAACCAGTTTCCATTACAGAGATGATCAGCTTGTTTTGATCACGAATGAGTGACCACGAAGAAAAAGCAAAGTTATTCACACCAGATTTTCAAAGCACTTCAGTGTACAGTCAGAAGCTCAAGTACATGCCCAAAAGTTTAAGGTACTGAGCACAGCCAGCTCTCAAAGAAGTCAGATGGTTCTGAAGAAACTCCTGGACCTAGAAAGCTGTCATGATCAAAGACAGTGTCTTTATTTCCCAACCAGCCTTTTAAAATTTTGCCCACAATTAACTAACTTTGGTCCCATACAGAACATGTTGGGGTTGGGGGTTTTGTTTGGTTTTTTTTTGGCTTGATTTGGTTTTGGGTTTTGTTTTTGGTGTTTTTTTTTTTTTTTATAATTATCTGTTACATGGCAATAATAAATGCCAGAGCGTTCTTTTCTCTAGTTACAAGGAAAGCAAGATAAGCATGATTTCTCTTTTACTTTTGTACAGAGTACATAGAAAAAAAAATGCCCAAAAATTTCAAGTCCATAAATATGAGTAATAAACATGTAAAGATCAAGTCCCAAGTTGGGCGACTACAGAATGATGTACTGCGATTATGTCACAATTTATTTTTTTTTTTAAACTTCCCAGAGAACATGGAGCTAGAGTCAAATTAGAAGCATCTTTCTTACTTAAAAAAAGATGTCTGAAACCAATACAACTACTCACATGAATATGCAGAGCGGGATTTTAACTGTACTCTTTTTGTCCTGTATGAATTATCCATCACATTTCTATTGTATATTATTAGTGACTTGCTTTTTTATCCTCCCAACCCCCACATCTGTGCTGCTGTAATTTACGTGAATTGCAGTTAATGATCACTTGCGTTATGCTTAATCAGCATATCAATAATATACTCTGCACAGACTAAGTAGCTCTTCTTTCTTTCCCCTTTAATGAAACCTATAGAAATGGAACTGGTATTTGACTGATTGGCATTACAAAAAGGTTGCCTAGGCAGGTGCTGGAGATGGTCGTACAGGATACAGGCCTTGTGGCTGCTGCCAGTCATGCTCAAGCATCAGCAAAGCTCCCTATTATATTTTTTAATTCTGTAGCCTTGCTATCTAGAGGGGCCGACGTTTTGTACTTAAGGGATTTTAATGAGCTTGACCAGACCAGTGTTACTGACGCCAAGACTGTGGCTGTGTGGGATGGTTCAAGGAGAGATCACATTCTTACAGGGTGATATTATTAACCATGGTCTAAAACACTGCCATTAGAGTGTACTTATGTGGGACACAGAAATCTTTGAATACAAATGAGCTATAAATCTTAACCTGGATATTCAGGAATTTCTGGAAAGCTATTATTATAATTGCCCAAGTCAAGGCAAACTTAAAAGAATAAAGAAGAACCATTGAATACTGAAAATGACAACCAATGACTTTGGGTCATTTTGCCAGAAATCAATCAATACCATGTATCGATATGGTAAAATTATTAACTTAGTAAGAGGTTTACTAAACACTGTGGCTGAATTATTTTTAAAAATTCTGTAAGTGACCAGCCTTAGTATACTGGCATTTATGGCTTCACATGAGACCACTGCTGCATGCTGGAGAAGAATTGGCACAACACCAATATTCTCATTTGTGAATCACAGCCTCAAGTGTAGCTCTATTAGCTTTACCTTGTAAATCACCACTGTGCTATTAGCAATCTTTCAATATGATGTGACATCTTTATTATAATGTTTTTCCACTAAAGTTTAAGTTCATATTTTAGTTAGCTCAGAGACAGATGCATCCATATTTACCAGGTTTAATTAATTGACTATAAATAAAGGGCTGTAAAAAGAAGGCATCTCTTTCACATGATGTTCAAGTTGTCAGCATTTTGCAGCAAAATGCCAGTTCAGATAGGATAGATGTTACTATTTTTATACTTTACATTCATGTTTCAATATGTAAGCTTAAAATTTCAGGGTACTCTGAAGGCTACAGTTTAAAGTGTCAGTTATCTTACAAAAACACTCACAGTACATGATCTACATTAATTTACTACCATGCAATTTTTAACTAAGAATTTCATTAACTTGTAAGAACATCAGTACAATTCCATGATTTACTTTGGCTTTGATATCGGTGGATATTGCAGTAAACAGGAACAGCATGCACAGGCACACACAAACAAGTTGTGCCGGATTTACCTGATAAAAACTTGCGGAAGCTAATAAATTTGCTTTGAGAGATCTGGGGGTCCTTTTTGGTGGGGTAATGTAGCACATCTGTTTTTCTTACAGCCCCCAAGATACCCTGTATCACTCCCTACCAACTGCTTTAGGCATCCAAGGCAAGAGAGGCACAGCTGCAGGGAGCAGAGCAGTAGATCTGCACAGCTGCAAGGAGATGAACAGAGCAGAAGAGTAAAGGAGAGGAGAGCAGGGCAGCTGGGAGAGAAACAAACAAAAAAAAAAGGCTTTGCAAAAAAAAAAAAAAAAGAAAAAATGCAAGTGGAGGCAAAAAAAACTGATGAGCTAGAAATTGTTGGAGAGTTCCCTCTTGGACATCCTGTTTATAGAGGTTTCTTATTGGGAAAAGTCAGCAGGAACAGCCACTAGAAAGAAACATGAACCCTCTTCCCACTTCTTCCCCATGAGAATGGAACAATTTGTTCAGAGATACAGAGAGAGATCCAAAAAATAAACTCAAAAAATAAACCAAGCCTTAATCCTTAAATACTGCTAAACACCTGCATAACACTTCATATCAAGAAGGCACTACTTAAATATTAACTACTGAATCCCTTAAGGAAGAGATGCAAAAGTAATATTACCACTATTCTCTGTACAAGTGATAAAGGTAAAGTAACACCTTGCCCAAAGCTACAGAAGAATCAAAAAGCGGATGTTCATCATCCTACAAACAAACCCATGAGCAAATACATGCCAACACCAAGAATTCAAAACGTAGCTGGTTTGGAGAAAGGACAATGGCTGGAGCCAGCAACTCCTCACCCTTGTCAAGATGAGAAACAAGGACTTAGAAGTGGCAATACTCTCTTGGCAGAGGTTTACTTATAGGGTAGAAGACACGGGCAGACAGAGACGCATGAAATCTTCTAGAAGTTGTCACCCTAAAGGTAGAAACCCAAAATGTGACTGCCACAGAGGAAGGAAACAAAGCACCGTAAGGGTAGGCACAAGTGACAGGGCAGCAGGAGAAGGAGCCACAGGTCTCTGAGTGCCTTCTTTCAGCAAAGACTTGATGGCACAGCTTTCTCTGAGGGCAAGAGAAGCTCCAGACACCAGCGTTTCAGCCTGCCAAGTGTTGGGTTGGGTTTTTTTTGTTTAGGGTACACAGCGAAGAAGTGCAAGAGTCCGCTTGCATATCTGTGCTATGCAATGTATAAAGAGCATAATGGGTTGTTCCTGCACACACACACATACATACACATTCCACAGACACAAGAAGTTGGGGAGTGACCAGATGTCACCACCACTGGACAGCTATGCACTGATATTAAGGCGTCAAAAATTTTAAAAAGAGACTGGTGGTAAATGCTGTGTAAAAATGATGGAGTTAGCAAGTTTGAAAGCACAGATGCTCTAAGACTGCGCTTTTACTTCTCCAAATAGAACATCTACATTCATTAGATCTGGACACAAGGTAAATAAAAAAACCCCAACCCTCAAGAACATTATTTAGACATTTATTTAATAACATTTTAACTCCTCGGTAACCGTACTTGAGCAATTCAGCCCAAAAGTTATCAAATAAGTACTTACATCACCTGCTTATGTCCACACATTTTTCATCTTCCATTATTTCCATCTGAATAAATTAGCAAGTAAACAGTCTCATGATATCTTTTAAAAATACACATCACGACAGAAGAAGGAACAGTACCTAAAGACAAATTTTTTTGCTCAATGCACCTCTTGCTTTCATTTTCTCCAATAAGAGTGAGCTCTTCCTGGGGATTACGTGCCGCAGGATGTATATTCTAAAGAGAAGGCACCATATCTATATAAGCCATACATTGCAAGTTTAGAACAGACTATTTTTGAAGCTCCAAAGAACCAGCGCTATTGCACAGTGTCCTCTGAAGAGGAAACAATGGCTAAATAGCACATTGGTCTGTAGCAGCACTTTCCCATTTCACAGTCTAGTGAACTCACCCCATGTGATGGGTAGGAGATCCAGCCCAGCTCCCCTTGAATTGTTTTTGAATCCAGCAGATTAACTACAAAAGAAGACAAAATGAAGAGGAATGAGTTTCATTTGCCTCTGTCCAGTTAACCCCAGTTACCCGTACCAAAAGACGTGTTTATTTGGGGACCTTGTGAGCAGTTGATTTGTTCAGGTGGCCTGGCAGTTAGCTACAAAGAAGAAAAAGACAAATGAAAAGGATCGTCTTGTTTATCTTAAAACATGGTATGAACAGCAGACGGGGGAACTTTTCAAAACAAAAAAAGTGACAAAAAACAAACAATGGATTGCTGGCCAAATTAATTACAGCAGGGGGTGGGAACAGAGCGCTTCGATCAGCTGCACAAACTACAGCGTTTTCCCCTTGGACGCCTGAAATTTGGGTCAATGCATCTAACTACATAGGTGAGATCTGAATATTTTAATCATTATTTGATTAAAGGTCTGTGTTTGGCATATATAATTTTCTCAGAATACAGGAATAAATAATGAATGCTGATTAAAGTCTTTCCTGCAGTTCTTTCTTCCTTCTGATCTAATCTGTTCTCAAATTGTCTTGCAGTGGTGAAGTGTTTTCTAAATGTCATGTGTAACACATTAGACACAAAAGTAATTATTTACAATGTTACAAGTTCAGACAAACCTACTTTTAAAGAGGGCCATCAATTCATTGCTAATCTTGCTGTTATCTTCTTTTTTTTTTTTTGAGGCATGCAACAATTTTCAGAGTAAGAAGGAAGATTTTATTTGTAAACAGTCTGATACAGACATTTTCCAGTCAATCAAATCACAGTGTTTTTATACCCATTTTAAAACATGACAGGTATTTAAAATAAATAAATACAAATTATAGAACAGTCGTCTTTGGCATTTACTTACTTGGGTTTTTTACAAGCACAAAACCAAATTCTGTTCCTTATCCTGGCCATATAGTCTCCAAGTGCTTAATCGCACAGTTCCTAACTAATCATTTTTTTATTAACATGAAGATGAACAGATGAAACTATCATACAAAAAACCCAGCCTCTATGTAAATACAAACCAATGAAGTATGAGTACACAACATGACAACGCTGTTCACAAGTGCACCAATCTGTGCACCTTCAATATTTATTATCTGCAATTTGGGCTTACTTTCATTGTTTGTTCACCCCACCCTTTTTTTTTCCTTCAATATGGAAATTTCTGACAATGAGAAAATAAATAAATCTTATCATATGCAAGGGAATTTTAACACCTGAGAATGACGTATCCATCAGAGGTGGCTACTGTACCAGTCTGAACAGCTTCAGCTTCTATTTGCAAGCCTGAAGGGTTGTCACCGCTCCCAGAACCAGATGGTCTGGGTATTGGTGTTCAGAGAAAATAAAAGAATACGACTAAGAAGGGAAAGAATGAGGGAAATTATCTATGAATCTGCTAAGTTAAGCTATTTGTATTATTTCATCATTCTCCTTTTAATCGCAGTTTAATTTTGGACATCACTTAAAAAAAAAAAGCTATGAAGGCATTATTTTTCCTGTTATTGGGATGTACAGGAGGAGACACAGTAGGGAAAAACAGGTGTACAGTATTAGAAATAAGACTATGTTATAAACAACCACAAATATACACATTTGTCAACATTTGTGTGCACACGCATGTGTTGTGTGTGTGTGTACATACATATGCAGTGCTATACTACCATGAGCGAGCTGCTCTGCCGTCTGTGTGAAGAAAAATGTTTCCCTCTGCAGTTATACACCCCTTTAAAAGAAAACAGTACTTTGAATTTTTACCTACATCAATAAACAAAATATCATTTCTAATCTTACACAAAGAACATAATCCAGTATTATACATCACTTAGCTCTGAATTTATCAATAATTAAATTCTCCATCACCCACACAAAGAAAAATCAGTCAGTCCTTTATTGAGTGCATAGGGCCCTAGGCAGACTATTCTGAAGCAAGGTTTGCATCTATAAAAGGGAAATACTAATAAAAATTCAAAAGGAAAAAGTGCACTTCTTGCTCTTGTGACTACAAATTCCCACAGATTATGGATCTCCTGGGATAAGACAGATATGTTTGTTGTGCATCTGCAATACATGGTGGTGAAGGAAGTATGACTTCTGAGGTAAATTACTTGGCAATAAGTGGCTAAGGCAAATCACTCAGGAGTAAACTTAAGTAATATATTTATTCTTTAAGAATGAGCTTCTTGAAAACATGATTGCAGCCACTCTGAAATTTATGAATTCAGTCCAAATTCATCAGTCTCATCTGGAAAACATAAACAGGCAACAGACTCACAACCTGGTGGTAGTTCCCCTCTCCGGACTTGCCACGCAGCCTGGCAGTTACAGCATGCCCTCAAGGTGCAGAAGATCAGCGTTCAGCATCACTGTCCATATCTCTCTATGCCACCTCCACAACAGTCAACTCCCTACTGCCTGCCTGTCTCTCAGAGCAGGCTTACCAGGTTCCTACAGGAAGCCCTCACAGGCATTATGATAGGGCCTTGGGGGTGCAACTAAAGCTTCAGTGCAAGCCACACGTGCCCCACGACTGGTAGATGCCTCAGCCATGGGACAACTTGTGTTGCAATACATCAGGATCAAATCTACATCAAGAAGAATATTTTCTCAGCCTCTCTCCTTCGTTCCACCTTCCTTATCTTCCTCATCTCCTTCAAACTGGCACTGCTAGGCAAATTACTTTTCCATGCTCATATATGTTTCACTACATTTTAGAAATCCTTAGAAGAGGGGTTTTCACGCTGACTACAGTAGGCTTCTAGTTCAGATGCAAGTCAGAGAACACAAGTAGGTACCTAAAAAGAGTGGTATGAATGCTCCCGTTACTGACAAAAAAATCAAAGCAAAGCTATGTTCCAGGCCTGTAACTTATTAATAAAGTAGTTTCGTGCTAAACATATTTATATGCTTTCATACTGCACAATCTTTGACTTCCACCATTTTCACTCATGCAAGAAGGAACAAGGTTTGCCATGTCAAGTAACTATTTAATATCTAGCAGAATAAGATCAGAAAAACTTAAGTTCCTTCATCTATCTAGCCACACAGTCTTCAGTGATTATAAAGACCACTCGTTCTTTTTTTTTTTTTTTGTGAAATGCCAAGAAATAAAAGACCAGGGGAGGGAAAAAATACCCAAAGAAAGAAAATATAGTTATACTGACCCCTAGACAACTGTCACTTCGCCTGGATGTCTTTATCATTTGCCAAGTAAGAACTGTATTACAGGCAAGCAGAAACACAGAGCAGACTGCCTGAGTACGGACACTGTTTAAAATCCAACTGAAATTCATACATACGATACTTTTTCCTCTATTAAGAATTTTAGAAAAAAAAAAACCCAAACTTTACACCAAAAGTGTACTGTTCTTTAATAGCGTCTAAAATGCAAAACATTTCCTTTCAGGTAGTCACCTGAAAAAAACCACTTCTCTCTCATTGAAAAAGGCTTCTATGACACTCATTTTTCCTGTTACTTCAAGAGAGAGTTGTACACCTCAATAGAGAGCAAACAATTAATACAGAACTTACAGGGTGCAACGATCATGGTCCCTAGACAGAAATGACAGGGAAGGGTAGCGTTACATTTTGTCATTCAATGTCCTAACATTACATATTAATCTGAAAATTGAAGGAGAAAATAGCATTTCCCTACATGAAGACTGAAGAAATACTTAAAGAATGGATTAGATATTCATTGTCTGAATATTTTTTTTCATGGATTTGTAGGATTAGGTAAAAAGTAAAAAAGTGAAACTTTATACAAGCACTTGATTCATACAATGACTCATTTCAACTTCTTTTAACCCTGATATATCCTCTAGTGTAACAAAAGGCAACACTTGGTTCACAAAACTGACCAATTCATAAAGTGTATCATGAAGATATATTCAGTCAGATCATCATCGTCAGGCATACATTAGTGTGACCCTCGCATTCTTCCACGTACAATTAAAGTTAAATGAAAGCCAATGTTTAAATGTACTACAAATGCCTATAGCTACATATTTACCAGATGAAAGAGGGAACTGGAGAGAAGAGAGTTCCAACCTCTCTCGTGGCACTGTACCGTGCAAGGAATGCACCTCTAGCCACACTAGCTCGAAGGGAATGGTATGACTTCAGAAAAGACAAAAACAAAATAAGAGGTCAAGCTACTTTGCGTGGCAATACCTTTTCTTTCATTGCAAGTGTAACAACCAGGTATGCCAGAGCAACTGGCCCAGTGAAGAGCATGACTGTGAAACCCATCGTAACTGCAGCTCAGATATGGTCCTAACGTTGGGGGCTGGTTACCCACAACTCTCATGTTGTGGGGGTACTGGGGAACAGAAGAAGAGGAAGGCTTGGCATATTATGTCCCAAAAATAAAGCTAATAATTCTTCTTCCTTCCCATTACCGCTTTCCAGAAGAGAGTGAAGAGGCAGTTTTACAAGTCAGGCCGCGTGAAAGAGAATCACGATTTCCAGGCTCTTTCTGAAGCTTAAGCATTTCTCACACAACTCTCTGCTCTCCTATCTCCTCCTCCTGCAAAACCATGTGTGTATCATTCAGCTAGCTCTTACAGAAATCTCTGAGGCTGACTAGCTGGTTACTGAGGGTAACTCTTAAACCAGCTGAACCCATGGCAGGGGGGTTGGATTAGATGATCTTCAAGGTCCCTTCCAACTCTAACCATTCTGTGATTCTATGAATAGTTTTGTTGCTACTGATGATTCTTTCCAACAGAATGCCTTGAAAAGGATCACTGGTTAGGCTAAAGAGACACAGAGGAGTTCTCATAAACCAAATTTAAATAAATAAATAAATCAAGTGCTGTCTAATAATCTCAGTGTCCTGCACTAGTTCCCATCATGTAATTAACTCGCTTTAAAACTAGTGGAGAATTTACTGTTATTAAAATACTGCAGTGCTACACAAATTGAGCAGCCATCACTTCTGGCTCTGAAAATCAGTGACTTGGTCCTTCCGTACCACAGCCTTGCTCCGGCACCGTACTGTACGCTGCAGACATTTCTGCCAAGTGGCTGCGTACCAGCAAAACACCGATTAAGAACACGTTCTCTTTTTAGAAGCTCTTTCCTGCCCGACTCTGCTGGCCTTCCCCATTCACAACTGCAAGAGTAAGCACTGTTAGCTCCCTCGATATGCATTTCTGCCCAGGGGGTAGAGATGAATCTCTTGCCAGTGACTGCAGCAGGGAGGTGGACGCGAAATGCAAAGCTCGCTCGCTCTCCTCTTCCTGGCATCAGGCGGAAGACAAATGAAGGCTCGGGTGGAATCTGACACACGGGCCCGCTCACGCTACCAGAAAGGGCTTCCAGTTTGAGCGCGATGGCAGAGGGCCTGCCGCGAGGCTCACTAACGGCAGGTTTCATCAGGAGTAATGTCAGTGAAAGAGAGAGAACCGTAAAGCTAACAAGATACCCGAATACAGTCTGAAAGCAGCAGCGCTTCCAGAAACACATGGAGTAACAATGGCTGCAATGAACTGGACACAGTATAAATACCTCCTCCCCCAGTAAAAAGTAAACAAACAGATGTTGTGCCAGGTAGAACCACCCCGAGATCTCCCTCACTGCCCAAGAAATGGGGAGGAAAGCCTGCTAGGAGGCAACTTGCAGTACCTGAAGAAGAACCTACAAACAATTTCATCACTGGAAAGCATTTCCAAATCATATTCTTTAGAAAGAAAATACAGAGCAATAGCCAATGAGATAATATATAAAAAAATATTTTTTCTTCAACTAATTAACATTTCCAATTAAAAGTTTAAAAAACCTCAAAGAACAAGAAACCACCACTTTTTTGCCTTTTCCTGTTTGGCATCAAACTGTCAATTTAGAAATACGCTGGTTAGTTATTAAAAATATGCCAACAAATGGGGAAAATTAAATTTGCTATGCAACCAAAAAAAAAAAAGTGGTGAATGCCCATAATTGAAACGTGTCATATAATCCTGAGCAGCAAAGAAAATACTTTGTGGCAGGAAGTCAGCCAGAACTTGGTTTTGGGGTGGGACAGAGCGGAGTCAGTGCAAACCCTGACGTACATTTTTAGAATGGTGGCCTCGTCCCGGTAAAGGGGACTTGCACCTGGATTTTCATCCCCCTATGAGTACAGATCAGAGTATTCTCAAGTCTCCCTTCCCCCAGCAGTGGCGAAAGTGAAATAAGAGCAGCAGCAGACCAGCTTTGTGTCTTTGGTTTATTCTAAGGCTAGAACCAACATCTCCAGACAGACAGGCTGGGCCCAAGCAAGACCAAAGTTGCACCTTGGTGCATTCACCATAAATGCCAACTAGGGTCAGCTACCGTGCTGATGTTGCTGGAACCATGCTGAAATATGCTAAGGTAGACCACAAAATCTTTGGGAAGGGACAACACATAAATAAATAAGTAGAATCAGTAGATAAGAAACCACTCCACAAAGCAATGCTAACAAATGCAATGCTCTCTTCACGGAAGGGTGTCCAACAGCAAAGCCTGGTTCTAAGCAGCAGACTTGCAGCCTGATGTGCTGCTTATCCATTAACAAAAGTCAAGTCTCTTGCGATTTTATGGTCCTGCATTTTTCCTCAAATGTTGCAGTGAAGATGTTATTATTGCTTGGAAGAAAATCATCTCAGCATAAGAGAGATCTTCTAGGTCCCCATCAACTAGCTCTGCTTTTACAGCTTTGTCTCCCTCCAGTCTGGGTCACCCTAGGAAGCAGAGTGACACTAAGCAACACGGAGTAAAGTCTCCTAAAAACAGCCAATAGAACATAGTTTGTAACACATACCCAACTCAAGTGCCAACAAAGTTTGGCCCATTCACTACGCAACTCTTTTCCAAATACGAGATTTCTCAGTGAGATTTCTGCTACAGCTCAAAGCCAGACTACAGTCCTTCGAGAGGCACTATGCTGTGAGGTCTGCACTTTCAACCCTTCTTGCCTGTGCCGTTATACTGTACAATACAAATATGATTTTGTGCAGAACATTCCAAATTTGGCAACTGTCATGTTCAATCTGTGGTTAAATTGCTGACTGAGGAACTCCACCAGGGTGGGGGCAAGAGATGAACAAACAAGGGAAAACCAAAATGAATTAAAAAACAGTTGCTCCAATACTGAACACAGGAATCTTCACAAAAGACTGGATAGCCCAAGCCTCCGTTATTGTCATTTAAATGTCCAGTAAATAACTGTTTCCAAAATAAGGAGATTGTGTTACAAATCTCAGATCAAAAGACAGAAGACTAGCAATAAGTGTCAAGTTACCCTATAGGTTATTGCTTCTATAGAACATATAAGGTTCCTACATCAATTCGGATTATTTGGCAAATTCTATTTTTATGGCAGTTGCCCTAAGTTTTTCAGGAGGAAGAGTTTCATCTTCCTCCCACATTTACTCTTCTCATCAAACACACTCCCCAAGAGCGTCCGAGGCCAGACTTAGATACCTCGGTTTTCCTACAGCTGAATACTGAAGCAGCCAAAGCAGGAACCTCACTGCAAGTTTCTCCCAAAAGGCTGCCACGAAGGAGGGAACACAGCACAGCGATCAGCGATAAGCAATGCAGGAACGCCTATAAATAAAAGCACGGATTGTTAAACTGCAAAAACAGCACCGATGAAGGAGGCTCTATGACCACGTAGCAGCCTTCTCCCTCCTGGCTGTGCGCAGCGTGAATTTCAATACTGCTAGGGACCGACGGCGCTCCCGTGGCCCCGTCACGGTGGCTGAGACCGTGCTAGCCGGTAGCCACAGCTCTATGCGTGCCTCAGCCCCGCCAGCCTGGCTCCCCTCACCAGCATGCCCGCCAAGCAGCAGCTCTCCACCAGCCTTCCTCCTTTTCGCTAAGCACAGAGCCTGCGCAGGGAAAAGGGGCAACACTACCCTCAGCCTCCTGAACGGACAGGACAATGACAATCGGGTCCAAAAATGAAAGCCTCGCATGAGAGGTTGCAGAAAGCAAAACTGCAGAGCCATACTGTTCCTTAGCAGACAAAACTGGAACTGCAGAAAACGAGTAAACATTTTGTTGCCAGAAATCTTAGAGGAGAGTTCACGTAACACCAAAAGCCGTTTCCCCCCATCCTACTGTGGAGGGACTCCGAGCAATAGCTAAGGTGATGCAGTGTACATAAAGCTTTCATCTTATCCTCTCGTCAATCTGTATCGAGTCTATACGGGTGCGCAGACACACGCAAACCTCCTACCTTAGCACCTTGCAGAAGTTATTCTGGCTACTGCAGAGAGAAAACAAAGACAAGATGTTTCTGCACCGACGATGACATATGAACTAGCGGCTCTTTTTGTAGGAGTGAGGTGACAAATCCGTATACTGCGTTCTCTCAGAGTACCTGTCTGCATTATGTTGACAACCACCCATCCAGTCTCATGGATGAGCACAGACAACACAGATTTTATTTCTTTTTTATTAGTTTGAAACCTGAGATTTCTCTTGATATTGTTAAAGTGGCGTAAAGCTCAATTTCCAAGTATGCAAAAACATACGACTGGTGGGCTGGAATGCAATGTTTATCAAAGGGGCCTAATAAGGTTTCGGTTTTATTAGGCTATTTCCTGTAAGTTGATATGTGCCAGTTCTTTTCATTAAGACAAGGATATAAAAATTAAAAATGGATTAACCTAATGGGTTCCAAATTACTGTGTCACTTTCACTTCTTTGCACTCATTTTTTTTAAAACCATTCCAATTGGTCCTTTTCCAGTACCTCCTACAAGGGGCATAAACCCTTACATACCTGAATTACTGTTCAGCTGAACTCACATTCAAATCCAAATCCTCCAAATCTCATTCTACTCTAGTACTATAGTGTTAAATCTGACGTCAGCGAAGCACAGCATTACACGTGGAAATGCAAAATGGGGGCCACTGTGTTAAAAGGCAGTTTCACTCGCAAAACCCAAGTTCACCTTTCTTAGGAAAAAATAAATAAATTACACCAGAAACTAAGGGTGAGATTCAGTTACCTTAAACTCAGCCACTCCAGAACAGAAGTGGCCCAGCATGGAACAGAAGTGGGTCTCTCACAGGATGTGTTGTTTTTGCCAGTCCCGTTGGGTGCCCCAATCCTGAGGCACATAAAACGGCACCATATGCCTACGTCTAGCCAAAACTCAACAGCAAACATTACTCAAATAATTTTAATAAGCTCTAAAGCACTTCTCAAGAGGGCTTACGCGCACTGCACAACTAAGTCTTTTTACTTCTATGTTCCTCCTCCCTTGGAAAAAAAAATAATATTTAGTATTCACCAGTTTTGCAGAATTGAGCTCTCTGAAGATCTGATAGAATTGGGGTCTACCACAGTGTCACAAAGATCCCCCTTGGGACAGCTTCTAGTAACTTAAAGGGGGGAAAAAAATGTTGCAACATAGTGTCCATGTTCATTGACGGTAAACTGAGAATTCAAAGCCTAGTATGACACGCTCAGTTTCTAGAATTCTAGACACCAAAAAGTGTCACGGAAAATACACCTGGGCACACGCAGCACCCATGACTAAAAGTTCCTCAGTTCTCACAAATTTTTATTGCAGTTCAAACATATTCAAGGTCCTGAAAACACCAAAAATCACAGCAAGTCATCAATACCTCTTTGAGGACAGAAACTTTTGAGACATGGACCAGAGCATACGTCCAGCAAACGACCATTCATTTGTTGAAAAGGCTGTGATACCCCCCAAGTGAATCAGCTGGCAGCAAGCCACAACTGAGAAAAAAAAAATTGCTTTTAAGAAATTCCTCGTATGGGGCACAGAAAAATAAAACGCAAGTGAATACCATTGGGTTGGGTTTGGTTGTAGGCTGGTTTGAGGGGTTTTTTTTAAGTTTGAAACACAGAAGTTAAGACTTGTAAAAAAATTTCTGAGAATCCTGAAGCACTGCATTTGGAAAGACATCTACACAGGTGTGCCCTAACAGAGTTTTGTTGAGCTTTTATTCTCTGCATCCATGAATCAAGGGCTCCAGCTTGCATGGGCTATGAAACACTTGGGTCCTTACACAGCTACTCCACAGATAAAATAAACCCACAGAGCAAATGACTAAACATCTCTGTGCAAATTGGGGGAGTAAAATGCCAATAGCATAAGAAATCTCCTCAAATGTCATGTTGAGAAAATCAAGATGCTAAAACCAGTTTTATTTTCCAATACAGTGATGTCACCAACATGATATTTTCATTGTTTGCCAGGTTAACAGAATTTATGGAGGTAATTAATGCAGAACATGTGTGCTGAGCTATCCATATGAAAAATGGAATTGCCCCTGACTTCATTTGCTGCCTTTGCAACCAAAACCCCGCTAACATCTTTTTTCACTATTTCCATATGTGAGAAATACAAATATTTATAACAAAGGTAAATGCCTAAATGACTGTTCTATTCCCATCTACCCACCCGACAGTTTTTCAGAACCCCGTCTTCTGCGTATTCCTCTACTTCCATTGCCTTCCCACAAACGGCTCCCAGTTCCCATTATGTTCCACAAACTAAGCACGTTCCTCACACCTCTTCTCCAGAATTACTTTCCTTGGTTAGCATAGACAACTTCTGCTTCAATTTCTTGAACACCTTCTGTCCAGCTTTAACCCAGCTTTTGGGATCAACACAACCAACTAACCACGGCAAAAGCAATGCCATTAAACATATAATTCTTTTCCTGTGGGTTTCTTTTTCTGGGCATCTGCAGGATCAAAGCATCCCCTTCTGGGAAACAGCATTTAGTAAGAAGGAATGGACATGCGGTCCCTCCCAATCACTGAGGAAGGAAAAGAAAAGATTATCTTTGCCTTCTACTCTTCATGGCTGAAAGTTGATTTATGGGACGGAAGAGACAGAAGAAAAAGCACAGGCATGAGAGAAAAGACTGCAGGGCAGTGTGGGTGGGCGCAATGGGAACGAGAGAGACTGATGAGGTTTCCCTACAGTTGGGTTATCTCTAGATGGTTTGGGTGAGCACTGTATATTTTCCATAGCAGGAACCACATTCTCCAGGAAAACTGAACTCTCAAACACTGCTAGGACATTTGCTCTCCAAAGTAAATCTGACATGGGAGAAAAGTTTTTGCAGGATAAGGCCCTCACCAGCTCAGAACCTGTTTTGACATAAATGCCTTAAGTGGGTGTTCTCCACGGCTGGTTGTGAACATTAAGGCTGGACAGACAACTTCATTTTCGGTTTGGTGTCCGTCCCCCCCCCCCAAGAAAGCACCATTACGGACAGATTAAATAGAATGGTAAAAATGCCTCTAACCCTCTCTTAACTGCAGTCTCTGTTGAAATTCACCACTGGTAAATCATAGTCATGAAGCTTACTAATATAAACAAAGCTTAGACTTTCAGGGAGGCAAGGAATTTCTTAATTTGTGCTTTGCTCAGTGTTCAGATCACTGTCAGCGCTGAATTCTGGGTTCCTAGCACTGTCATTAATTGGAGAAAGTTTGGAATTTGGTCTGATTTTTCTAAGATTCAGGTCCAGCTTTCACTTCATCTCTGCCTACCTATTCTCTTCCTTTAATCCTTCTCTCCCCCTCCAAGAGAGATCTCGAGATCTCTGGAAAAGCCTTGCCTCTCAAAAAAAATCAACCATAGCAAAACCCCTCTAGCTGCCTTCTAGCTTCTCAACAACTAAATCAAGAAACCCAGCGTCACTCGTTGCTATTTGTTACTGCCCAAAGTTCGTAGGAAGCCTACGGTAGACCAAAACATATTTTTGTGCTTTAATTATTATTTATTTAAATGGTAACTCGTCACTCTAGATTTTCTACAAAGCCCTCCTTTCTTAGACACCAGTTTAAAAGTTTTAGTTTTTAATTATTGTCCTCTCATGTGAGGCAGCTATGCTTTAGGAGATTTTTTTAATCGCTATTTAAAAAATAAATAAATGAGACCAATGCAATGCAAACCTTTCCGTCCAAATATAGGTATAAAAATGGTATGAGAAACCAGCTGGAAATAAAAAAAGAAAGCACCGTTCCCACACCTTATTACACTAAACTGCCCCGACTGAACCTTAACATTCATCCTATTGTTCACTTAATTGCTAGCAAGTTTCAACCACTATTCGTTTAGTCTGCTATTCTTCTTTCATCAATATTTTTCCAACAGATTAATGGGATTTTCCTCCATATTTTGCCTGAAACAGCAGGACACAGTAGTTTAATGAAAAAAAAAAAGGAGCGTGGCACTAATGTTTCTGCTTACAGTGTGTCTGGTTTAATAACATCTCGGCAAATTTAAGGCTGTGCATGCTGGGGTTTCATTCAGGCTACCCGTCACTCTCACAGACTGTAACTTTTTTGTCACCGTCCCAAGATTTCTTTCAAGCAGGATTATCTTTATTTCTGTATCTTTATTTCTTTCATTCATTCACTGCAGAAATTCAAAAGAAATCTTCAGTCCAAGGGACTGAATTTTAATCTTACACCAGTTTCGCACTGCCAAACGAGTGCTTGTGCTGGGATTTATCAAGTACCTAAGAAACTAAGAAGCACAAGACTACCGTCGGGGAATACAATCCTAACCCAGCAAATTACTACCACATTCTGTTCCCTGAATTACACCACTGGGAGTTCATATCTAATCTCCTGAATTAAACTATTTTCTTCTAAGTTTTGATTCTTGTTTAGAACAATTTAAAAATAATAAAAAAAAAAAAAACACTAAAAGCTACTGCTTAAAAGTGTTTATGCAAATAAGAAGGGCTATACCACTGCAGTGACTTTTTAGCAAAACAGATCACTTAACAGTAGTCACATGCGTTTGTAAACAAAAATTCTTCTGTTTCACTGTATGATTTCTTATTGCAAGTCTCTTCTTCATCATAAATATATTTCCAACAGTTTTCAACGAGGCTTCAACAAATCAAATAATTATTTTTCATAAGAAATGAAATTATAAAAAAAAATAATAAAATCCCTACATCTCACTCCAGAAAAACAACTCTTTGGATGCTGGAATTATCTTTTAGAAAGTTGCAGGGTTAGTGTGATCCCTCTGCTCCACCTCTGAAGTTTTCTCTAACATCTCTGGACAAGTCCAGCCAATTTTGCACCTTAGGGTATCAAAATGACCCTTCTGTCTTAAATACCAGCTCCACCGAGTACAGCTTTGAACTTTAACAAAAGTAAGGACGTGATTACATCTCCAGTTTTTTGGTTTGTTTGTTTTTGTTTTTTTTTTAAGAAAAAAATCAAACAGCAGCTACAAAGCGGCAGTACCTACATGAATTACAGGTACCCTATGGAACTAACTCAGGCTCGGTATAAAAATCTACAAATGGTACAGTTGTATTCGGTAACAGCTCTGTAGTGACCCTCACTGGTGATAAAATCCAGAGCTCTGAAAACAAGAAAACGAACACCTGCATCCGTATTTCTAAACTTTCATCAAGTGGGGATTACAAGAACAAGAGCCATTACATACGCTCCTAGAGGAAAACTTACAAGTTCTCAAACAGAATCAAAAGTAAGTATACTAATAGCAATTTACTTAACTCCAGCAGATAATTAAAAAAAAAATTAAAACTAATTTGTACATCTTCCCAGATGGGAATGAAAAATTTCAGTTCAATCAGCATGCACTCCTGATTTGCAAAGATTTCATGTAAACAACTGTTAAACTTAGTGTGTCTATTATCTGTTTAATGCTTTCCCTTCTGGTAGCGCCTCTGACGCCTGAGTTCCTGAGGCTGAGAGTACAGAAGAATTCTAACCCGTTTCTATGCCCTGACTGCTTCGCTGGGTAGTAAATACAATGTATCCAAATTAACCGCAATAAGAATTCATTGCTGTGGCCAATTTGGACAACTTTGTATTTCGAATACCTTCTTTAAGTTTGCTATAGACAATGTAGTGATCTTTCTTTTTAATACACCGTATTGAAATCAACAGTAAGTCAAGACAAACTTCAGTGACAAACAGAAAAGAAAGTAAATTATTCCATGCGTTACAGCCTGCTACCAAAAATGATGACAGAAAATAAGGAATTTACCCAACTTACTTCTCCTGTTGCACAGGATTTTAAAAACATCATGGTGTGATTTTTAAAACGTCTTCATTATTTGTCTAATCATGCAGCTTAGGATTAAGCACAGAAGCTTCGAATAAGATACAGCTGTACGAAAAACAGCCTCCTAGACCCCCACGACTCTTGAGCTTTCTGAAATTAAATTTTAAAAGGTATCACATTCAGATTTCTATACCTACTTTTATCTTCTTTTGCAGATAAACACTCAAGAGCAAGCTAGAGGCACCAGCCGGAATTGTGTCACGATAAATGAAGACTTATCCTGACCTAACGACAGCTGACATACAGTGAGGCGAGACTTGTAAAGAACATTTCCCCGTGCAATCCCTTGTGATCCTCCTGGAAAGTTCCCAGTATTGCCCGCCTTGCCCAAAATTACACGCGAAAGTTGGGCAGGCATTTTGCTCCACGTGCAAACACCGCGTTTTTCAAAACCATGCCAAGAGCTGCCGTTACTACAAAGGCACAGTAAGTCGTCTTGAGCAACTTTAAGTGTTAACAGAGACCAGCCCAGATAAAATGGTGCATTTAATTGCGCAGTTACGCAAAGTTCTGAGATGGTAATCAATGAATAAAAGATGAAACCGCATCGCCAAATCCAATACAGACTGAAAAGAGAGGCTGATTGGAACCTTCTTGCTGTAAACCAAAACAGACACTATCTGAAACCAAGTACTGTAAGCAGATTTACCGTATTGATCTTTTGGTAGCTGTGTTCGCAAGAAATTAATTTTATGCTAGATTGAGAGGTTACAAGAAGTTTCCTGTCTGCACAGTCAAAATATTATTGAAGCAATTCAGGTTGTCAGTAAAAGCTTAAACAAATTTGCTGATAATCCTGTTAATGACCTAGGTCAAGTGTTAACTGTTGTGGGTTATAAAACAGCGAAATTAAGGTTGCTGGTACCCTCAGGCAGGCAATATAGTTACAGAAGAGATTGAGGAAAAATTATTAAATTACAGAACGATATAGCTCATTCGCTTTCTCGATACCGTAGGAATTATTCAGAGAGAAACTGCCTCCTTCTAAGAAAAAACCCACAATCCTCCCTAAGCAGAAAATATCCAACAGAATGGAAGAGCAGAACATGTGGTTTCTGCGCACCTACGGGGTTTGCTTTGCAACTTCAAACTGGAAAAGTCAGATGTTAAATCTTCCTGACATTTTCCTGCCTTGCAGAAAATGGCACACACCTTACCACTGCACATAGACAAATCTGAACTTTAGAGAACCTTCTTGAGCTCCTGTGATTACGTAGGTAAAATGCACGCAGCTTTGCGATGAGCACGGAAGATAGTTTAAAAATAAACTCAGTGGAAAATTTTACGTTTCATCAAGAAAAAACTCTAAAAAAAACACTCCTCTGGGATGAAGCAAATTAACAAAAACTCAAGCACTCCAAGAACAGGAAAAAAAAGGACTGCATTTAACACCACGAAGTGAAGTAAGCCAACAACTTGCCTTCAGCCCCTCCTTTCATCCTTTTCTCCCTTCATCCCACCCACTTCCACTGCAGCATCAGTACTAACTCAGACAGTCGTCAGTTTTAATATTAATTGTAAACGTTAACTGAAGTTGCATTTAAAAAAAAGAAGTAATTCTTTCAAATCAAATAAATTTAGGAAATATTACTGGTAGCTCTGAACTTACTCTTGTAACATGCCTACTGCAACATTCATGTCCCCCAGAAGTTAGACAAAGCTCTGTAAACACACCAAAAATTAGTTCCATCCTTTGTTAAAACAATCTAGGAGGAGAATTTCAACAGTAGCTTTAATATAAAGCGTAGGAAGAAAATGTATACTTTTTTATCTATATGCCTATATTAACAATCTCTGTTGGAAATATATCTTCTTTTCATTCTCAGTGGTGGAAAAGGAAAACTTTTCTAAATACCCCACAGAAATGCAGAAACATCTACCTCTAGTTTTAGGAGGAAATTTATGGTAACGACATTGGGGAAGTGAGTGAAGTGGTGAGAAAACGATTATTTAAAAGAGGAAAACATAAACTTCTGACATGATTTAAAGCTGCATGCTAACGCTTGATCGTCACACAAATTGTTGTCAGCAAATTATAATAATTCAGATTTCTAAGCTCACATGATCAGCCTAAATACGCTATAAATAATTAAAAAAGTTACTGAGCCTTCTGAAGTGGAGGGTGGGGGGAGGGGGAGGGAAAGTCCTTTAAAGTTGATCTCGTTTTTAAAAGAAACTGACAGCGTTCCCTTCTTTTGAAAGGAATTGCAAAATACATACTTTGAAAAAGTAAGCATGCAAAAGCAGGTTACTGTCCAGTAACTGCATTTATACTGTTGCTTTCACTAGCCATTTTCAAAATACGGCCCGTATCGTACAAGTTCTTGAAGCTGAAAAGAGAGAATGGAAGCAATATCTGCTGAAAGCAGACTCGGACAAGTATGCTTAATGTGTGCGCATTCTGTACGACACCAATTTTTCTCCTCCTTTCTCAATTCTCAGTGCCAGTGATTTTAAACAAAGAAACCAAAAGTGATTTTTTTGCAAACTGGAATGCTCTAATATCTTTTTTGCATAATTAATCTCAGTTTACAGACTGTGTCTGTCTACCACTGCCATGGAGGCAGAGCTGCTCCGCTGACTGACAGAACTACATACATTCCCAAACCGCTTTTAATAAGAAGACAAGAGTAACCCCTGCTAACGCTCTTGTTTTCATTTCTGAAAATCATTTGTGAAAGATGACAATGTTGACAAAATAGCATAAATCTGGAGGCTTGAAAGTGACTGAATATTAAAAGCACATTCTTGTAAGCAACCTATAAAGCACTGTGCATGCAAAACAAATTTACATAAAACCTACAAACAGATGATATATTGCTCTTCTGGTATGATGGTACCACAGCTTCCCTCCTAGCAATAAAACCAACTGATTTGAGATCACCCAGGACTTGTAAAGTTTGAATCTTTCCTTATTTTTATTACATTACATTTCTTTTTCCTTCCAAAAATAATTTAAAGTCGTTATCTTACTGCCTTATCCCGCAAGCACCCAGAATATCACTAAGTACATCGGCATTATTTGTACAGGAGAAATGATTGCTCCAACAGCTTCGATATCTGCTTCTCTACACAAACGCTACAACTCAAGCAGGTGCAAGTTTTACATGGTTGTTTGATGCTAGAAGTTCTTCACAACCTTTGGCCTCTAGATTTTATCCCTAAAGACGATTACACTGGACGTGCTGGTCATGCCGACTGCCTCCACTGTGCAAGTGAGCAAAAGCTGCTGCTTTTTTTTTTTTTTAATACACGGAAAGAGCAATTTTATCTTTTTTTAGAAGCATTTCAGTTACTTTTTCAAACAGTGTCTGATGGTCATTATTTTTCCCTGAAATCTAACACGCGTTTTCATCAAATGTCATCTTAAAAATTACCATAGCAAAGGAGAACAAACTACTCCTGCTTTGTTTCCGAAAATGTACACACATTCACGTACTCACGCACCATTTTAACAGGTTAACAAAAACCGATATGAAAAAGCTCCGGAACCAAAAGGAGTTTTTACAGGGGAGCAAGCTGCTGCTTTGCTTTTCTTTTTTTTTTTTGTATCAATTAAAAGTTTTGAAACGCGGGACGACTAACGAAACCACCACCCTGCTCCCATAAAAGGGCTCACCAGCTCAGTTATCCCTGGGGTGGAGGGAGACGGGGGCCTCCCCCTCAGCCTTTAATACCTTATTTTTATTAATTAACAAGCTGGATCTGATTCCCACCGCTGCCAGCTACCAGCCCAGGCTATCGGAGGCTACGAACGAGGAGGTGGCTCGCCCTGGCCGCGGGGACGCTGGGCACCTGCCGGGGGGGGACGGACGGACTGGGGGCTCAATCCCCCCGGCCCGGCGGTGGAAGGGGGGGAAGCCGCGGCCGCTGCCGCCCCACCGTGTGTCCCCCGTCCCCCCCCCCGCCGCCCTCTCCCCTCCCAACCTCGCCCCCGGGCGCTGCGGCTTCTCCGCGCATCGCCCCGCCGCCGCCCCCGGAGAGCCGGGGGACGGCAACCGGCTGCCCTTCCCTCGCCAACTTTGCTCGGGGGCGGCTGTCCCCGTCCCCCCGCCCCGTCCACCCCGTCCCCCGGCACCGTACCGTACCGTACCGGGCGGCGGCCGCCCCTGCGCGGCGGTGAGCGGGGCCGCGCTGCCAGAGCCCGCCCTGCGGTCCCGGGGCGAGGAGCCGCTGCCGCCCGGGACCACCTTAACGGGGAGGGGGGGAAATAGAAGGGGAGGGAGGGAAAGGAGGGGGGGAAATAAATAGGAAAGGGGGAAAGGAGGAAAAAATAAATAGGAAAGGGGGGGAAAAAGGAAAAATAAATAATAAAGGGGGTGAAAAGGGAGAGCACGCAGCGGGTCCCCCACCCACCCGTCCCCGGCGGGACCCGGCCGGGCCGCGGCTCACCTTCGTTGCCGGGGCGGGCGCTCAGACGCCCGGCGGCGCCGAGGGCAGCGCAGAGGAGCAGCGGCAGCAGCGGCGGCGGCAGGCAGCGGCGGCGGTCCATGTCGGCGGGGCAGCGGGCAGGCAGAGCCGCATGTCTCCGCGCCGCATNGGGGCGAAGGCGGGGGGTCGGTGCCGAGCGGGGCTTTCCGCGGGGCTGGCAGGTCGCCGCTCGCCCAGCGGGACCCCCCCACACACGTCGTCGCACCGGGAGGGGCGGGTGCCGAACTCCCCGGGGGTGCAAAGCAAGGGGCGAAGCGCAGAAGTGCCCCCGAGCCCGAAAAGGTGGCGGTGGGGGATGGCAGCAGCCACGTAACTCGGGAGCCTGGGTTGGGTGTTTTAGCCAGCTGCAATCCCACCGTGGCCAACGACCGGTCTTTCCTAGGCTGAATACGACTGCAAAGCCGGGGTAAAGCCGTGGGAGCGCAGCCATAGCAGGCTTGCGAGATAGATGCCAGTCACATCGCTCATCCCTTTGCTGCCTACAGTGACTCCAGCTCAGTCTGCTTCAGGCGGGACCATAACTCCCACCTCAAAGAACAGACTTACTTCGGCCTCGCTAAAGCAAACTGGAGCCTTGGCGGCCGTAGGGGCCTCCTCCCAGACGCTGCTCTCTGTAGGGATGTGCAGCTTTACTCTACAAGTTACCATGTGAAATGTGTATTTTAGAAGCACTCTCTGCGTGTGTGCACCGTACCTCCCGTCCTCTCAGCCCATCACAGGCCCCAGAGTACCTGTCAGAGCAGAGGGCAGAGCGGCAGGCACGCAGGACTGCTCTTTCACCGCTCCCAGGGGGAATCACTGCAGAGCAGCACTGCCCAAGCTTCCCCTTCTGTGGATCATTTCTTCAGAATATGGACATCTTTCTTCCCAAGTGACTCGTTTCAGGTCTCCAGAGCCACCCAGCGTGGTTCTGTGGAAACGGGAAAATATTTGAATAATACTGAGGTCAAGTAAATATTTTACTCCAAACCAAAGTTATGCATCCACGTAGTACGAGGTCTTGCTCTGAATGCGTGTGCTGTCTGCACAGACAGCAGGAGACAGGCTGGGAGGAGAGGAGCCTTCGGCAGCAGATGTGGAAGCACAGTGCAGAAGTAACATGAAAAATCTCTGATACCACAGGAACTGGTTTCACAAACCAGTACGTTGAACACCCAAACAACTTTCCTCTTCATGAATACAACAGAATTGTCCTATGTGTACTCAGGTCCTCAGGGTCACCGGTATCAGCAGGACAGCTGAGAACTGCTGCCTGCAGCATCCGAGCTCCAAGTTTAACAACAGCAACACCGCAACACAGTGCTGCCAGCTCACTTTAGGAGTGACGCACCTTTCCTGCCCCTCGGCAGTAGCAGAGGAGCCGCCGGGCTGGTTGCAAGCCAGTGTCTGTGCCAATGTCTCTCCTGCACAATATTGGCGTACCCCAAACCACCTGGTTTAGCTCTGCCAGGTTTACACTGCACGGAAGGGGCTTGGAAATGCAGGTAAGCCAAACCAATGGAGAGATAAGGCCATGAGAAGTCGGTCTCAGTCAGGTACTTGTTTCAAGGGAGTACCAGTAGCGGACATGAGCCTTACGGTCCTTCTCCTTTCCTGTTTCCAGGTTTGATTATTCAATCAGATTAAGGAACCGCCAAATCTAATAGCATCTGTTGTTTCATGTCTCCAACCCTTCCTTTCACTTATGCTTGTATTTACCACCTACCCTAGCTATTTCCTCGCTGGTCAAATTTCCAAAAGGAGCAAGAGAGATACCCAGGGCTCTTGAGCAGGCGCCTCCAGGGGCAGAGAGAAGAGCAGGGTGGTCTGGCCATGCTGTTACCGGTGTATGGCCCAGAGAAGGGGATCTCCTGTCCTTTGTCTTTCTCAAGTCTCATTTCATTATACCTTTTCATTTATTTGACAAAGATGCTTTCCCACAGCACAAAGTCCAGAAAAATGCCCTAATTTCCTCAAAATGTTACCCTCCCTAGTAACAGAAACTGTTTTGTCTGGGTTTGGGTATTTTTTGCGGACCTTTTCCTAATCTTTTCTAGAATACACGGCTGTCTTCCTTGAGTTCTTTTGTAGCGCAAAATCTGCTATTTAAAACACTACTAAATTCTTAGGACTACTAGTTTTGGTCTCTGTGGAGCTGCATCTTTCTTTCATGACTTCAGGTCAATATTTTTTTTAAGGTGGAAGAAAAAGGTGGAAGAAAAAGGTGGAAGAAAGATAACAAATCTCTGGGGAAAATAAAACAACCACCACTTCACTTAACTGTTTTCAGTTAGTGGAAAAAAATATCTCCAAAGAGGCAAAGAAGGGAATTTTTGTTTTTCAGTCTTCCAGTCGTTTGAGCATAAAACATCTGCACCTTCCAGCTGCAGCACCTGAATCTACTCTTGCTCCTCCTCTGGGAGCAGGAGGCTGAGCACCTATCATGGTTTTACCACACAACAGTGATTTCCTGAAGAAGGAAAAGAGACAAAGGAGAAGCAACCACATTCAGCTGCCAAACCTTGCTTTTCTCCTCCTGGGAAGAGCTGCAGCCTTCAGCATTTCCCTTCCCATGCTGCTGCTTTGTAAAGGAGGAGCTTTTGCAACACGTGAAGAGTGGAGGTGGGAGAGGCAACTCCTCAGAGTCCATGAGAAGTGGATATTCTCCAGCCGGTTCCCGACAACAAGCAGGGCACAGCACTTTGCCAAAGGCCGGGGTGCAGCCCTGTTCTTCCGCCAGCGCACACGCTCCTGATCCTCCTCATCCTCTGAGCCACGTAGTAGTGTTGTCGTACAGCTGGTGGTCACGGCACACATCACACAGCTTCGCCTGCCAGGGAAGGAAAGAGCTCCTCCAAGGGACCAGGGATGGCAGCCGGTGCCCGAGCCCAGCCCCAGCATCCCCCCACATTACCTCGCCCTGTATCACATGCCAAAGCTTGGGTTGACCAGCATCCCTCCAGGCTGGGCATGGTACCACCTCCGCACGGTAGCTGCTTTTGAACTGTTCCCAAAACCATACCTGTAGGTCCGGGATTGTTCTCACAACTCACCCAACAAAGCCCACATCTCAGAGAAACCACTTCGGTCTTTTGTTGTGATGTCATTTTCTACAGGTACAAATCTGAGCTAAAAAAAAAAGAAAAAAAAGGAAACAAAATGTGGTAGGCAAGATTGATGGAAAAGAACTGGTAAGAAAACATCATGGAAAAGCAAAACATGCTACAAGCATGTGTTCGAAATATTACCGTCACCATTAACTCCTTCACTGGCGGGTTGTAAAATAACAAAAGGTGGATATTATAAATATTTATGCAACTTTATCCAAGATAACAATGTGGTTACCAGGTAAAGATTTTGTTAAAAAAATGGTAAAGGAGATAGAAGAAGGCAGAAGGCAGGGGAGGAACAAATTAAGGTCTGTACAGTAAACAGCAGATTGTGAATTCCCAAGTCTGCCTCATGACAGTGCGCACATGCGCGTGTGCACACACACATGTATTTTGGGTTAGTTTCACCATCCGTGCCTCAAAGGTGTATTTTTCAGCCTTCTTTTCTCTTTCCTAGAAAAATTCTTAGAAATTCACCTCTTTTAGAAACAAATGAAAGATCAGATTTTCATACCGTATTGTGGAGAGCTGTTAGAGACTTTCTTAACAAGGGGAAACATGGATAATATGGCCAAACACTGAAGCTGAACTCTGTGGAATTTTCCCTCCAGATTGGAGAAACAAATATTTTGAGGTTACTCATAGCAAGCACATTCTGAATTGGTAAATATCTTAGCACCAGAGAACTCATCTCATCCAGGAAGAAAAGAATATTAAACAACACAATCCATATAACATAGATTTTTAGCACCGAATCTTTACAAAGGACTTCTCTCAAGCTGAAAATGAATAGCAGAAAAATTTGGAAAAATTTAAAATAAAGAGCGCATTTTAGAAAACCGCAGGTTCTGGGAAAAACTCTCAGCAGGAAAGAAAGATAAAATTCATTACAAATTTTTCACTACGCTTTTTTCTTTGTGACACGTAACCTGGAATGCATTGTGTTGGTTTTGTGCAAATTGCATGTTTACTCTATTAAGAGTAATTTTGTGTGAGCTTAAAGGGCACCTTTGAAGAAAGAAAATAGCCTCTAGTGGCATTTCTACATAACCAGAGTGCACATGGTAATATCTTTGCCCTCGCATCCATAAAATCATTCTAGAGAAACGCATAACCATGATTTATGATTTTCTGCCAACCCTGGACTTTAATTTCTTTAATATATTGAAGATCAAAATCCTTACTAAACACAAATTTTATCTCTTACATTTTTCTTTCGTAAACAGGGAAGTGACACATTCTGTGATTGCATAATGGAAAAAAGAAATCATAACACATGGGCAGAATGCTCCAGATCTCACGTTTGCATACTAAATAGGAAAACAACTTTCTGCTTAATGAAAAAATGTTACAGATTATTAGGAACAGCCACAGAAGTAATCAATCAATTTATCCAATGGACTGGGCCACAGTCTGCTTCCAAGAAGGCTTTTTAATGTTGACGGCTCTTGAGTTACATTGTTTAATTAATTGAATGACACGAAACTTCTAATCTTGGAGATTTAAAGATAAAATATTTTCCTTAAAAGCAAACAAAAAGAATTAATGATAGGTTCACTACTCATAAAGAAAGGTGGCCGGACAATCCCCCATTTATTCGGGGAGGAGGCAATGTGCACAGCAGAACAATGCTGCCCATCGGTAGATGCCTCGCCTGCGACTGGATGGGATTGTTCGGAGGCGTGAGAACATTTCCTCCTCAATTTCTGGTATTTATTTATGAAGGTTCTTGTTTGTGATGTTGATACCCCTCCCCCTTCACGGGGACCTGGGCTGACAGAACATTTCCACATAAATCATACCGAAGGGGCAGCTTTTCAAAGTCGTTCGGCGATCATTTAGGCCTCCAAATAAGCATATTGCATATCTTTTCAGATTAACCGTTTAAGTGTTGAGCTTCAGACACCGTAAATGAAAGCGTTGCTGCTCGAATTCGTCGTAAGGCAGCAGTCCGCCGTGGGCCAGTCTTAGAAATGGTGACCAAGGAGGAGAAACACTCCTACGAGCCACTGAGTAAGTAGATCTCCTTGTTTTAAGTATTCTTTGGGAGAGGTTTTTATAACCTAACCCAAAGGTCTTCTAATGTACAGCGTTGCCCTGAAAATGCAAGTGGATGAGAAAATGCAGGATGTGGAGGAATAAGAGACAGGATGCAATAAAACCAAATGATAAATGAAGTGTGAAAAGTTACTTTAAATAAGTCAGTTATTTAAAGCTAAGCTATAGCTCTTTCTAATCAATACTTACACAATAATTAAGTGAAAATCCAGAAAAATGGATTAACTAGGCAGCATAAGAAATTCAGCTTTGAGCAGCAACATAGCTGCAATTGTAATTATGAAGCGACTGCACACCAATTCCATAATGAAAAAAAAGCACGACTTATTATGGAGATGGAATACGGTAGAAAAGCATGCAAAATGCAAATGCAGTTTAGCCGCAAATTTTCCCCATAAAGGCTGAATCATTTGTTAAGTACGCAATAAAAAGGTGACACTCCAAGCACTTAGGCTGAATTTACCTATTTGTAAACAAAAATCTATAGAAGCCATAAAAGAAAAGCTTCACTAGCATTACTGCCAGTTTTCAGAGAAAAGCAACATTTCTGTGCAGGAGAGAGGATTACTATATCATGAAAAAGCTTGCCAAATTTCAGCTTGGACTGAGCATTTACAGTAGAAATCTATGAATCCTGTAAAACCAGACTGTATTATGGAGATGCTGGCAGATGTCCAGTGAGGTGCATAATGGCAAGTTTGATTAGTTTATTTTTTTTCTTGCAGATCACAACGAATGTTCAGAAAAAATTCCATTATATAAAAAAAGAAAGATACTAAGATACTAAGAAAAGAAATTATTTACTGTCATGTATTTCAACTAACTGACTTTTTGGTTTTTTCCTTTCAGAAAATACTGTCAGGCAGCACTGGACAATAAATAGACAGACACATTTTAAAAAAAAAAAAGCCACGGTACTTCTAATACTGGGGATCAGGATCCAATTTAGGGAATGCACTTGGAGAGTGCACAGACATATTTCTGTGATCTGGCTGAGCTGGACTGGAAGTATTCCCTTGTCTTTGCAGAGCCAAGCTTGCACATTTACAGCAAAATAGGTCGTCTATTTTTGCTAACTAACTGCAGACATAGTTGTTGTAAACTGCAAGTTTAAACAGCATAATGCAAATAATTTGAAGAGTCAGTTTTCACAACATGTGGAATCTCCTTAACAGTTTCGTTTCCACAGTGAACATTTTTGCACTCGCCAATTGATTGGGTGTCTTATTGCATACTTTTTAGCTATAATAAAGAATACCTGAGATCCCATGTATAAACTTGGTCCTTCTATATTTTGTGTGCATTTGCTGTTTTTTTCTCAAATCCTCTCACCTTTTCTCTTGGAGTCAAAGGTTTTCTCCTCTTTTCCCTCTTGGAACTGGCACCATGAGTTTTATTCACGGTCCAAGGAAGCATCTGGGGATGGAACAAGATTGCTAAAAGTAGCCATGAAGTAGCATTATCTTAGAAGCCTCACCTTCACCTCTAGCACAAAGGTATGAAATCTTTTCACACCTTTGCTCAGAATGGCAAGATATATATTCGATTGTGTGGTCTATGAGTAATTAGAGCTGCTCAACTAATTGCCTCCCCAAAGAAGAAAATCAGAACTCAAAAGATGGCAACCTTTTTCAAAAGACTCGTTCCCAACTCTAATGACTGCATGGAGGTGAAAAGTTCCTATTTGTTTCAAAAACTGCTTAGTTCAGGTCTTTGGGGAGAGATTAATTAATTTGGAAATGGAGAACAACATCATATATGATGATTAAGGGCTATGTAAGTTCAGAACAAATCCTTGTCAGGGTACACAGGTCTTTCAGAAGTTCCTTTGTGGAAAAAAAGGTACACTCACAGCTTTTATCCAAATTACTGAGCCTCCAATCAAAATGCAGCAAGAGTAACACCATAAAAGTCTAGGGAACCCCGTAATCCCACCCCCCCACACCAGACGTGCCCTCAGTAATAGCAAGCAACGTTTGGGTGTAGAATACCTTGACAGCAGTCTCACCTGTGTCACTGAATGCCTTCAACTTCTGCCACAGAGAATGAAACATCCCTGTTCTCCTGACCCATCATTCCAGCTGACCCTGGGCGTGCTGGGAAGCTCTTAAGTCTTACAGTGTTTTCTTCTTGAGCATAATGATTTAATCACTTTGCCAGAATGGATGAGGTAGCTTTTTATTAATCCCCTATGGCACCTTGGGCAATGAAGAATTGGAGTTTCTGCAAAAGACTACGCTAACATTATCTAAATATTATTCTTCATAATACTGTAGTTATAATTATTAGACAACACATACAATAAATAATTATGAGTCATTAATATTCTCCCAGTCCAAGAGGAAATAAAAGACCCATAGCAGGACAGTCTGTCAACTTTGGGTCAAGCAATGCTTATCCATTAAACAGGATATTTTATCAATATATTTTCCTCCCCAGTCCTGTAGCCAGCTGCAGCTCTGTAGTGAAGGATGGATCTCCTCAACCTTCCTAACTCAGAAGGCCCACCAAATAGGGCTGCAAATGCAAATATTTCATCTTCTGTGCTGCAAACGTCAGAAAAATGCGTTACAAAGATTTCCTGTTTTCTTGGATGTGACAAAACTGGTATATCCAATAGCAACATCAGATCTGGTTTATCTGAACTCAATTTTCAATCTTTAAAATGCCTTTATTCGTCAGTGTTTGTGATACAGGTAGTTCAAGACTTAATGGGACTGGTAGGTTAAGAATTTGCATAGATTGCTTCTCTCATTTTTTTTTGAACTGTCACCAAAACATGGAAGAACGGGCATATTACTTTTATGTTGCCAGAAATGGAGAAAGCCTCTGTTTTATTTCCTAATCATTTGTATTACCAAACTAAAGAAAAGCCTCCAGGAAAAGGTGTATCAACAATGAAGTTAGTGGGCTTTCTGGAGGCTTTAATGAGAGAAATAAACCACCCAGTATTCACTCGTTTCACTCAGATGCCTTCTGCACCAGCTGTGTAACTGGGAAGTAACAGCAGGATGAATAGAAAGATGTGACAATTAAATAATTTGGACAATATGGTTGGGGAAAGAAATTTATTACAAATAGTCGCAAGGATTTCCTAAGTGAATGCCATGTTCTAGCTCAAAAGGCAGCTGTAGAACACACATACAGAAAAGGGACCCGAATAAAAAAAAAAATAAAAATCTTGGAAAAGCTGGGGGCAATTAGTAGAAAATAGTCCAGATTCAGTTTCTAAGCTGAACTGACACTAACGTCATGCCAAGTTGCAAATCTAAAAATCCAAAACCCACTGGAATCAAAGCGTATTTCTCAAGAAAATAAAAGAGGAAGCTCATCAAAAATGACATAAAATGAGAGCCTTACATAAAATGAAAGAAGGAGACGCTCTGCAGAGGGTCTGTGAAAAAAAATCACGGGACTTGCCAAATCCGTGGAGGGGAAAGTTTTATTGAAACACAATATATGCAAACAGTGTACTCTGCTGGTTTTATGGATACGCTGCCTCTGATGTGACTTTGTTTTAAATAATACTTTGCTTTAAGGCGGCAGTTGGGTGACTTATTACCATTGCCCAGAAGAGAAAGGAACTGCAGCATATACAGAAGTAAGAGCTGCTGAGATAAATCACAGAAAGTGGAAGGTAGACTGTAACCCCCATCCCTGCTTAAGGGTGGAGAACCATGCAAATGCCTTCAGAGAAACGCAAAAGCCCGAGATACGTGACCCAGAGCAGACAACATTCATTCAAAGACAGAAGACAAGGTTAGATCATTTATAGTACAGGTCCCGATTGTTAGGCTATTTGGGGTTTTGTTTGTTTGTTTGTTTTTAAATTAGGATTGCAAATTATAACTTTACCCATTTCTAAACAATTTGCCCTTCTATAAATTTCAGGTCGATATACGCTGGGGCAGCTGCCCTTTAGCTTTCCTTAAGAAAAATGTGAAAGATTCTCTTGGAATAATCAAGGCAGCATCTTCTATTATTTTATACAGTATCAAATGTTCTGCCTAGAATTAAATAACCAAGCCATGTTGATTTTGCCAAGTTTTTTTGATGACACAATCTGCACCGGATTTGCCGGATAAGCAATATTTACATTCGTGTCACATATGTTTTCATATTTCATTTTATACCTTTTGCAAAGGAGGCAAATAGGTGTCTTGGAGGCTTTGGAAATTTAAGCTTATGGCCTCTAAGCTTTTCCAAGAGAAAACAAAAGGTTCCTTACGAAAATGTTAGGAAGGGTACTCCATTTTTAAAGGATGCTATTATTTGCACTGGAGTTGTAATGGAGCTACGCCACACCTACTTAGAGAACAGGGCCAAACACTGCTCTCAGTTACAGCAGTTTAAATCCTTGGAGGCCTTTATTACTAGGAAAATGGAGTAAGATTTCAGTAAAATCAATTTTTAAAAGCACTAGGAGTTTGCTGTTGACCTCAGTTACAGCAATCTCTGCAGCTTTGCAAAAACATGCTCTCTCTCTTAAATCTGACTGACGCCATTGATGAATTGTGCTGTAAAATTTACTGTTTCAATCCCTTAATACACAGAAGCTGCTGCTTATGTTTCTGGACGATGGAGCAACCCGTGTAAAGAAAGACTATTTCAGGCAAGTGAGAGGTCTTTCCAAACTAACTGCAGAAGTGCATGCAGAGAAATGCAGCATCTTGCGCTTCTGTCTCGCATCTCTTCTCAGCTCCTTTAGCATTAGATTAGCCCGAAGCAGCACCAGAGATTTTTGGATAATCGCACAGTCTTAAAGGTAGCAGTGAGCCAAATTATCCCCAGCTCTATGTCCTCACAAGCTATTAAGCAAGCAAAAAACCAAACCGCACAATAAGTTTGTTCATTCTGATGCACCTGGAGACTAAATGACTACCTTGCTGAGTGTTATTGTCTTAATTCTTGTGGTTTTTTTCCTAATATTCAGCTGTCAAGTGTGTATCTGTTATTTCTCTTACTTTGTATGTAGTGGCTTAGTCCTTTGGAGTTTTAATTGTGAGGGTTTTTAGTGTTATTATTATTGCTGCCTAATGGGATCTTTGCCCATGACTAAAACATCTAGCATACCACAGTAATTCAAGAAAGAACTATTTCACGCCTTCAAACTTTCCTTGTTCTGTGCACACTCAGAGGCTTTTGGACTTTTTAACTGAGACGGAGCAAAATAAACCTGGGATTCATGGCTTTCTAATGAGGTAGTACTATTTCCATTTTCTCTTTTGTTTTCAGCTTTTTTCATAAAGGGTTGTCCTTGGTGGCACCTCATTCACCTCATACCACAAGAGCGAGCAGCGATACATAAATATCTTATCCAATACACATATATCAATAATGCATATCCAAACTTCCAAAGTCTTTTTATTTTTTACCATGTCTCTGTTTGCCATCAACTCATCGTGTGCACTCTGACCCTGCACACTTGACACATTTTAATAGACAGAAGGAACAAAACTATCAGTTCTCCCTGGCACCATCTGGGGTTCTTTTACAGTTCCTTTCTTCCTAGCTGCCTAAAGCTCGATTTGGCTTTTTTTTTTTTCTTCACAGCATCTCCCTGAGCTTCTTCACTTGGCTTCAGGTTTCTTCACAACATCACCTTTCAAGCCTTTACCTTTGTCATGCGTTCCAGGCAGTGCTGCTGTAAAGCTCAGGAGAGGGTTTTTTTTTCTCTTGCTATTCTCATTCTGCTTCGAGTGCGCTGCAATTACAACAGGATATGAACTATCCTCCACTGTTATAGATGTGTTCAATTTTCTCTCTGTTACTAGAAGTCTTTTCCCATCACTTTGGCCTGACAAACGTGACGTTCACACATTGATTGTATATGTCTGCTTTACACAGCATAGCTAATGACTTTCTCTTATCCTGACTTGAATTTCAGATTAGTTTTTCTACTGCTGAGTATTCCATTCCATCAATAATTGCAGAACAATTATCTCATTTGTGATTTTTTTTTCCCCCAAATGCTGAACAAATCCATGAATCTTACGGTATATGATGCAGTAAATGTAAGGTTTTAAACTAATACTTCATTCTAGAGTCTTGCCTCACTGTGTCTATCAGCCTGCAGACACCCCAATGACTTCTGCAGGGCTGCATATTCTCAAAAGGGAATACAGTTCGCCTTATGCATTGACAACTACTAAGTTTTCTCTGAAAGTAGTAATGTGGTTCTGTGACACTAAATGTTACAACATTTGAGACTTAATCTTAAAAGCCAAGATGGAAAATAGATTTCTATCATAAAGCCTCATCACTGTCTCACCTGATTCTTCCATCGCTTGCCTTAATACAAAACACTTTATAAATCACGCTGTTTTCTAGAGGCAGAGGCTGATCATATCACAGAAGATTTTCCTTTTATCTCATAGGGATCTCAAACATCATCTCTTTTGCCAGCTGCTATTTGGGGCAGTGAATCATGGGTACCATTTACTGTATTACACAGCTCTTCATTTTGGACTTTCCATCTTGACTGTAAATATAAAGTCTCACTTGAACTCACTTGTCCATTTCTGCCTTTTAAAATTAATTTTTATAGGCTCTGAAATGAAAAAGAAAATATTAGCACTACAAATCTGATTTCAGATATCAAAGAAAGATGGGACAGAAAGTTCTTCTCCCTGATCTGTAGACTCCTCTCCTTTCCACACGCTGAAAAACTAGCCTAATTTCTTTCCACTGAAGAATACAGTGAGGCCCTGAACATTAGGAGACACAAAGCTTTCTTGCACCTATATGTCTCCTTTCTGGACCAGGTCCTTCTTAGCCTGAGCAGATAATCTGGTTTAGGAAATGAATAAGTGCAAACACATTTGTGATAAAAGGCAAAATCTCTTCTTTTTGTATCTGATTGGAAAAACTCTAACTAAAGAATACTTAGTGCAGGTATTTACCAAGAAATGTAATATTTAAAGTTTTCCCTAAAGAAGCATACGATGTCAAATGCAATGCATGTGATGTCAAATTTGAGGCCAGGAGTATGACCTTGATGTTTCAAACTCAGGAGACATGTTGGTGGTTTTGACTGTCAGTTTCTGTATTTCAGAAGACTTGTGGTTTTCCTTAATATACCTTTCAGTGCATTAAATTTTGTGTGCATTCAAATAAAAATAGATTAATAATGAGAATATTTAAATCCTCACCACTCCCCAGTACTCCTGAAATTTAAAACAAGAATATACTCAATCTACTAAAACTTAGTTCACTTTCCTCTTTTTACAAACAGGAGAGGAAAAAAACTGAGTTATCCATGCATTTTTTTCCGTATTTGAACAAAAATTACCCCAGTGAAGGACTGAGGCAACTGTAATTCACTGGAGATTTCTCTACTTTGTGGTTAATAGAAAAATGAGTATAGTGACAATGTGACAGAAGGTTTTCTTTGTGTACCATAAAATAGGGGAGTAAAAAGATTTGACTGAGAGAAATCAGGGCTGTTGTCTCTCAACATGCATTTGAGAATTGTAGTCTTTGTAGTTTAAGGCAACCATCTCAAAATTGAGGACAAAACTTACTCTCCAAAAGCATTTCATGGGTTAAAAAGATGAACATGGCTCCATTAGAAGCAAAGAAGCGGTAACAAATCCACTACAAAAGTTAAGGGCAGGTTGGAATGAGGAAGGTTTAAAATAGGTCTCCTAAGAAATATGACTATATTTCATATTTATCTCCAGTGGAGGTTGTAGAGTGATACAAACATCTATGTGTTGTTTCTGTGTCTCACTCAGTTTCATTGTAGATCAATCATGGCATACTCTTCATGCATAAATATATTCCTGCCAGTCCTTTAGATATAGATTTTTCCATTATTATTTTTCAATTCCTTCTTGTGCTACCTTTATATAGTCCTAGTCCTTTTCACTATACTCCCAGGAATTAAATTGGTGCCGTCAGATTTCCTTATTTCAACAGGAAGGAATAACTGCCTTTCATAACACTTTTATCATTTCACCACATCTCCCCATCAACACATCCCTACATGTACAAACATGAATATAAACAGCATATACAGTTACCCTATCTTTTTTTTTTTTTTTCTTTGCATTATAGCAGTGCCTGGAAATACCATAAAGAACAATGTCCTTTAGAGCACAAGCATTTGTTCATTGGTAGTGTGCAGACAGAAACTGGATTTGTAAAAATCCATTCTCTGCCTCTTTTGGTCCAAACCATTACTAGGCCTTTCCCCCTTACTGAGAACAACCCAGACCAGTTAAAACACTAGTTAATCTCAGAAACCCAAGTTAGGAACATTTCAGATAAAATAAAAATGCTAGCATAGACAATATTAAAAAGGGAAAGATACCACTTTGATAATGTCTGAGAACAAAGAAATAAAGACAAAAGCTTTGATAGCTGTCATCTACAGAATCGTTCTGCAAAATTCTCCATTTATGCAGGGGAGGACCTGGGGAGATGGTACTACTCACTGGGTAGTGAATATCACCTTTCAGGTGATAGGTGCCAATCAAAGAAAGAAAGCTTTAAAATTTTGGTTGGAAACAATACTATTTGTAGCTAAGCTATCACTATTCTAAGATAGGAACTGAGAGGAAAACCAGCTTGATGTACAAGAGATTTTTACTGCTTATTAGGAACTGATGTCTTGCATTTGCAGCTATTGGCAGAATTGCAAATACTTGCAGAAGTAGATTTGCAAGAAAAATTAAATATGGAACTGGCTGTTCCTGTGCCAATTCATTCTATTGCAATTCATTCAATTTATTCTATTGCTTCTTTTGCATATCCTTGAACGTTTTCTGCAAATCATGAGCTCTCATCCAATATGTTGCTTAAAGATCACATTTGGGGAGCATTGGTTCTCCACATAATCACAGCAGTTTTGCAGAGACCCTGTGTGAGGTTGCCCGAAACAGACAGAGCCGGGTAGGTTGCTGGGCTGAGCTCCTCAGCAGCCTGAAAAGCTTGTTAATTCTCTCAACAGCCACGAGGAGGCCAAGAAGAGCGAACGGACAATAGTGCTCTTGCTATATGGGTGCTGGCACAACCTCACGCACAACGTGTCCAGCTTCAACAGGTCCAAATGAACAATCCTCCAAGAGCGCTCCGCGTACGCCAAGCTCCCTCACCCACCACGGCACCCACCTGCTGTAGGAAAAACAATGCGAAGCTTAAGCTACTATCCCATTAATAGTTAAACACTACAAAATAAGGACCTACGCCGCGGCACGCTATGCATGGGATTTTTATGTTACTGTAGGCTTTGGGGCACAGCTGCTAGGGACATGGAAAGCACGATTTAGACAAATTTTGTAACACAGTAGAATCGTTCTGAACAAGAACAGAAAAGAGCCCTCACTGAAAAAAAAGAAAGTCCAGGAGAAACTCGTTCAGAGAAAAGAAGCAGCAAAAAAATAGGAAGAGAAATGGAATAATAAACTGAAACAACGACAGGTATGGGATTCTGTCTGTCAGTACTCCTGCATCTTTCCTGTTCACTTTTTGGTGGGTCATTTTAGCTGTCATTCTTGCATGAGAAGCTATAACAGAAATAGCCAGTTTAATAAATCCGGGGCAAACTAGTGTCATACAGAAATCATCTGTCCTGGAAAAATTAACATAGGTACTTTTAATGGTGAAATGTGGGTAATCAGGGAGATTTCATGGCTGTAGCAAAAATGACTAGCATTTCAGCTGGTCATTACAACTAAAATCCATCAGAAAGCAGCCAGCTAACTTGGGGGAGACAGCTCTGGTCTGTTGACATCCGTTTTTCAGAGAACTGAACACCTGCATCTCCATCTGATCTGCACTAGTGAATACTAGTCAACACTGTGAAGGCAATATCCAAAGAAACCTGTACTGGGAGGCTCCATGACCATTCGTTCAGTCCTCTGCCCCTCCAGTCCTAACAACTGGTCTGCCTGTGGCAGTACTGTAGGGCGCAGCTGAGCCTCAGAGAAGCCTGTGCTTCTTTGCAGGCCACTGAGAACCAGGGACACAGCTGAGGGATGTCCTCCAGCCCCAGGCACATGAGATGCTCAGCAGGAACATACCGCTGGTCTTGAAGCTGGCTGGATATCTGAGTTGAGCCTGTAGTCTTCCTGAGCATGTCAGTCCTTCATGCCAAATCCTTCATCTGCATTCCTGACGTTTCATGAACAGCATATGTACTTGTTAGGGAAGGGTGTACCTAAAAGTAAACCTCCCCGACAGGACATATTGTGTAGCTGTGGAGTTGCCAAATCTCTGTTTCAGGCTACTGCTTCTGCACAGCTTCAAACACTCTTTTAATGGGCAACTTGAGACAACAAGGACAACCACCTACAGACAATCTCAGACTATACAGATTCACTGAATGAATGCCGTACTGAGTCAAGACCTCAACTGTTTACCTTGAGAAGATGAAAATCAGATGAAACTCCTGAGGTTTTTGGCAGGTGGAACGATTTTCCTCACAAGGAACGGGTGCGGTGAGTTTGAATATGTATTCCTAAAATACAACAAAGGTACTCAATTAATTTTGGAAAGTCAGTATCAATTTCTAAAATTCCATTGAGATACCATAAATAATGCTTTGCAAGCTTATTAATTTAATAGTTCCGATATTCATTCTGTTTCATCATGTGTTTCCTAGGCTTTTATTCATTTTGATTTGTTTTTCCTCCTCAAATATTATTTTAAATAGCTTTCATGAAATTGCTGCATAATAAGTGTACCCTTTTGTTCTTATTCAGGGAAGCTCAGCAAAAGCATAACAAATAATAAAGCTGATAAAAGGATACATGAAACGCATACCAAAATCCAGGAGGTTTATTCTGATATCAGCACCACTTTACTTCAAGTCAAGACATGAATTTCATCAGGCAGCATTTTACCAAGCTGTTGGGCAATGGATTCAAGCCAGCATCAGAGCCCAGTAAGTACTGGAATTCTGTTTTTATCCTCATCGACCTCTCATGACTCTAAGTGTGCAGTAGAGTAATGTGTTATTTAGCCATCCAGCTCAGAAAGGCAAGAGGGCCATTTTATGGCTTTCAACTTTGCTGGGTGAGCTAGAATTAAAATTAGTTGTTAACAAGAAAACAGAATACGTAATGATCATGGTAGAGTCTAAAATAAATTATGACATTTATGCTCACACACCTGTATTTTGGAGAGTGAATGTGCCTGAACAAGGCAATTATCTTTAATTAGGGGGGGCTAGAGTCATTCCATTAATTATGACCATCACAGCTAGTTAACAATATTGATTAACAAGATAAGAAGCAGAATAAGCCATTCATCCCCGAATGGGTTTTTTACAGATTTTTTAGTGAATTAGTGCAACATATTTCAGGAGGAAAATAACAGAATTGGAGGTGCTATAATTCCAACAAAGCAAGATTTCAAAAAGGCTGTTCTGAAAAACATTCCCGAATCAATCTGCTTTTGTTAATATGGAATAATTATTGAGCTAAATAAACACACAAGAGCATTCCGTAAGTGTGCCTGACATAGACAAGGAAAACACTCTTTGATCCTTGAAGCAAAGGGATTCCAGGCCCAAACTTAGCAGGGCTGAAGACAAAGACAAATTAAAATCTGATTGACTGCAAGTGATTAAGAAGAATGCAGATTTGCCACAAGGAGTCCTGAACTAACATGGAAATGGTTGTCTAAGAATGGTTCACTGTAATCCCTGGTTTAACTCAAAAACAGCCAGGGGAATCAAATTATGAATTATTTTGTCTTTGAGATATTATGAAAGAGAAATAGACATACATATGTTCCCTCTCTCTCACTCACATACACACGCACGCTTGCTCCTCCACATCTTTTGCAATAGGCAAGTTCTCAGTCTGTGAGATGTCCTACTATTTTCAAAATAAAAGTCTTTTTTTTTCCCCGCTNTTTCTATATCCTCTCACAACATAGTGATTGATCCCCAAATTTGGTGGCAAGCAACCAAGTGGATATCAAACATACGTGGTGCTTCTGAAGCCCCAGAGCCAAACTGCAAATTGGAAACGCACTCCTGGTTACTCCATCGACAAAAGAGATCCTTGATGTGCAATTCCACTCATCATCCCTCTTAAGCCATTATCAGGCAGCTGAGATGAGACAACAATGAATGAGTATGTGCCCGATTGTTAGCATGTCAGACGTACATTATTAAAAACAGTAGGGGCAAGAAGAAAGATGAGAGGGAAAACATTTCCGTCTTTGTTCAGATGTTGGAAAGCTTATTTGGGAAGAAAGGAGTTGTAGAACACACTGACATAGATATAAGGACTTCAGGTAATGAAGGCATCCAAACCTTCCCTGTGCATTTTGGATAATGAAGTTTTCAAGTATTTTCTGTTTTATATTGAAGGAATACATATGCTAAGTTCATCTGATTTAGAAACATGCTCTCTCACCTGGGAGAATTGTTCCTATACCTTAATATTGCATTTTTTTAATATTGCTTTGAGCCAAGCAAGTATCCCACAATTAACACAAAAGCAAACTTATTCTGCCCCTGTCTATATAATATAAGTTCTTGGTCATGTTCCAAATCATCTTCTCATCTTCACTACTTTATAAAAGGAATGCAAATAATGATAGTTTTCAGTATATAAAGCAATCACCAATCGTTAACAATACTATTGAAATTATTATCTTAATGAAAACATTTAAGAAGCATTTAACTGCACTGTTCGCAGCAAAAATAAAGCTATGGTTGTGTTGATAATAACTACTATTCTCATTTACCAAAGAATTAGGCCCTCTTAGAACACCTGCTTCAGACCACAGATGTAATAGAACAAACGCTAATGGGGAAAAAAACCCGCTCTACCAGAAATACAAAACTACTTTTTTTTTTCCCATAATACATTTGCTTTGGTAGACTTAGACAGATTCTTTAGGGAAGTTTATGCTAGCAAATGTATAAGTGTTTGACATGTAAATATAAAACAGTAAATCACGTGACCAAGAAAGGGATGTACAACCTTAAGACAAAATAAGCTTGTAAAGCATTTTATATGAACTGTCAGAACTTTGAGAAAAAAATCAAAACTGACTTCTGTCAAACATTGATACTGTTGTGTACCAGGAAATGCTGCAAGTCAAGGTTTGGCAGTGTTTCCCAACATTCCAATTCCTTGCTTATAAATGTAAACTTAAAAAAAAAAATATCTGTAAAATATGCACTATTATAAACATGTTGAACTGTGTACTTGTAAGCCCTTTAACAATGAAATGACATTTCTATAAGATCAGTGTTTTTGACGACGGTGCTGACAAAGTTTGCAAATGCCTCTGCCCAAAGCATCTGAAAAGGTTCCAGAAGAGATACTGACTATAGATGCTGCATGATAAAAACAACTGAGCAAGTGAGAGTGTATCTAAATTGAACAGTGTTATTAACATTACAACATGGATATTTTGACGTCCAGCTATATGTGAATCAAATGTGTTCTATATGAAACATAAATCATCACATACCTTTGGCTTTGCAATAAAAAACACAAAAGGCAAAAAGTACAGATGCTTTCAAGACTATAAGAATTTTAAAAGATACCATCTCAGAGTTACCTTAGTGGAATGACTCCTGTTGATATCAAAAGGCTATAGCTGAGAGTAGGTATTCCTTTACCCAAAAACTTAAGTTCATACTAAAAAGTAGTCTCACCAGTGAAGAACTGTGATCAGAGAAATGGTGATCTCTGCGGCGACTCCTGTGTGCATCGGATGAGACTAGAGAGAATGTCGTGAGTATTGTGAGTGCAGATGAGAAAGGGGAAACATTGCCAGAACATTGGGAACTTTTGGAATAATTCTAGGAGTTAATTGTAAAACTTGATTAAGCCACGCTATTGTTTACGGATATTAATGCTTTCAACATTACAAAGCAAAACCTTTTTTTCTTATGTTTTTTTGCTAAGCACAGAAAACACAGTTTCTAACCAGATGACTTGAATGCCACAAAATATAAACTACAGCGCAACCACAGTGTTCTTAAATTCGCAGTAGATTCCCCCTTCTTTGAACTTCCCGGGGCTGAATACTCCAGTGATGAGTTCTGTGGTTGAAAACCATAATGTGTCTCCCTTTTTATTCATTTATTTCTCCTCCTTTGCAATGCTTTGAAAGAATCTTTCTCTACTAAACCCCTGCATCCTTGTAGCTACCAAGTCTTTCATGTTTCTGTCAACAGAAAGAAGCTTTGAACAGGATCAAGTGCAATTACATCAAGCTTTTTATTGTTATCACTGATTATATTTATTAAGGGACAGCAGACCTTGTTTTAAACAGAGGTGGTACTTTACATTCTAGCTATATGGCACAAGCAATTCTTTTTCTGCCCATGTTGCAGAAAGTCAGATTTATAGAAATGAATGGAATTTCTTCCTTGTTGAACAGGTCTAAAGGAAACGTTCAACAAGATCTCTTCAACAAGGACCACGGTTTTGACTGAAAAGTTGTGGCTTAGTAGGTACCTCTGCATCCAAAAAAAAAAAACATTTATGCCTTCAGTATTATTTGGAGATACAACAGAACCCACAAGTTGTGAGGGAAGTCTGTAAGCTTCGTAAGATGAGTGTACAAAAATCAGTGCATTCCTATACCAATTGGCAGGTCTCTGCCCCTGTGAAAATGTAGCTCTAAGATCCAAAGAGGAATTAGACGCAAAAAAAAAAAAAAGACATATTAAATAAATTCTGTAGTGTGCCAGCCCTACTACCTGTCTCATGATACTTCTTCACAGGTTAAGTAAAAAGCATCTGCTTATCTGCTGTTGCCAGGCTCTTTAGTTTCCAGTTATCAGGTCCTCTCTTTCTTCTGCCTCTCCTTCATGCTCCTGCAATGTCCCTCCTGTGCTTCTTAGTGGCTGTGGCATTTCAGAAACAGCACAGGCAGGTGACAAGCTAAAACTGCACTGTTCTGCGCTTATTCTTGTAATCTGTTTCTCTGTAGAATAGCAGTGCTCAACTGTACTAACCTCTCTATGCTAAAACAGAGTTTGTTATATTTACTTCCAACTGCTGACCTACTGTCCCTGTTTCGTTTGATTGCAACAGATAAACTGTCAGGTGTAGGAGTTGGCTGCCTTAAGAAAATGACATAGCTAGGCAGTCCCAATTCAAAGCGAGTCACTATTACTACAATGTCTACCCCCTTAACAGCATCTGAAGTGAAAAGGTGGTTACATGGACAAAGAACTGATAGACCTTGACTAACATAGAGGTCAACGTAGTAAGTTTTCAAAGCTGCACAACTCATCTTCAATAGGTCCCAGACATAGGACCATGCTGGCACTATCTGTAGTAGCATGACCATAATGGAATTTTATTGGGAAACCAAGTTGCACTGGGCCATCAGGACTCTCAGCTTCTTTGTAGTACCAGTAAAAGCAGGAGCTGCTTAACAAGCTGTGTGAATGCTACCACAACTTTAAAGGATGTGACTGTAAGCAACCAGGTAATCAAGGCTGACCCACATACTGAAATACGAACCTGGGGCACTGGCCCAGGGCTATCCCAAGGCAGAACGTGGGCTGGGGGCTCTGAGAACCACAGAAGTAGGTCTCCTAGTTCTTTGCTCTACATGTCCCCTAAGGGAAATAAGGGATTCTGGTATTCTGAAAATGTGGCCATAAAGTCGGGCATCCTTTATCTAGGAATTGGCTATAAATATAATGATAACCAGGGATATGCTCCTTCATGTTTCATGAAGTCAGGGTTCACTGTTAAAATTGAAGTCTTGTGCCTACAACTGCCTTTGCCAGTGCACCTGAGCCAATTGCCATCGGCAGCAACTCAAGGAATCACATTTGTATATTAGAATACAGACACTGTTTGTGGGACATAATGACCAGGTTTAGCAGAAGATTCACATGATTTATTCTCCTAGTTCTTTCAAGCAGGCAAAAGCTCAAATATAGCAAGAGTCTCTAAGGGAGCTGCGGTTTGCTTATGTCACTGTTCATCAGCAACATGACAGAACCCAGCAAGTTGACAATAATAACAGAATATTCTGATTGTAATATTTAGATAATGCATACTGCTTCGCAAAGAAATTGGTAAATATATTTTTGATTAAAAAGAGCCTAAATAATTTTTAACCTTCTAAATTCTAATCAGAGTATTTTCAGTATTTTCATAAACACGTTAGTTGCTTTTTTTCCTATTTAAAGCTGTGTTTATTGTTCTGTGCAGAACACTGGAAAGCAGTTGTGCTTTCCTTTCTGCTTTACATAGATGAACAAGGTACGTGTGTAACAAAGTTGATTCACAGTAAAGCCATGACCCTTGTCGTCAACACAGTGAAGCCAAACATGCCCTTAGACCTCTGTTGCCGAACATCTCCCACCATTATTGTGCAGCAATGAGGAATAGAATGACCCTAACTTGCCTTTCTACACCTTGGGTTAGATCAGACACAGAAACCAAATAAGGGCAGGGTACTCCATACCCATTTAGGGCATTTAGTCACTCAAATGAACATTTGTGTTGACCCCAAGAAGGTTATATTCCTTATGCCATGGCTCACAATTACATTACCAATTGCCAAGAGAGAAATGAGAAAACACATATGCTCAGGAGATATATAGATAATGATGGGGAAGGGGNCCCATTTAGGGCATTTAGTCACTCAAATGAACATTTGCGTTGACCCCAAGAAGGTTATATTCCTTATGCCATGGCTCACAATTACATTACCAATTGCCAAGAGAGAAATGAGAAAACACATATGCTCAGGAGATATATAGATAATGATGTCACTTATTTTACAGCTAGGGTCTATTAAGCCACCAAATTTGTTATTAGCTCCATCTTCTTCATAGCATGCTGAGAGGGAAAAGAGGTTTTACAGATCCTTCTTGTCCCAAAATACCCTTAAACCAAATTATAGCAACAAGGAGGACTATGAAGGATCAAAATGTGAGCTTGCTCTGAGGCAGAGAAGTCAAACACCTTTTACATGTTAGGATTCCTCATTTCTTCAAAGCATGTTTACAAGTTTTCCTCATCTGTTTCAGACAATTGCAAGGCTTGCTGCCTCTCAAAACCATGGTGACACCGGTAGCTTCTGCCAAGACATTGTCTTCATCACTCCACCTCAGCCTACCAACTCTTAATCTTTACTTATATATTGTTCTGAATAACCATTTCAGAGCTTTTCTAGGACTGTATGCAGTGTTATCAACATCGCAGGTCTGTAGTCATACTTCCAAAAGTTCTACATGTTCCTTAGCTATTTTTTAAATTTTCATAAATAAAAGTGGGAGCTTGCAACATCTGTCTCTAGGTTTTTTACACTCTGGAAATATGTAGTTGAATTTTCAGGCCTTTTTCTAGCAAGACATTTTAAAATATTTTTTAATATAAATTAACTTCAAGAATGTAAATAAAAAATATGAAAATAACTTGGAATTTAAGAGGAAAATATGATAAGCAGTGAATTTTGATCATCCATGTTGCTCAGTCAGAAAAACATCAGCTATGTGAGATGCAAACAATGCTTGTTCAGCTGTGCTATTTTCTCTGTGAATCAAAATGAACCCATTTGTAAAGGTTATCAGAATGTTATTTAATTAGTATTAGCGCGATCACAGGCCAACACTATCACATACAAGGCATGTAGTTTAGAAGAACGATGATCTAACAGTGCTGATGGAGGGTTCACAAGGCAGAACGTTTAAGTGTCCCAGAGCTGGTCAATAACTCTGATTGCACCGTACAAAAACTTGTGCCAATGTCAAGACGCTTTGGGCAGAAGGACAGATGAGCTCTTATCAAGATGCATATTCCCACAGTGGCAAAGCTTATTATTATTCTGTGACGGTCGATTTAAAGCTAACTTTTAGTTACACAGTAGTAGTTTTGACAAAGATCTGCAAAGGCTTTTTAGGACTTTAAGGCTCAAAACAGCTTCTACATGCTCAGGTGGATCCAGGTAACTGTAAGCCCTGACACACAGCTAGTAGGGAATTGCCAGGCATGATTTAAACACGTTTTGTAACGTAGTAGAATTGTTCTGAATGTAAATGAACCCTCACTAAAAAAGTGAAGTCCAAGAGAAACTTGTTCAGAGAAAAGGAGAAGCAAAAAAAAAAGAGGAAAGAGAAATTAAATAACGGACTAAAACAATAGCCGGAGAGGGACTGTGACTAACAGTCACAGTGACTAATCCATCTAGAAATCTTACACATGAAAGGATTCTCATAGAAATGTTTCAAAACTGCCTCTCAAGCAGGCAGTACCATCAATACTTCTAAATGACAAGTTTGAATCACTTTCTGTCTTTCCTCTTTTGTATCGCCTGTTGTCTGCAGTGAGTTACATGTGGACAGTTCCTGCTGTCCTGAGTGAAATTACTCCGCATTTGGTACAATTTCTTATCCATAGATCAAATTTGTGAACTTAAGCTGGCATTTCCAAATAAATCCAAGAATAAGCATCTCATTCCTCATGAGACTTTTCATGGAAACTTCAGCATATGATCTTTTCAAACCACTGGATATATTCAAACCCACTTTATAAGAGAAAAAAAAAAAAAAAGCAGCGACATTCCTATTGCTTCATTATTTCTGCAAGAAATAATCTTTCCCAGCATTGATTCCATAACCTGTGCCAGATTTAATAGTGAAGACAGAAGACAGTAAGTTTCTTTTAGAGCTGATTTCAAGCAGGCAAAATCAAATATATAAACAAACCAAACATGTAAAGTAGGTAAGAGAATGAAAATCACCCTAATTCTGCTTTCAGAGATAAAAATCTGTGTGTGTGTGCGACCACAAAACTTGTTTTGTCATTTGTTTCTCATTAATACTAAAAGAACATGAAACTTTAAATTGCAATTAAACACAAAAATTACAACCAATGTGGGACTCTTATTCTGGATGATTTCTCAACTTCAGAAATAAAAAATAAGTAGGTTTTGCAGAGAGGAAGATTCCATACGTACTGAACGTGATGTCTTCGTTGTTACATTCACATTTTCCCCCTTCTGCTTTCAGAAAAAGTACTAATTTTAAGATACAGGCATAACAGGCATTCCAATAGCATTTTCTCCTGTCTGAAAAACCATAAGTCATGGTAAATATTGACATTCATCACCATCTTGCACGTCTCTACTGGAGACTAGGACAGTCAACAGTTGACGTGACTGTGATATTGAAAACAGTAAATGGTAAAACTGAATACATACCGAATCTGAAGACAAAAAGATGTGAAAGGGTAACAGGTCTGCACAATTAAGAAAAAGCCCTTCATCTCTGTGGTCATGGAGAATGGCTAAGATTCTATGCTCTCCCCACCCCCCCACCCCCCCCAATCCTTCTTACTCCAGGAATCAAAAGGTAACTTATTTGATGTAGCTTAACTTGGACTTTAACACAGTTTCAGAAGTTTAGCCTTCCTGTCTGTTTACTCCACCAAGGAAATGTTTTCCACTTAAGCAGCAGATTAATCTAATTAAATTAATTTAATCCATTCTATATCCCTAAGGTAGAAAGCAACCACATTTTCATTTATTTATGGGTTATTTTTCCTAGATTCCGAAACTAGTGGCAAAAAAATTGTAGTGGAATTAATTTTGAAGACACATCTGATTTAGGTTACCCCTTGCAGTAAAACCGTCCCCTTTCCATGGTTAAGGCTGCTTCCCTGATACCTCCCATCTGCAAGGGAAAGTGACTACATTTTTTCCTTTTTAAGGGAAAGTGTTGTTTCCAGAAATCTCTCTCTTCTTCATAATGGGATTATAAAAAAATAATTTTGGAACTGTCAGGAATACTTCCTTTTTGAGGACTCTCACAAACTTTTGGACATGTTTCCCTGTCTAAAAGTCCGCAATGTACTATAACTAAATTAATATTGGTAAGGATTTTCTGTTCCTTTTAGAAAGGAAACAAAATATGTGCTGAGTTACACTCTGAAACTGGGTTAGCATTATGCCAATTATAAATACTTCCGCTGTGATTATTGACACGGGTAACTGTGGTTCGTTTGGATGTCCCGCTGCTTTTCCTCATATCATTTAGATAATGCTCCAGTCTCCTCAGTTGTTTCGGGGTTTTTTTGGTCGCAGATTGCCTGTAGAAAGGCGTGAAGCCAATTTAGATGTTAGATTACCCTCAAATCATCACAAAAATCAAAATACAGTGTTAAAAGCATAGAGCTGTTCTTTTTAAGGTTTCTAGCTGAGACCACTGCTTAAACTAAAAAGAGAAAACCTCTCTTAGTTTGTGTGTTGCTATTTGTGAGTCTCCCAGAAAGGTTTCAATTAATTCAGAATTAACTGAATAAATTAACAAGGCTTGAACTCTCTGTTAGGTCAATTCCAGCTTTAAGTAATTTGACCAAGTACAGTTGTTTTAATCCTCCTAAAATCTTCTCCAATAATCAACACAGAAATGGGCATCCTTTCTGCATTTCAATTTATTACCCTTGGGGTAATGCAATATAAGGGAAATCTTTAGACTCTTCTATTGAAAGCACTGTTTTGCGTGGCCCTTACTCGTGGTAAAACAGGTTGGTGGAACCTGACTTGAAGTAATGGCTCTAGACACGGTTTGGAAACTCCAGGGCTTGCTTTGCTGACTGTCAGTATCTATCTAATACTTCTGCGGAATGAAGAAAAATTTCCCGTTCACTCACAAGTGTTTTCACTTTGGGTATATCGCGTATCTTAAATTTCAGCTATAAACAATAGAGTTGCAGTCACATTATAATTCATGCGCAAAATATTTGCATTTTTCCATAAATATGTTTCAAATTTCATCTTGTGCACTTCAGTCTGGAGGGTATCTATATTCTCTAGATCTCATTTTAAATTGAAAATATGCACATTTTCATTTTTATACAGCCTAGCTGTTTGCCCACACCAACATTCATACTCAGATCAGCTGAAGTAATTTGTCAATTTACATTAAACCCATTATTTGTAGTTCATTTGTTTTTAAAGGAATAAACCAGCTTTTTTCAAATGTTTCTTAAAAGATATTTTTTAAAAAGTGCCAATTTTGTTTTTCAAGCCCCTAAATGATTTTACAGTAGTCCTTATTTGATGAAAAAGTAAAAAAATAGTTTCTTACGTGTAATTAAATATTACATACTTCCACCATTTTCCATGGAAAAAACCCACCTTTGCTGGAAAATACTGCACTTCAGTTGCATTCTCACTTGAGAACAACTTTCGTCTCAACATGAACGCTGTTCGCAATTCACTTCAAATACTCTGAAACAGAAAGTAACAAAAAAACCCAAACATTCTGATCCTGTTAGGGTTAACAACAATTTACAGCATTTTGAAAGTTAAGAAAACTTTCAGTTTGAAACAATGACTGCATTATTTTTCTGACTTTTCAAAATGTGACATTTGATGTCAATGATTTGGTTACTAACAGCGATGCTTTTGCATCTGTAAATCAGAAAATAATCCTTGCTTTTAGAAGAATAACAATTAAAATACTGAAAAAGCAAATTTAAAGTTGCATATTTCTTTTGTATAGTTATTAGTCACTGCTAACAAGCATTCCTTCAACTATAAATTGACAATTACAACATAGTAATGAAATTGTCGTCTTTCGTCCAAAAGATCCTGTATAATTCTGTGAATTTAAAAAAAAATATATTGTTTTTGGTTGTTTTTTTTAATGCAGACCAAAATACTTCATTCAATCATTTGCTGATTCGCAGATGTACCTCACCTACACTATCCTGTATCACCACTCAGCTATTATACAGTTGGCAAAGACTTTCTCTTATCAACTCTCTTGTCCAGTTGCCAAAGATATAAGCAAATGAAATGCCTTTAATGTCAGTGGAGCGTAACTCCAGTGCCTGTTGGAAAGAGCCACAGCAGCAGTTTCAGATGTGTGAACATTAAACAAGGATGCCAAATACATTTTGTGCTGTTGACAAGAAATAAATTAGAAACAAGAGTCCAGAGGTGTGAACCGGTACAGTTTGTACTTTAGCAACATTTTTCCTGTTAGAAATTGTATATTAATAGTACATATCTTACTGTTTTAATAAAAATCTCTGAAAAACGCCCCTCAGCTAGAAAAGCCAAAGAAATGGGAACGTACATGGAAGAGATACTACCTTTTTTCAGACCAGTGCAGCCCTTTTTACTCTGTCTGAAGAAGCTCCAAAGAACCCAAGAGGGTTGAGTGATTACTCATTCCCGAGAGGATTGCAGGATCAGGGCTTTCTTGATAAGCAATACTTACTCAAAGCTCTTTTTTAAATACATTTGCAACACCAGAATTTCACTACAGAGAAGTAGGAAGAGGACCCTAATTTGCTTTATTTATGTAAAAAAAAAGCGTGTAAGTGGACATGCGTATCTTAATTTCATGCCATCAGCTCTTCCATTTACTTTGTATGCTTTCTTACTCTCAGACAACAAATAGGTGTTACCTGAATAAAAAAGGTCATCCAAATAATTCAGTGGTGAGCAAATTCCCTCCTCTGCTAAACCTACAAGAGAAAACGATACCTGTTTCCCTGGCTTAGCTGTCTTGCCAGATTTCTCCACATGGGTTGCCAAGGAAGGTAAGAAGCCACGTAGAGCTGAAATGAACTGGGGGCAAGTGTACTGACACGCTGCCAGTGAGGGGGCCTTGGGACCCCGTCCTTCCCAGCGATCAGATTAGCGGCTTTGGATCAGAAACTCTGCAGAGGTGATGCGGCACCTGCCAAAGCCACTTTTCAGGAAATAATTTTGTTATCATTCTTCTCTCTCTCTCTCTCTGCAATAGAGTAAGATAAGGAGGAGGACCCAATACAAACAGTCATCTCCATTTTCTACAGTCCCAGGACGATGACTAATCAGCATTGTCAGCCTTAGGCACGCACAAAGATTGAGACTGGCTTAAACTGAAACACATTATACAAAAGTCCAAGACAAGAATTTTGTTTTTCTTGTCCTCAGTTGGATTTTACATTTGCAAATCTTTCTCCAAAGACAGAAGTTTGTTTGTTTAAATAAAAAGCTGGGACTTTTTCCACTTAACAAGGAGACTCAGAAATATGGCTTTAAAGGGGGAGGGGGGAGGGGAAATCCCCACTAAATGCATATCACAGGAGTGGTAACAAGTATAATTCTTGTGCAGTAGTCTTCCTAAATTTCTTTGAATATCCCAGAGGGCAGGGTATCACATCTGATATTTCAACATTTCTAGAAAGCTACCTTCACACTGCACATTTAAATTTGGTTTTAGAAGCAGTACAAGCTTCATCCTGTTTCAGTCTGCTGAGTAATATTTCCAAAACAGAGGATGAAAAACACAAAGGACATATCAGCTTAGGTTCTTATTCCTGTGCCTAAACTAGCGAAGATCTTCATGGTAATTTATGGAGTTTATCAAACAATAATTTCATAGAATCATAGAATGGTTTAGTTTAGAAAGGACCTTGAAGATCATTGAGTTCCAACCCCACTGCTATAGGCAGGGACACCTCCCACTAGACCAGGCTGCCCAAGGCCATGTCCAACCTGGCCTTGAACACCTCCAGGGATGGGGCCTCAACAACCTCTCTGGGCAACGTGTTCCAGTGCCTCACCACCCTCAAAGTG
>VUYV01000234.1:359402-500266 GCA_008711295.1 Anarhynchus alexandrinus | reverse complement strand
TCAATCAGCACACCCAGGTCCTTCTCCTCAGGGCTGCTCTCCAGCCATTCCCCACCGAGCCTGTATTTGTGCTTGGGATTGCCCCGACCCAGATGTAAGACCTTGCACTTGGCCTTGTTGAAGTTCATGAGGTTGACTTGGGCCCACCTCTCCAGCCTGTCCAGGTCTCTCTGGATGGCATTTCAGTTTACATATGGTACCACTTATTTTTGAACATCTCAGCTAGCGCTTTTTTTCAGTTGACCATGAGCCCTGTGCAGGATGTTATCCACTCTACCTAAAATATGGTGGGTTATGGTGACAGTGCTCACTACACACTACCACTGTCACCAATTCAGTCACAAGGAGCAGCTGTCCACCACCCGAACTGTTCTCCAGCATAACAGTGACTGGGAAGCAGGAGAGCTGGGCATGCCACCACCCAGTGGAGGAGGTAACGCTCCTGTGCATCCTTGGAAGTCTCCTTTTATCATGGTGCAGAAGCAGCAGACTCAGACTTTTTTTCTTTTAAATCAACCATTTTTAGTTACTGTCTACTGTTTGAGTCAAGCCCACCCAAAGGGCAGTAAGTACTGAAATGGCAGCAGACCTTTCTGGATGAGGATGGCAGTTTTGTAAGCAAAGACTATCTTAACCTGATGCAAAAGCAGAGAATAGACTCACTGTCACAAGGGCTTCCATGCTGTAGAGCCAGCACTTCTTCTGTAACACACAGTCTTCAATATCATATTGCTATTTACAGAAGAAGAGGGTTTGAAGACAATACCTAAATTATTTCCAAATTTTAAAAAAGACATTTAAAACAGATTTTTCTTATGTTTTCCTACTCTATCACATTACCTAAGAGATCACAACAACTGGAAGTGGAAGTGCAACTACCTGAAGTGCACAGAGCCTAAAGAATACATTCTAAAAAGTTATAGATAGATACACTAAGGAAGGGATGGGGCAGCAATCATTCCTAGGTGCTGGTCCCCTGATACGCAAAGGCTTCTTTCCATTGTGTCACAGTAAAGCAACCTTGAAGTGACCCAAGTTTATAACCATACAATTTCAAGGGTGCTTTACGTTCCCAGAGCTAACCAGTATAAAAGAGGGTTATAGTGCAAATAAGAACCAAAGCCCCAGAGTTCTTCAGTATTATGGCTTTACATTTCTTGTTCCTTCTATTTTTGAAATACAGCACGTATTATTATAGATAGTTATATCTGCATATTACAAGCAATTACTGGGCAAAGTGCTTTTCTTTGTCAAAGTCATTGGCAAAACTTACATTATCTTCAGAGCAAACAAGCTGCGATCAGATCACTGTGTACACTGTGAAAGTGAAGCGTGCTGTAAAAAAAGGAAGATGGAAACCGCATTAATTTACAACATGTGCTCTTAAGAAAAAAAAAGAGCACAACTCAAAGATTCATATTAATATAATGAAATCTGACTTTCCTTCAAAGAACATATTAAAAACTTGACACGTCAATCCTTGGCACTAAAATTTGGTAAAAAGCTTAATTTATCTCAGCTGTAATTCATACTGTCATGGACTCTCTAAGGCTTATTGTCATGTTACTGAAACACGCACATCGCCCAGAACCTTACAGCATCTTTGAGCACCGCACAACTGACTACAAGGAGGTTATTAGCAAATGCCGTGACACAAGGTACATGTGCCCCTATCTAATTCTTCTAGGAAGCTTTTACAGTTCCTGAGCAGCCTAAGAACGTTGCCTGATGCTGCTGACCCAGGGGAAGACATCTCACACCATCAAAGTGTAGTTTTTCAGACTCTAAAGTCTTTTTATTTAAGGTACAAATTATAACTTTCAGGGGGATACTTGAATCACAGATAGTATAGAAGACTTTACAGCTATCTCGGTTTGAAAATAGTGCTTCGCTCAGAAGGTTTATAGCCTATTAAGACAGTATGTTTTTCCTTGTATTATCCCCTCCTGTGCAGTACTAATTTCATTTTAACACTATGATTTGAACACCACACATACAATTAGTTTCTATCAAGAATGAAAGCTCTTTCACTCAAGGTCAAATTATAAGAAGTCTATGAAGCAGGATGAACTGATGATTTCAGATCAAGTAAAACTAGTCAGAGCTCTATTGTTTCAGATTTGTTTCTAATAATTCTAAGAAAAGTCTCATTTGAGCCAATCTAGAGATTTAATGTATTTTTTAAAAAACTAGTTAATTTTTCTGCTATTAATGTGATTCCTCCACACATACTGAAATTCAGTTTTAGCCAAATTAGCAACAGCTATCTCCACAGATAATTAGAAAATATAACGAAGCACTGTTTTAGAACTTCACCAAAGAGCTCTTAGTTAGTTCAGGAAAATTAAACAGGAGTGATGTAACTAGTGTGGCATAAAGCACTCTAAGAGACTATTAAGGATCTTTTGTTTGTTTTTTTTCTTTCAAATGTCGGCTACAACAAAAGCTCAAGTAAACCCATACCTGTGGTGACAGCAGACCTCTCCGGCTTATTCTATTTGTCAGCTAGTCACTCCTTTAGAAGAGTAAAGACAGCTTTCCATGAAAGCTTCTTATTTCTTATTTTAGAAATCACTAAGTTCATAAATCACCACAGTGGTTTTAGAAAACAGTCATTTGTGTATACATCATTCTACAGCATTTAAATTTTCCTGAATGAACTGTGCATCGTCTCCAGTTTTAATGTTTGTCATACGTCACCTCTTACCTCCAGCAAGCTGAAAGGCTTGATCACCCTGTCTTCCTCTCAATACTTGTATCTTTAAGTTTTAAAGATATGTCTCTAACGTTTAGGTTATCTTCCTGAGGAAGGGGAGTATATGCATAAGATACAAATTCACGTAGATAAATTCAGTACTTCAATAGATTTGAAGACAGAAGAAAAAAATCTCTGTAAGGCCAACAGATGCGGTTGGGAAAGTCAGGCAGGTTTCTTCCGGTCTTTAATAGATGCAACGGATTAAAAGGCAAATGTGAGGTAAAAGAGCCAAGACAAAGCTGAGACAAATACAAGGTGGGACTTTTCTGAGTAAAGCTAAAGCGTTTGGTACCTGTGAAGCAGAGGAGATTTTAGGAGAGGACAGTGGAGGCAGAAGGGAGAAGAGTGAGAGGAAAAAAAGGGAGAAAAGGTAGCACGCACAATGCAGGGGTACCAGTGGGAGGAAGGGAAGGGAAGATTACAATGGACTGTAAACCCAGGCTGGATCAGTTGTATCAAATATCTACATCTATAACACACTGATTTATAAAGGCACCTACCTAACTCTAGTTATGTTTATGTTTTAAAGGAAAGCAATGTAAATAAACTAAAAGTCTCTCCAAAACCTGGAAATAGAGAGTATCATCCCTCACCCATCCTTAGAAAGCATTTTCCTCCTGGGGATAAACAAGAGAGTGAGCTTTGTGACATCCTCTGAATCAACAGTTTTTAATGCTTTCTAGTTAAGGTGGATAGGAACGAAGAGAGGATTTTTCATTTCACTGCCAAAGTTTACACCAGCTTTGGCTGAAGGACACCAGCTGGGAATTGATGACTGGAGGACATCTGAGAAAAGATGATGCATACATATCACTCTGAGCTCACTGAGACAGAGGCTTTCCTACACTTACGGATACATTTTAAACCATACAGTAACCATACTATGATTATTAAATTCAGGATATTATTATTTAAGTGAAATAGTTCCTTTGTTTTTGTTGATAGAGATCAATATTCAATATTCCTTTATTTAATTTCTGTTACAGAAAAGTGAGCTGTGTCTATGCCTTGTTATCCACATTTTGAAAACCTTATGAATTGTCCAAATAAGCAAGAGAAAGTTGAAGTACTACATCTCCAGTCAATGGGGGTCCTATTTAGACATATTTTGAAGATTCACTTGCCATAACTGGAGGTGAAGTTCTATTTTGTGGCAATTTTCAATGTTTGTTTTCAGTCTGCAATGAAATGAATGCTAAATTCAAACAAATCTGCAAATAAAAGCAGCCTGGGATTAGGCAGCATGGAATGCAGGTATTTGTCAGCGAATCATTAAATGCTGAAAGTGCTTAGCAGCTCTCGGTATAAAAATTCCATTTTTGTCCTACTTCTCCTGACAAAAGGAGCCGTTCGTTTGATGGTACTCTTTCTTATGCTGCCTTGTGTCAAAAGGTGCTAGAGTTGTGGTTTCATACATTTGGAAGAAGGGGTGCACAAGTAACTTTAAACCAGCCTAAGCATCCTCTCATGCTTGTTCTTCCTGCTGGGCTAACACAGTTCCCTCTGCAGCAAATTGGATCAGCAAATGCATCTGGCCGGGAAAAAAATTCTTTTGCAAGATTTTATTTATTATTTATTTTTAAAGGACAAAGGGAAGCAAGTAGAGGAAAGCATAAGTGAACACTATTAGTAAAGAAATGATCTCAGAAAAAGGTGTTTCAGAAGGAGTATTCTTAGTTTTAGAAATTAATATTTAAATATTACACAGTTACAGGTGTAAGTCTCATTCTAGTCACTGCAGAACCACATCCAGCATCTAATCAGCCCAGCAAATCAAAGAGTTTAAACAGAGCAGACTTATGCCCTGCATGAAAGCAGACAATACCTCCCCCCTTTAGTACCTATAAAATCAGCACCATCAAATTTCAATGTATTAGGAGCTTCCTGGCTTCTGTTCCCCCTTCCTGGCCTTTTAAATGAAGTCTTGAGTTCCTATTGCTGAGTAACTACCTAAAGATCTCAGAACCAGACTAGAAAACTGAATTAAAACAATCCTTATATGCCTAAACAGAGGTCTATAGTGATGCTCCAGATTTTTTTTTGTAAATATCATAACAACTCTGATAGTTTCTTCTTTCAAGCATCCTTTTAACGTATTATTTCCTAGCTATTGTTAACTTGTCTCCTGCCTTTTATAAGGATAAATTCTCAGCAACTTCCAGAGGTAGAAAGAGTTGGAAAAACATAAATAAGACAATCAATACTAGCTATGTTTCAAGATTATTTTCACTTCTTAGTTCATCTTTACTTTCTTCCAATGACTTCAGATGAAAACATGACCATAAGATAACATATACATAACAGTGCATTTGTTAACTGCACTGTTGCTCCAGCAGAAGTCAGAGCAGACAACAGAAATATTCAAAGCAATAATGGTTGTTTTGAGAATTCAATGAATGCAGGTAAAACTGGGATCAAGAGCTTGGAGATTTCCCCTTTTAAACAAAGAAGAATACATTAATGTATCCATGATTCTGTTTTATTCTCATTATGGAAAAGATTCTTGAGCATCTTCTGGGCATAGAAGTAGCAGCTAAAAGTGATAAAACTTAGCAGTAATTATGTGCAAGTTGAATGTAATTGAGGTACAGTAGATTTTCGACAGGAAAACACCTCCCAGGTTTCCCCATTGGGTCAAGCACTGAGAAATGAAAATAAAAATAGCCTTGCTCTTCTGTGATGCACACCATACATAAATCAAATAAGTGCATAAGAGTGATCAGTAAAGCCCTGACCTATGCTGTATTGTGGTGGCTATAGCATCAGTTGATTACCACTGCATCCGAAAACCCAAATCGGACTGGGTCCCTGTAGTTCTGTGTAAAATGCAAATTCGTAATATGAAGAACATATTATGAAGCTCAAGCAGAATTGCTCACCAAGTCCAAATGAGTTAGCTTTTATAACACTTCATGAAGTGTGCTCCTGGAGGTGGGACAACATACCCAAAGTTAAAGCGGAAGAAATGAAGAGAATGGGACTATATAGATGCACTGTGATCTGGCATAGGGCCCTCCTAATCTACCAGTGGACCTCTTTTTTCTGTATGGGGCCCTCACCAATGTGTTCACCCCTGTTAATCAGAACATTCATGATCTATCAACTCAGTAAATTGTATCTGGGAAAAGCCATTAATAAAAAAAAATTGAAGAGATGAACTCAAGGAAATTGTGATCTGTTTGTGGTTATTCCATAAGTAGAAAAGAGAGACTAAAATCATTCAATATACTATTCCTGCTGGATTATTCGCTCTGCTGCACTGAACACTCATAAGCACATTCAACTATTAAATTAGCACTGCTAAGCTGTGCTATTTGTGTTGGCTATTTTTATACACAGCAGGCAATAATCATTGCTTAATGAGAGACTAGGCTTTAACACCAGGTGTGATTTTGTTGTTAGGAGATCTTTTTTTCCTACTTTTCGTAGTTTTCATCCAAACCAGTACCACCTATTTCTGTCCTGAGGGTTGCATGTTGAAGGCCAATTCTAAGCTCAGCATGGTGCGTGGTACTTGATTTGCACTGATTGTCATAAAATGCAACACACAGCATTCTGTGAAGATGTGAAATGAAAGTGTGATTTTTGTTATGATCCTTGCATTAGAGATCACTTCTAATTTGCAGCCTTTTCTCTTATACTTCAACTGTTTTCTTCACGAAGAAAAGCAAAGCTCTGTTTAAAATGTTGGTTTCTCAAAAATCTACCTGTAACAAAGAAATGTATTCACAATATTTACTGTCAGAACACTACACAAGAGAAACAAACATTTTTTCCTATACTAATGACAAATGTTCAGCATATAAAGAGCTTAATTACATGCTATAAATGGCTGACTTTCTGCTTTGCTATTCAGCTATTCAACCAGGAAGAATGTTGTAAAATCTTAACAAAAAACAAGGAAGAAAAACCATAAGTTCTGCACACTTTACAAGAGAAAGCCCAGTTTCGAGACAGTTGTGGGTGGACATAAACTCCTGCTAAAGGCATTTTGGGGCAAAAGACAAATAAACAACCAAAACTACGCATAACTGTGTTTGCCAGATTATTTTTTTTTTAGACTTAATGAACTTAAGTACAACCAGATCGAGCAAAAACATACATTCTTTCCCCCAACAAAACACTAGCAGATCCGGTTCCTTTCATGCAAGGTTTTTAGATTTTTTTTTTAAGTCCAACCTGGAGCAAATACAGAGCAGAGCTCTAAGTATTCCCTTTTATAAAATCCCTTTACCAAAGACAAATATGAAGCAACTTGGTAATATCACTTCGGCTGTAGATTACAACTTTCAAAGTAGTCTAGAGTAGCAATTCTGTAAAATTGACACCAGTTTCAGCTATGTAAAAGAGATTTTTTTAAAAAAATATTTCTGAATTGAAAATCAGTCAGGAAGCTAAAGACTAAAGCCATCAAGGATGTGGGAACACCCTCACACTTACACAACTCATCTTGGTTTTGGAGGAACCTAAGGATAACTTGGACTGCAAATAGGGAACTTCAAAAATACTGAAAAAGGAATTCCAAAACATGGGTATGACTTGAATGTTTGAAAACACTACTCTAAAAAAGCAAATAGGGTTCAAACTTGCAGCTGCTGTACTTCTTCTCAGTTTCCATCTTTAGGATGAAGATAGTATCACTTGACTATTGCAAGGCACTAGAATGCAGAGTATTCACATTTTTGTATTTCCTGTGATACCCACAAACATCATGGAAATGTTAAAAAAATCAGAATTAGTATTTTCTGTCTTCCATGGACCAAAGGGGTTTTTTTTTTGTTATTGGGTTTGTTTTGTTTCTTTAAAGTGGCATTCATTACTGTGACAGCATCAAAAACTCTGCAATTCTCCTGGCCTGCTGCAATCAGTTTTAGAGTACTGACAACATTAGAAATGTGAGAAAACTTACAAATAGTTCTATGGTAACTATTTTATCCAATACTTAGCAAGGTTGGTTAGGGCGCATACTACTAAATATTACTGTGGTTTTCTAAGTAGCGTTTGCAAGATGTGATGGTATAGAAGCCACAGGTTCTGAATTTAATTCCCTGGTGACAATTTGGTCTCATTCTGCACTATGGATCTTTCTAATCTTATGGAAACTGTATTAACATCAGAATCTGTACCTGAATAAGTATTTTTCCTAGTTTACAAATGTAAAGTAAGACAAAGTACTACACCAGTACTACATCAGGAAACCTCAACTTTATCAATTTGCTTCAACAACATACTCTGGTGTACTCTCATAACCGAAGCTCTATGGATTCCTCTTTTTATTGCACACATCTCATAAGAGTGATGTGAAATTAGTAATTACCATCCATGTAGCTCTTAAAGCCCACAGCGAGCTATGCAGAAATACCATTAACAGTCATTTAAATTAACTGTCTTGTTGTGCAATGAAAATTCCACAGCATTCAGAAACAGCAAGTAGAAACAAGATCTCAGGCCAAAAGGAGAAACGTAATCATATGATTGAAAAATATTGGCTATGTGACATTGCAGCATACCTGTTCCCGTACTATCCCCCACAACCACATTTTTAAAGTTTGCTTTTACCTCTTTTAAAGTTTGCTTTTACCTTTTTTAAGTCTTCAGGAAAACCCAGAATTTCTGTAGAGGTACTCATATACTGCATACATTTTGCACCAGGTGGGGGAAAAAACAACACGTTTTGCTTTTTCCCAGCAGCATAAATCATTAAAATCTTTGTGCTGTACTAATAGCACACACTCACCCTCCCAGATAACTGTCACTACTGCAAAAGAGGAAAGTGATCCAACAGTGCCTGCAACACGGCTCCTTCATATCGGTCTGTTGTCCAGCTGAAAGGTATGAGTAAAGTCACATTTGTTGAGCAAACGGTCATGTTTCTCTTCTATATATTGATGTCGGTTCTTTGCAGCACAGATCAATTTACTAATATAGCTGGTTTTGACAAATGGTAGTTTAATGCATAAAGGATTGCTCTCTACCAAACTTTCACCTGCTTATCCAAATTGTACCTATGGCTGATTGAGAATGCCTTCTAGTGCTGTGCATAAATCACCCAGACGTTAGTGAAGAAACATCGTTGTGTCAAAAATAATGCATCTCTTCAGCAACATATTATGTATCTCCATGTATCTGTGAAAATTAAAACAAACAGAATAAACAAATCCTCACTTTTAATTGTACATGTTCTTTCAGGTCTGCACAAAGAAATGACTAATCAGAAGCAACTCATCACCTGGCTTCAGTTTGATTTATGGGGCACTGTTTTTGTTTGTTTTTCTTCCCAGAGAGATGTTGGAATCTCCATCCTTAGATGTTTTTGAGGCTCAGCTAGACAAAGCCACAGCTGAGCTAATCTACCATTGATGGCAGTCCTGCATTGAGCATATGGTTGGACCTTCATAGGTCCCTTCCAGCCAACACTTCTGTGATTCTACATTATGAAATCAGAGTCTCATAGGCGAACTGGAAGTTAACACCACATTTCTTATACTCTCTTTTCTAGTGGAGCATGATATTCCTGTCTAAGCACCCTTGTCCATACTAAGATTTCTCTTTTTGTGTTTGTCAAGGCCACCCTTGTACAAACATTAAGATACTCCCAATCCTCCTTTCACCAACTGCCTGATCCTGGCCTGACTCAAACACAGGCACTTCCCTCAGAAATTAAGCAGAGTTGCTAGGCTGGACCTCTAATGATGATCAACGCTTAAATCCAACTGCCAATTCAGTTGCGCTTCTCTATTATTAACATAGTTGTAGTATGAAGCATGCACACCTGGACAGCTGTGTGCCCCCTATGCATGAGATGCAGCAGCAGGTGCCGTACAAACACCCGGCAAAAAGATGGCCCTTTCGCATCCTTTCCCAGAAGTTCCATGAGTACGAGATTTCTTAAGAAAAAGAAAATAATGATTGCATCATGTATTTCTGACAAAAGTTATTTACTGAGCTGCCATGAGTAGCAGCATTGCAAAAGTTGAGGGAGGGACAAAACCCACATAAGCATAAGGAATTTTCTCTTTTTTTAAGACAAACTCGGCAAAGGAAGGAGGGGACTGTAACAGAAGTAAGTGAATGCAGAATAGCCAGGCTGGCTTGCCCTTTAGAAGCTCAGAGTATTTAAAGTGTGGCAGCTGCATTGATTTCCTATGTCTACCATACTGTATTTCTCCTACACTGACAAGCAGGAGACTGGGCTGATTCATGAGAGTCACTATTTGCATGTTAAGTTTATTGGCTTTCTCTGCTACAGCTTCTGTCAGTAATGCTCAACAAAGATCTTTTCACAATGCATTCTCCCTACTGTGTTCTCCATGTGAAAGATTAAATACCGCAATTATATACAGCCATACATTTATTTCTCTGCCTTTACTACATTCTAATTTTAATGCTTTAGCTATGAAAATTGGGGAAACTAGTGTCCACAATTTTAAGAGAAGTAACATGATTCTGCCTGCGCTGATGCACCTTCTGTCAATATTCCTCTTCTTTGTACTGGAGAACAAGTTCTTGATTTTCTCCTTCCTGTACAAAATGTTGGTTTCCCTCGTGGGAATAATCTCTGAATGGGCTCTTCCTTTCTTCCCTTTGTTTTTTTGTTCTTGTTCCAGTAGGACATATTATACCACTTATGATATAGCACCAGCCAGGCAGTGTCTTCCAGTATAAAAGGTAGAGGGTAGCCTCATGTAAGGCTTGTAAAATGCTTCAAAAGTTAAAAGCTGCAGGGCAAACTTCTCTAATCAGATAAGTCTACATGTCTAATGTACTGTAGATGTTGAACATTACGTCTCTCCGAGGGAAACTACTGGTACTGTCTTGGGCTGTCCCCATGTCATATACAAGTCACCCCAGAGGGGGACTGGACCCAAATCGTAGGAGTCATCAACATGACTAAGGAAATATGAACTACTTGGCATAGGACCACAGGGGGTGGGTATTTTAGCTGTGCCTTGCAACAGGCCAACACTGATGGAAAGCCTTTGAAGACCATGGAAGGGTAATTCCACGTGCACAAGGGTGTCTGAAGCTATCTCTCCCAGGCACAGTGGCAGGCTGCCAGAGTAACGGAGATTCTCTGCTGGCTTTCCAGATTTTTCTTACAACACCAGGCAGTAGAAAACACTTTTATGAGGTCTCAGCTTACTCAGCTCCTTCAAGGAGGCTGTTGCCTATATGACTGTGGGGCTCTGTGACTACGGTGTAGGCTTGACTTGCTCCCTGGTTCTGTAAGAAGTTTTTTACTCATATAACTTGCTTCTCTGTTTTTGTATTGCCAGTAACATACGCTCACAAACATTAGGTCTGACTCCTGACTTCTTCTTAACCATTGCCAAGGCAAAGGGCATAAATAGATCTTCTATGGCAAGCTTTTGTGACCCTTTTTCTGTCAGCCCAACAACATGTTGATGGAAGTCACGCAAATGTTCAAATGTATGTTTATTGTACTTGCTTCTTTGTAGGACAGGAGCTCCTAGTAGATCTTTTTCACATATTGCATTTTCAAATTTTTCCTAATTTTTGTTTCAGTGTTAGTTTTGTTCATAAGCATCCTCATTTTCCTCCCTATGTGAAACAAAACATCTATGTCTTATACGCTTATTGCATAGTAACATTGTACAGTGCTAAAAATTCTTTTTGAATCAGTTAAGTACGAGTTTCACTCAATTTTTTGTGGCTGAATTTCGTTTCTTGAACTACTGCTTGTATCAACATTTCCAGCAATTTAAATTACCTAACTGGTTGATAGCTACTGCTGCTATCTGTCATTTGAAGTATCTAAGGCACTACAAAGGGCTAGTAAAGATTAAAAACATTTCCTATAGCAAACCGTTCTAAGTGAAAGCAACTGTGAGTTAAATAATCAAATGCTCTACTTCATTAAGTTCTTCATAGAATTAATTTTATAACTTAAAAATTTATTCTTTCAACAAAATAAAAAAGCAAATCAATAGAAATGTGTTATGCATGTGATTATAACAATGGTATTCAGCTGCCTAAACATGTGCATCTAATGCTCTTTTAGATCCTCTAAGGTGTGTAAGACATGGATATTGGGACAGCATGCATGGTTGAGGGCCTCCAACCTTTTGAAGCAGCACTTGAGGTCCAGGTGTAATTGTGTAGTGCTTCAAAGGCAGTGCTAGACCAATGTGATTTGCCAGCTGAATCACTCCCTAAAAATCAAATTGCTTTTAAAAGTATACGTATAACAGACAACTTTACAATTTGGAAATAAATAAAATATTCTACAAACATAATTAAAATTCCAAAATTTTAAAATTTTAACCTAGCTTATGACAGAAAACAACTGAAACCTCTCAATATTCCTTCACAGAACAAAAATCCCACATTTGGCTCTCCCTGTCACTATATTTATATTATTATACTGCCTAAGATAGAGTCATTAAAGAAGCACAGACTGTAGACTGAGATTCCTGTCTCTGTCACCAAATCATAGCTTTTTAAATCACTCTCCTTACAAAATGCTTAAAACTCCCGTGTTAAATCCCCATCTTTCACTCATTTGACATTATAATACATAAAGATTTATGTTAATAAAAAAATGATTACATATTCATGGATTTGTAGTGTTAGAGATGCAAAAAACTTCAGAAGCTTTTAGAAGAGTACACAGTAATGTCTGTGATTTCTCTGTCCATTGCACATGACTTTCCTTTTTGGCAATATTAGAATTTTTTAGTGATTATGGCAGGTTATCGTTACTTAGTGACATTTGTGGGTTTATTCAACCAGCTTAACACAATCTGACTGCTAAAAAAGTTGCAGACAGTAAGTAGTTTCAAATGGCTTTAAAGCTAGATGCAGACACATAACACAATAGGACTATCAACTCCTCTATTCATTGTGGCTCTTAATAAGACTTAATTAATTTAATAAAAAGATTAAAAAACTTAGTCTGAAATATTACCAATCCCCAAATAACATCGAACTAATGCTAATTATTTGAACTTTAGATCTCCAGTTTCCCGCTGAGACAGATCATGACTTTGGATGGCATAAGAACAATAGAAGCAGCATTGAAGTCACTCAAGTATAAAAAGTATGAGATCAGAATCAGTCCATTTATCTAGAAACATTGAAAAGAAACTTTCAGTTTAAGAATTTCAATTTAAGAAGTCTTTTACTCCTCCCATGAACAAACAACAAGGAGGTGATTGGTGACAGCCAGCATGGCTTCACCAAGGGCAGATCATGCCTGACTAATTTGGTAGCCTTCTACGAAGGGGTCACAGTGGCGGTGGACAAGGGAAGATCGACTGATGTCATCTACTTGGACTTGTGCAAAGCATTTGACACTGTCCCACACGATATCCTGGTCTCTTAATTGAAGGGACATGGATTTGACAAATGGACCACTCGATGGATAAAGAACTGGCTGGACGGTCGCACTCAAAGAGTTGAGGTCAACGGCTTGATGTCCAAGTGGAGACCAGTGACAAGTGGCGTTCCTCAGGGGTCAGTGCTGGGACCTGTACTGTTCAACATCTTTGTCGGCGACATGGACAGTGGGGTCGTGTGCACCCTCAGCAAGTTTGCCAATGATACCAAACTGTTTGGCGAGGTAGACATGCTGGAGGGGAAGGATGGCATCCAGAGGGACCTGGACAGGCTGGAGAGGTGGGCTCAAGCCAACCTCATGAACTTCAACAAGGCCAAGTGCAAGGTCTTACATCTGGGTCGGGGCAATCCCAAGCACAAAATACAGGCTGGGTGGGGAATGGCTGGAGAGCAGCACTGAGGAGAAGGACCTGGGTGTGCTGATCGACGAGAAGCTCAACATGAGCCAGCAATGTGCGATCGCAGCCCAGAAGGCCAACCGCATCCTGGGCTGCATCAAAAGAAGTGTGGCCAGCAGGGCGAGGGAGGTGATTCTGCCCCTCTACTCCACTCTCGTGAGACCCCACCTGGAGTACTGCGTCCAGCTCTGGAGTCCCCAACATAAGAAGGACATGGACCTGTTGGAGCGTGTCCAGAGGAGGGCCACGAGGATGATCCGAGGGCTGGAGCACCTCTCCTATGAGGAGAGGCTGAAGGAGTTGGGGTTGTTCAGCCTGGAGAAGAGAAGGCTCCGCGGAGATCTTATTGCGGCCTTCCAGTACCTAAAGGGGGCCTACAGGAGAGCTGGGGAAGGACTTTTTACAAGGGCATGTAGTGATAGGACGAGGGGGAATGGCTTGAAACTGGAAGAGGGCAGGTTTAGATTGAACATTAGGAAGAAGTTTTTCACCACTTTGAGGGTGGTGAGGCACTGGAACAGGTTGCCCAGAGAGGTTGTTGAGGCCCCATCCCTGGAGGTGTTCAAGGGACAGCAATAAAAAAACCCCTCTGAATCCATTTATAATTTACAGAAAAAAAAATCATATTAGCATTGCATAAGAGAAGCATACTGCCTCTAAAAATCACAAGTTTATTCAAGATCATGCAAAACTCATCTTAAGGACTGATGTACTGAAGCACTGGAATTTATTTTATATAAATTTGTTGTTGTTTTTAAGACATATTTTAGTAGTGCTGTAATAATTAATGGTTATATTGTAACTAGATAGCCTATGAACAGAGCCAGGCTCAAGTTTCCTACCAGAAACACTGCAAGAAATACATTGTATATAAATTTCCTCTGCTTAACAGTCCTTAAGATCTCAAAAAAGATACAGGGATTCTATGCTACGTGGATCACTAACATGATCAATTGCATTATAAGTGAAAACTTCATTGTTATTTTTGATTCTTCATCTTTTAGATTAATGTGAATTAAAAGCTTATTAAATCTTCTGCATTTGTTACGTTTTCAGTAAGTGCAAAATTCTCACTGGCATTACACTAATGAAGTACACTTAAAGTCAGCTGGTATAAATTGTGAGTGTGGCACATAATGATTTGACTCAAATACATCATGAGATTTAAATTCAGGGGAAATTCTATAATAGCCCTTTCTACATTTTTAATCAATTTATTCCAAGCCATTTTTTCTGTCAATTGCTAAGTTGCAGCTTAATTTAAAAGGATCAAATTTTCATTAGTTTTTGAAAACTTATCCAAACAGGGATTTTATATAAACAAGTCAAGTCTTGTTGCCTTCCTTCTTAGTTGTCTTCCTTCTTAGTAAAGTTCATAAAGATTCACATCAATTTCCATCAAATAAAATTGTCACAGTAGCAACTCTGTGCTTCTCTCTTTTTGAACATGTAAGTTCACGAATAATAGCTTTTGTTACCAGAAACACTTGCTGTTTATATCCAAAACAAATCTGCGCAGTCTGATTTACTTCTAAAGCAAGGGCCAATTGGTAAAAATAGAAGAAAGTAGGGATACAGACCACCAAGTAATTTCACCCACAGAAATAACCCTGCAGTCATGAAGGAAAGAAACCTCAGACATCGCACATGTACTTGCAGAATAGCGTGATGTTTATGTCAGCGTACATTTTTTTACATGGCAGAGATGGCTAAATGCTGACAAGTTGCCTAACAGCAGCAGCAAAACGATGAAGATAATGAAGAAAAGTAGATGCAGTCATTAGTTTTTTCTATTTATGCCAGGAAAACTTGCCCATTTCCCTTGAGAAATAAGAGTCATAGGCTACGTCTACACTGCAGTCAGAAGCATGACGACAGCGAATGTACCCTTAACCCAGGATAAATTGAAGACATCTAGCTCAGGTATTAGCAAGAGAAAAAAGCACCACATAAATACATGCCCTAATTATCCTGAGTCCTGGCTGGAACCTTCTTATTGATATCTGGACTGACTAACTGGGTTAAAGCAAGGCTTAAGTGTTTTCTCTGTTCCATCAAAACCAGCAGGGCTACTTTAAATTAGAATCCTGCTCTGAACTAGAAATAGCTTTTCAGTGCTAAATATTAAAATATTCTGGCCAGGCTGCTTGACTCCAAATGTTGCCTCCTTGCCTGTAGGAAAGTCTACTCAGCTGGAGAGCAGAGTACAAGCATCAGGGCCTGGAGGCTAACGACGCCAAAGTAGGGAAATGGGCAGAGCCCTGGGGTCAACCCAGTTGTGATTTTTTCTCCCTAGAACTGCAGGGAAAAAGAGAACCACATTGCAGCTGCACATCAACATCTGTCTCAGCAAACACAGCAGATTCTAGCAGAAAAGAATTTGCCCTTGTAACAAGTGAGATACGACAGCCTCTATTCACGCTTTCAATTAAATGCTCTTATTATATGACTGGTGATCATAGCTCCTCACAAGAAATGTTCTTCTATTGTTTGCAAACCTGAATTTAAATATTCTATCCACCAGAAAATAATAACACACCTTTGTAGCAGACTAGAAACCTGCCTATCAGCTTAAAAGGAGACGGCAGTTGTACCCACTCAAGGGAATGTCACCAACAATTTAGTATCATACAGCTCATAAATCACTTCAGGCTAAAATAGGCCTGCACTAGTCCTCTAGGCAGATGATGCAGAAACATCAATACTGAAGGTTTGGAAATTCCTATTTAAGCCTGGTGATGGAAAATTATGCGTCTCCTCACCTACTTCATTCTCCTGGTAGGTGACCACCTCAAGGGAAAACAACCTACTCTACTTTCTCCCAGATCCCTCCCAAATCACAAAATCAACACCGGTCTTCTTGAAGGGGGACAACTTCAACTGAAGTAATCTGCTTTCATCTGGAATGGGAATAACATTCTTCCTGAAGGAAGATTTAGCCGCCATTCAACATGAGAGCTTTCATATGACCAGGAACTGAAATCCTGCCACTAAACGGCTAGAATACACCACTGGAAAGAGAAAGTGTCCCTGTTACATTAGCATGCTTGAACTGCCAGCAAGTTTTTTCAATTAATACTGTCACTTTGCCAAACACTCATGAAATTTGGCAGAAAACGTTGATTCACAAATCTCATGTGAAATTTGTCCCTGGAAAACACAACGTGTAATAGCAGTCATGACGAAAAAAGCTAAAATACACAGAGGTCTCAGCACTGATCAATGATAGCCAGCAGAAAATAATCCAGAGACGGTATAAACTATTAAGCACATTAAGCTCAAAATGAGATTACTTTGGTGATCTGGTAAACTTAGAGTATCCTAAAGCAGAAAGAGCATGCAAATAGACATTGATTTTGTTGCTTGTTAAGCACTGAACTAGTCTTTCTAGTTTATTAGGCCAAAAAAGCATTCTGTTTGCTTATCTCAGGAGTCCGAAGAGATATTAAAGTTAGTGGCCAATCACACACACACACACACATAAGCAGCAAAAAAGCAAACACCAAATTAAGTGTTTAGAAAATTACTCTGTCTTCAACCAACATTTTGACAAGGAAAAGCAGTACAAGAAGGATGAGAGGCCCAGACAAGCATGGGATGACCACAGTATATGAAACACCACTGGCATGTTCTGATAGCCAGAGCATTTCACTCTAATAATATTGAGAAAACAAAATTTAACAAGTGACATCCAGTAAATACATAATCAGAGAATGCTTAAGTGACTTGGGATTTGGAAGGCAGTTACTTAAGGAATAAGTTAACTGTTTATGTAGTTAAGTTAAAAAGACATTAAGAAGAGGGTGTAGAATGACTTGCTAGATGTCTTTGATAATAATCCAGCAGGTACCACACAAATAGTTTTGCTAGTATTGGCAAAACTAAATAAACCCTGAGGAGAAGTATGATTGGAAAAAGCAAACCTTGTGGTGTAAAATAAACATGCATGTCAAAATCAAGTACCAAGTTCACTCAGATTCCTGACAGAAGTCTATAGCAATGAATTGGCAGCCTTACTGTTTATACTGCTCTAACTCATGTGTTACTTTAAAGGAAATTTTCTTCAGCTAATGCTGAGACCTTGAGGCAGGAAGGTCTCTATCTTACTGACATTCAGCTGTAGGAAGCGTGGCAGCTCATCCATTGTATAGCTCATCCCATCCTCTATTCCTCCACTAAGGTCTAGGGGATAAAACAGATTATGATTCACCAAAGCAAGGGTTTGGTTTTGTTTTGTTTTTGGTTTTGGTTTTTTTTTTCTTATAGTTGATTTGGACTATAAAAACAAAAACAGGAGAAAAAACTTTGAACACAGAGTTCAGAATTCTAATTTTAAAATATACTAGAAATACAAAAAAATTAATTCCCAGTGACACAAAGTTTGGATTTATATGCCAACCTGCAGTAACTAATCCATACCAAGACAGCAGGGGCAACAGCTGAAGGTAAGGGAGGAAATAACACATTCTTACTTTCAGCCTTCCCACAGACTTACGATTTTCAAGTCTTGTCCTGATCTGGATTTTCAAAAATCTTCTCCTGACACATTTGCTTCATGTTATTCAGATACTAATTACAGGCTTTAAAGTTTTTTGAAACAATGGAGGGTTTCCTTTATAAATTAGTATAAATGCTAGAAATTTTACAATATTTGCTGGGATTCCTGAATGAAAGCAAGTCTCAGACACAGAAATAAAATAGACATCCGTGAAAGGTTACATGAGCCAAGGCTACGTTGGATGAGCAAAGTATTTCCACTGGCTTCGGTAGAACTACATTTAGCCAAATCAGAGGAAGGGGAAAAAAAAAAATCACAAAGTCAGGCAAGCTGCCTCCTCATCTCCCGCTGTGCAGGCAGACAAAGATCAGTGTGACAAATAGCATCCTTCCTAATACAGTTATTATGTCTGGTAGGTGACTCACTCTCTCTCTTCTAAGCCATACTAGTAATACCAGTGTAAATTATTGACTAAACCACATTTGCTGAGACTTACTTGGATGTCGATAGTATTGAAAGGAAATTAGAAAAAGATATCCATGTAGCCCTTGATGGTTGTGAGTAATTTTTCTGGATCAAAATTACATATAGTTGTGGTATGGTTTACATCCAGGATGTGGTTTAGCTGTGTCTGGAAATCTAAATTAAAAAGACAGTCTAAAAGCACCCAACAAAATTTGAGAATGTTAAAAGTACTATATGTTTGACAGAATGAATTTTTCCTAGTTAGTGTTATTGACTTCTTTTACCAAGGAAATCTGTCTGCGTTGCATGAATATGATTTACTTTCAGAAAGTTCTGATTAGTTGTGTATCTCATGCTCTTGACTAAGTTAAAATTTCTTAAAATACTTGATAGCTGCTATGAAGAGATTCACCCTGGATATTGGACAACAGTGGAAATTGCTGCATAAAGATTACATTAATTGTAGAATCATCAGGCATTAATTCTACCAGCTACTCAAGAGGCCAGTATTTCTCCTTTGTGATTAGGGAAGGACAGTGGAGGTTGCCAAGCTTATCAGCAAGTCAAAAACCAAATTGGGACTAGAATTTGAGGACCATGACTTCCAATCAGCTGGAAATTTCCACAGGATTCGATAACGATGATTATACAAAAAAATCTACACATCATACATTCCTAACAAGAAAATAGAGCAGAAAACACCCCACTTGCCTTCCCTACATTGTCTACATAGGTACTAATGAAGTTTCTCAATGACGCTTACTTTTTGCGAGTGGGGAGTGTTGCATTTTTTTAGGTCCATACTGAAGGACCAGAGGATTCTAGCTTAACGTATTCTTTAAACTCGTCAACATGTCTTACAGAAGGAAGCTTTCCCAACAAATGCAGAAGACTCATATCCTAAAGGAGGAGTTACTGTTTGCCGTTATGCCTCTCCATTAATTTAATAACTTTTTTTTAATAAAAACGTTGTGTGAGAGGAAAAGACAGTCTGTTAAATGACAGACATTCATTCTTTCCCGTCTTCTTGGTGTCTTTAAATGAAGTTCTTACACGAGCTCAGTACAAGTTTTAGTCCTGAATGAAATAACAGCAGTTTATATGCTTAAGCAGTAAAAGGCCAATCAAAGGCTCCTCTGGAAGACAGAACAATTTTTTCACTCAAGACTTCTTTTTGATCCACATGGGTAATTCTCAAAGTGTTATGTTAAGAAACCATTATGCTAAGAGGCCCAGCATTAAGAATCCTGAGCTTAAACTGTCGCTTTATGAAGCGGATTTATGCCTTATGACAGTAATTGCTCACACCAAAGGAGCGAGCTGGTGCACCAGCCAAGCACAAAGCAGAATATGGGGAGAACAGAGAGTTATTGCTATTAGATGAGTTTAGGGACCTGATAACGTCTGGTTTTTACAACTAGAAAATTACTTTTCATTTAAATAAAAAACAATGCGTACTAAACACAACCAGGCACGTTTTTTTTTGTCTAAATGAACATAAATGTTGGCATTTTCGTTCAGCTTTGTTTTTTAAAGTAACTTGAATCACAATAAGCATGGTGTACTTGTTTCTCTGTGCTTGACTTTGTATTGCTTTAAATGAACTAGTTAAATCTTAATTTAAGCTATTCTGTGTTTCTTGAGTTCATGTGCTCATTATAAAAGAGCTAAAAAGAAAAAAGCTAATATAAAAGCGAGGCAAAGTAAAACATCTGTGAGAAGGAAAGTAAATCTTGTGCCTGTAAATTGCTTGGCTGGGATCTCTGTAAAAGGTAAAGACCAACTCTCTGCACCCAGGAAGTCAATTTAGAAATTTTACTATGGGCTATTAAACAGGGAAGACTAGAAATGTTTCCTGGTTGCAAAACTACATATTAACCAAACCAAAACAAACAAAAAAAAAAGGTCCTATCTCCCTTTTCTCTCTCTTTCCCTATCCCATTTTAGATTTAAAAAGCTTTTCATAGTGTTGCACTATGCCTTCCCTCAGAAAACGGAACAAGCAAAAAATAAAGCAGCTCCATAAAGTATACTTTGTCTGATGTGTTTTTCGGGTTTTGCTCTGCCAGTAAATTCAAGCATGATCTGAATGGTAACAGCAAGTATATGGACAATGAGTAATAGCATGACATAGCTAATTAATGCTATTTCAATCCAGACTGTTTAAACAATCAAGCCTAATTGTGCTAAACAGTGTGATGGTTTTATATGGACGGCAGTGAATGAGCAAATCCAATGGAGATTTAAAGCTAAAGCCTGACTAATTTATGCTTTATGGGTATAACAAACTCATCCCAGTACGTTCATTACTTGCATCTCCTGTTGGTTCTGCTGTCGTTCCTCAAAAAGAAAAACACACATGCTGCACTATGCTTTGTTTGGACAGTGTTTCTGTCACTGATTTAAAAACAAAAAAATATATGTCATCTATTAGATAGAACAGCTCGGCTGCTGAACGTGCATGGGTGCTTCCTGGATATTTATGCCTCTGTTAGGCAGGTTCTTGAACCTGGTTAGGTTCTTCCTAATCACCGTCTGGCTAATCAGAATACGACAGAGTATGTAAAGCTCTGTGTTGTGATAAGCCTCTATAACATGATCAGAGTTTTGGGTATGCCATAACACCCCTATCAATTTCTTTATTTAAAGAGATGCAAAATAATCAAAATTGACTGACTGCAAGAAGTCCAGTTTAATTTTATTTACATCAAAGCAAACAGCCAATCCTACTGTACTCCAAAGTTTCCTTGATAATGGGGAAAGGTGTGAAAGGAGAGAAAGACAGACCAAGGATGCAGCTGAAAGGCGAAGAGCAGTCGAAAGCAGTTTGCCGGTGTTCTCCTCATCTCCTCTATGAGTTCCTAAGGTTATCCTTCCTCCCTGCCAAACCACCCATGCTTCATCACTACAACAGCAGGTCACTAGTGTGTACCTTCAAATGTTACCATTTCATTCCTTCCAGTTCAGCTTTGAAATCTCTTAAAGATGTGCAATGGTCCTATCCCAACTGTCTGCGCGGTTATAAGGGCTTACCCTCGTACCAGGCATTTCTTCGCGCTCGTGCCAGGTAAAGCCTGGCTTGTCCATCACAAAGCAAGGCATGGGAAGTATTAGCCAACCAAATATGGAGGCCAGCAAAATTAATAGCTAGGTTTATATTAGGAAAGTAGTTTTTGCTGAGTAAGCCTAAATTCCAGATCTGAAATAGACATATCTTTGTAATTTTATACTACATGTCAGTCTGTAGCATTACTGTTAACAGATATAGTAGTAAAGTATACAAAACTCCTACAAAATGTTTTTATTGCCGTAAGAGCTTTATTCAATATTTAAAGAGACTTATTACCTTTCTCTACATTACTTTCATTTTAGTCAGTCAGTTTAAGCACAAGTCTAGTTATCTGTACATTTAATCTTCATTATATTAAGATAAAGCTGGTAGTAATTGTCGTTCCGATTAAACCACATTACAGAGCTCTGCAGGATTTTTCTTCTGCAATATTCAGGTTGGCCAGCAATTTATGTCGCTTTTGATACTTGGGTTCTTCCCCATAATGAGGTTTTTAAGTGCTCTACCTGACATTTACATTCCTAATGAGATTCCTACACCTCTGCTGGGGTCCATAATGATTACTATAATAGCTCAAGCTGTTTTACTGGATTAAAAAAAAAGTTAGGATTTACTTTTATATTATGGCCAAGTATAACAGCACTTCACAGTTCAAATATACTATACACACATGGCTATAAAGTGCTTCACAATTAAATACATTTAACTTACCCATGGTAGAAAAACACTATTATAGTTGTTGACTGCGTTGGCAGTTTTCCCCCCCAAGAGAACCACAAAAAGCTTCTCGCCCCAGGTACGCCTGGCCTTTCTCTCTACCCCACTTGGTTTTCTATCTCTTCTGTTTCCTGTTCCCTTTACATATACCCCCACAAAGTTCTCCCCCAGTGCCCCCGGCAATAAAATTGGATGTCCTGTGACCCAGGGGTTTTTGGGGGAAGGGGAGATGGCAGGTGGGGAGAAGAAGACAAGGCAAGAGCTGGAGGCATGCTATACGTGGCAATGGTGAGCAGCCAGAAAAAGGACTGTTCCCTCTCCACCCTCCACCCTTTCTCTTCCCCCTGCCCACGGGTGAGTTGAAGAAAGCCGGGAGGACATGCCAGAGCGGCTGTACTGGCGCTGCAGATGGGACAGACCCCCCCGCGTTTCCCCATGTGAGGATGGGGCAGCAAGGGATGCGTCCTGGTCTGCAGGGGACTTTCGAGGAGAAGCTGCTGACTGGAGAAGGGGGATGCAAAAGGGCCCTAAGCTGCAGCAGTGGAGGAAGTCTGAGTTATCTCTGCTGGTATTTGGGAAAGAAGGATGGGTTTTATTTTGGAGGGGGTGGTGGGCAGAAAAGATCAGTAGTGGAGAAAAACCCAGGCTGGCTGCTACAGGTGGAGGAAGAGATGCTTTGGGCTATCCAGAGCACTTAGTGTGTGCAGGTGGTGAGGTTAGAGGCAGATCAAAAATACGTCGAGAGGAGAAAAGTGGGCCCGTCCAAAGGTGGGTCTGTCTCTGCTACTGCCTTTTAACATACCAGAAACTCCCCTTCCCGTTTTAGGGTGTCTGTGAGGAAAGTACTACTGAGCTGTTCAGCCCAGGTGCCAAAAGAGAGGGGAAATGCACTGTGTTTGCTGCCTAAGAGGTTGGATTTTTTTTTAATTTAAAAAGAGCCACTCAGACTGAAAAGATATGATTACTCTGCTGGTTACTTTGCAGGTGAATGGACAAAAGGCACAGGGCAGGGTTCTACATTATCTGCACCGTTTGGTCACTTAATAGCGTGCAGGAGGTTGAAAATTCTGATTTGATAACACTTTAGTGCTCGTTTAGCGAGGAATAAGTGGTTTCAAAGCACTGGAGATTCAGACTTGTATAATTAACTGCTTTTTCAATCATCATGCAAGGAGCATATTTTAACACCTCACCCCTTAACTATAACAAAAATATAGATAAGTTATCTCACATTTACTACAGGGTAGAAATACTGAATAGCAATCATAACACTAGAGAAACCACTGAAATCTTACCAAAAAAGGCCGTGATTCTGATCCACAGGTTGTGTAATTGAGGAGAGTTTTTTTACAGTAGACTCTGAAACAAGCTTAGAAAAGCAAATGTACTGACTGGTTTAGCAATCTGACATTTTAGGTATACAAAATCTTTTTACATGCTGATATCACTTGTGAGTATGTCCTGACGTGTCTAATAGGTAAATACACATTAGCAAAGTCGTCATCACCCCATGTTATAATTTTTCACCTCTAAGATATTGTTGTGCATAATTTGTTTCTGTTTACATGCAATGTTATAATAGCCCAGCAGCTTAAGCAAATGTAGTGTATTTTCTCAGTACCAGCCAGGGGCTGGATGCTTTCTACAACATTAAGCATCAATCCTTTACGAAGATAAAAAGTGACAAATATTTTTCTCATGGTAGAATTGATTTTTTACAAAGGGAGTTTGGTTAAAGTGGTCTAATAATCTTTGCTACGTACTTCAGTTGCTCAGTGCACAATCTCCTCATTCAGTCATAATCAATTGGGTGATAAAGTATTGCCCTCATCAGTGAAAAAGGAGAGCTAAGGAATGCCTTGTATAACCAATATCAGTAACAGTCATATGTTTAGTTGGCTAATAAGAGGTTGCACCTCCTAGCAAACCTAGCTGCAAAAACTTCCTTACCTGTTAAAAATATATCAAATAAACCTGCTTCAGTGATTTCAGTTCCCAACTTCCTGTAATGTAAAAGTTTTTGGATTCTTATTCCTCAAAGTTAGTTGTACAACTGTGTATTAAGACAAGTTCTCTGTGTAAGAGCTTGCTGTGGAAACTAAACATTCAAGATGAACTTCCCTGATGCAGGGACAGAATCTTACAGTTTCTGTGGCTTATAGGATGCAGTTTATAGGAAGATTAAAAAAACATAATTAAGAAATTCCCAGACTAATTCCTATTAAGAGGAATTCTTATTTCTGGAATGCTCTTTTTTGTTCCTCTAAATTATGGCAGAGATCTTGCTCTTTCTTCGAAATCTCTGCAAGAAAATGTTATATATAGGAAAAAGTGGTGATTTTAAATTTTGGGTTTTGCCAGGTTTTGTACATCATTATTTTAGCATTTGAGGCTGAAATGTTAAATAAGATGGATGCAGAGAGTTTCACTGAAGCTAAGAATATGTTTGACTTTTGATTTTCAGACATTATTTTTGCTATTTCTTTGTAAATTTTGTCTCTTGTGTTGTCACTTCAGTTCTCTCTCTCTCTTTTCTTGAGAGGTTTCAAGGCTGTTTTAGAGCTTGGGGTGTGCCAAATGGTACTTGTGAGAATAAGCTTTCTGCCAAAACTCACGGGATAACACTTACACAAATTAGTAATTATTATTTCTTTTTCGATTATTTATCTATTTATTTTTGAGAGAATACTTACTGCACAACAGCTGATCTGTTTACACGGCTGAAGCAGGTATGCAAACAACCAGTCGCAGCTAAAAATAGCTGTTATTGTCCTGTAAGTGCTGACTTCTCATTGCACACTAAACATGGATCTAAATTTGAGCCGCTTTGATGACAACACATATGCACAGTCAGCTACGTCTCATTGATTTTTGGATGTTGGACAGAATACACATCAGTTTTCCTATAGCCATTCCCAAAACAATTGATCTAGGCACCATTTTTCACCAGATCACTAAGTGCTAATTCAATTTGATGGGCACAGCAGGCAATAATATATACTACAAGGAACTTACTTTCAGTAGCGTACAAAGTACATCCTTTTCATCCATACATGTTGTTGATGCAGATCAAATGCATTTTCATATAAAACCTTTGCTGGTTGTCTTTCAGTAAATCAGCATGTTGTAGCAACATTATGCTTTTCCTGTTGCTTCTTCTGTAGTTTTTCCATGAGAATCTAGAGAATATAACACCACAACTACCAACGCAACGGGCAAGCTTTCTTTTACACATAGTACAGATAGCTGTACTGAGAAAAGTCGATGAATGCCATTGTATGGCATTGAAAATGCAGTACAGATGCTGCCCAGAGAGGGAATAAACTGGAATTCCTCCATTTTAACTCAGTCTGGGGAAGTAAAAGGGAAAAATCAGAAACCAATTAAATATTTAACAGCAATAATAAATATAGAGGTGACAGTAGCCCATACAAATTGACTGAACTCTTCCTCTGGATTTTACTAAACTGGCAATAAAAAAAGAAGTGCAGCCTGCAATTGGTAACTTTCTTTGGAACAAACCAATCTGCAACAAGAAAGCTGCTATTTTAAATAATAGTTTTTATTGACATGAAATTGCCATCATCTCCATAACATTAGGCAAACCAAGTACATCCAATAATGTGTTATCTTCTCAATCCTTATAAAGAACCACGTTCCATAAATAGAATGTGAACATCCCAAGAAAAAGCACAGAAACCTAAGTCCTTGACAGCTATTGTCTTAATTTCTTTCTGTTTTCAGAAGAAAAACAAAATTCTGGGGGCAAAAAGAAAAAGAAGAGACAGGAAATGGAACAGATTGTCATCTTTGTGAGCCCACATGCTAAATAAAGTGAATTTACCATGACTAAAGGGAAAAATCAACTTCATCTTTGTGTAGGGGTATGCCCTTTGGAGCCTTAATCAGAATTAGGAAAAAGCTAAAGAAAACATTTCCGGATAAATTCTTGCTGCTATAATCTGAGAGAAGGGGAAGCTAAAACAGTACAGGGGAATTTTGCAAGTGATGTAGTGCACGCACAATTAATAGCTCATCATGGGTTGTTAAGGATGTGATTAAAGGACAACCAATTTACTAAGGGCTTAAGATGTTAATGGTGAAAAAAAGAAATTACAATATCCTCCCTTCCTCCTCTCTCTACTTTTATTGTGATACGTGTACACTTTCTACACATTTATGAACACGAAATTACAGATTTTCCTTGTGATTTTAAATGAGCACACCACCTGAGAAGAGACATGTACAAATCTAGTTGGAGAAAAAATAAGGAGGGGTGGTGGTGGTATAATGCAGTGGTTAAAGGAGATTTTTTAAGCATTTTAGAAATCCAAAGCAGTTTAAAAGGTTAAATTAACAGCCACTACACACTTTGTGATGTTGTTGAAAATTGATAAACTATAAGTGAGAGACAAAGATTCACTTTGTCCAAACGTGGTCAAGGCTGGCCATGTGATCAAATGTGGTCAAACCTGTGCCATTTCATATTCCATTCACTTGAGAAAATGTGAGTTAGGGTGCATTTTAATGGGATTTTTGCTCAATAGTATAGTTTTAATGATTTCTAGGTTATCATGAGACCAATGACCTTTTCTAAAGGGCAAAAATGGAAGCAAGGTCTTTCTAACGCAAGTTTGCGAATTCTCCTTCTTGCATTCTACAAGTCATGTCTGACAGTCCTCAGTCTACCTATAGACCATTGGGATTTGCGTGAGCAGTGTCAAGGGATTGTCTGTACTCCCAGTTGTTGTCTTTTTATTTTTTTAACATGAATTGTTGCACCTTACTTCAACTTGCATTATAAACTCATGGGAGGGGGCGGGGAGAAGGAAAAATGCATTTTATTATGAATAGGAAATGAGATCCTTGTAAATATTTCCGAGCATCAGAACCAGTAGAAATCACACTACCATTTGAGCCAATACAGAAACCACCCAATCTTCAGGGTTAGGGACCTCTGTCAGGAACCGCCTGTGAGATGTTAATTCTACAGAATATAAGTCCTCAGAAGTAGATAGGCTGCAGAGTAAGACCTTTACTTAAGGAAGGCTTGGAATAGTCCAGAAGCTTCTCCCCTCCCACCCCAGAAATGCAAGAAAGTTTTTGGAGCGCAAGGCTGATGTGGATTTGAGACCTCTCCCTTGCAAAACTGCTCCATTTAGGGACTGTCTCTGACATCAAAGTGGTCCAAGGTAAAACATGTCGACTGAGTTACAAGGGTGTCTAATCTAGAAGTAACTGAACTGTGGGAAACAAAACATGATTTACCTCTGTTTTTCCGAGCCAGAGGCAAAGACGGATTTTAATGCAAAAAGGACATGCAAATCCTTTGATTGCTTTTATAAAGCCAACCCAAAATTTGTCATCAGGAGCGAGATAAATATGTAACATATATCTCTTCTAAACATTGCTAATCTCAGTAACTTCATAACAGAAAAAGTAGTAGAGATCAAACTAATCAGCTCAGTCGCACCACAGGGAAATCTTTTTTGCACATGTATTTCAATCAGCTGTGAGCAAACTTGAATGTTCTTCCATGTTTAAAATTATGAAGATGAATTTGATAAACACAAGGAAGGGAAGATAAAGATTTCATCATGAGTAACAGCAGCCTTTACTTTTACATTTACTGAGAGAGAAGTATGAAAACCAGTCCTTGTTTGTACCAGTCCCTACGGTGTCTGAAGGGATGATAAAGTAGAACCTGCATTCTCTACATCTATGTGCCTTTTTAAGACACCTGATTATTAGATTTAACCTGTATAAAATTCAAATAAACTGCAGTCCTGGAAACAACTGGATTTATCTTGGGAGTGCGTTCAGCCGTTGAAGCTAATTACAGTGGCCACAAAGAGCTTTCTGTGAACAGATGCAGTCATCTCCTGAAGTACACCAAGCGTTACACCTATTGTATCTCTGACACTTAAGGAAAAATATTAGCAATGGTGAGCTGACCTAAGGTCTAATCCTGCAAGCATACATGTAGCTGACTCCATAATGTCCCTATGATGATTGCTGGGGACTTAATTCTCAGCTGTCCTATTAAAAACCCATAAGCCACCTAAAAGGGTCAGAGAGCATCTGGGGTTCTCCTTTAACTGCTATCATAAAATAAGCAGCTGAATCTACGAAGGATGGCCACCAGGAAAACAGTCTCTCTGGTGTTTTAAAAGTAAACCAGTCACCACTGCAAATTATTTCTAAAGTCACGCCATGAGCTGCATTTTGCCTGGGGTTTGTTTTGCCTCTGAGTTCAGCAGACAGTTTGCATAACAGATTGCAAAGTCACGGGTCTCTGGGGCTACTCTTGAGGACTAGTGGGCACCAGGAACAAGAAGTCATTGATTTCAGCATGCAGATGATGAGCTGAGCAAGGCATTTATAAGGAAACATGAAGTCACAGAGAATGTTATTTGAAGGAAGTTTATAAACTTTGTGCTTGATATTCCGTCGCTGACCAGTCAACGGCCAAACTACCGAGTGCAGCAGCATCCCGAATGGAGTTCGAGATGCAAGAGTTTCCAGAGAAGCTGATCCCATTCCCAGCAATCTGCTGAAACACTTTGATGTGGACCAAAGGATGGCTTGGGTGAGGGAAACTAAAACAAAACACACACTTTTGCTATACTAAGAAGGATGTTCTCGGAGTTTACTTTAGTCCCTGAATCTAAACAGGTCAATAATAAATACTGTCTGTTAGTCAGTGCACTCAGAGCTATAATCTTAGTGTTACTTTAATGGTGAAGATATGATTCCTGAATCCTTAAGCAAAGTGCAGGGATGGGGGCAGAGGTTAGAGCCATTTCCACCACCACATGGTTGTGTAGTTAAACACATTTTAACACGTTTCATCCCACGTCCTGAGGACAGTCTCACCATGAGGAAGCAAAGAAGCAATTGCTTTTGGAGGAGGGTGAGGAATATCTAGACAAGAGCCAAATAAATTAATCCCATGTCAACAGCACTTAAACATAACAGTTAATTTCTATACTACAATAAATCCAGCTCAGGTGATCCTAAATCTATATTTCTTGAGTTTATTGCTCTCGACATTAGACAGCAGTCTTTCCTTCGATGCATTTTTTCTTAAAATTCAGGCATGTGATTTTGACAAAATTTTTTACCTAGACACACTTTGAATATTCATTTCAATGAATTAATAACCAAGATTTGAGGTAAACCGAGTTGAAGTTATTTTCTATGCAAAACTGGAATTGTGTTTACATTTAGTTAATGAAGTATCTTGTTCACTTCCATTGTGTATTGTGGATAGTTATTTAGCTAATGTTACTTTCCCAAGCAGAGCCTATTAGTGTAGAAGCTTTTCCTTTTGAGACCAATGATTAATTTTCAATCAAGTACTATGTTAAAATAAATGTATTAAAAAATCAAAATTAGAGGAAAAAAGTTTGTTGAAGATGGGCTGTTGTTAACGATGATGCCAGACCATTAATTTTGATTAACTTGGAGTATTTTGAATTTAGCGTAATAGAAACTTTCTTATTGAACTGTCATTGCTGAAGACTCATTATTTAGCTTTTTTCCTCTCCCATTTCAATTATTTCTGCCCTGAAAGAGGAGAAGAAGCTACTAATAAATTTTTTTCTCTTACTGTATTTGTAATCAGAAAATCTACATTTCAGTATGCAAACTGTTTACACGTCTTGAAAGAAAAGGTAAACCTTGTACTAGTTAAATAAATTCCAACAGTAACTTAGTTTTGACTTAATGTTCCTAAATTCCAATGGCTGAATCAAGTATCCACAATAGAAAAGACTGGCAGTGTGTATCATTTTTGCCATTTTACTTCTCGATGGATTTAATTGATTTAAAGTGTTCTAGCACATATTGGTAAGAAGAAAATCCCCAGTGTTCACCAAGGAAAAATTGTTGGTATGATTAGCTTTCCACCTAAAAATCCCAGCTCTGACTGTTTCTCCTGATTGTACAGATGTTAATCAGAGTCTACTGGCTTAAATCTTGGAAATTCACAGGCACCTTCTTGAAAGCTGCTGCCAAAGGCTGAAGACCATTTACACTAATACTGTATTCTCTCATTTTAAGCGGTCACAAAAATGTCACCACTTGAACTCCCACACAGACATATGCACTCTGAGCGGCCCGCTCTCATGTCAAGATCATCTCAACTCCTTCAAACGTGCACAGGATTGCTTGAACCTTATAAAGCAACATACGCCTGAGTCATGGAGGTTGTTACATAAAGTCTTGCATAGCTGATGGCTCTTAAGCTTCCAAGCCTGGAGTAGAGGGAAATTAATTCCTCCCTTAATATTTTAGTATTAAATACCTGAAATTGTAAAACAATAGGGCAGGCAAACAATGTTTCTTTATTACCTTACTGCTGAAGTAACCTGCTTAAAGAAAAAGATGTGAAAACTCAAAGCTGGCTTTAAATGTTCCACTAGTTACCAGGGAGGACTATCTGCCCAACTTTGAGCAACATTTTAGGTAGCTTTAGGCTTTTCATCATGATCTGCAGGTGGTTCAGCTAAGTAGTTTGGTTTTATTGTTTTCTTTCGGGATTTTTTTTGTTTGCTTGTTTTGTTTGTTTGGTTTTTTTTTAAGTTCAAGTCACTAAGTGTTATAATGTGCTGTATTCCTACGCTTACCCATAGCATTCCAAGAAGTTTGAGGGCTACTGCACAATAGAACTCATATAACCTCCATTTAAAAATACACAATATTCCCATATGCCTTAACCACCCTCTCAACTGATACTAAACATACCATAAAAAAAAGAAATAATCTAGAAAGCCACAGGTACCAATCATATATGTCAGAAACAGTGCATCTTTCTTAAAATTACAAATTTGCAGTCTCTCACTTATAACTATGTGGGCTTACAACGGACCAGCTGCCCCAAAGCTGTACATGGAAGAATAACGACGCATTACAAAGATCCAGTCCTTTTTAGCAGTATCCTATTAGGAGAAACAAATAAAATCCCCAAGTCTTGTATCATCTACTGGGTGTAGTCATAAAGTGTCAGGAATTTCAAGCTGCAGAAGGGTAAGGATAATCTCACTTAGTTTATGTGAAGCTCAATACTTGAGATTCAAACTGCTATAAACTAACCTCTACTACATCATAATCTCTATAGACTAATATGAAAGCAGCATATTGAGTTGAACCAAGTGTTTAAAACTAACTGCGCAGTTGCTTGACATCACTGACATCTCATCCTTCCATGCCCAAACACTATTTCTGCCAGAACATTTTGGTCTTCAATTCAGTCAGGTCTTCCTCATATGAACAACAGAAGCAAACCTGACATCTCATCCGAAAGATTTGTTATGGAAGTTGTTTTTATTTAAGTTTGTAAAAACAAACACCCAGGGCAGTTTTGATTATATTTTCATTATTATTTCTTTACATGGTTCTAGAAGGTATTTTCTTCATCACAGAGACTTAACTGGCAGCATAAGAAATGTTTCTTTCACGGAAAAAACACCCCAAAACCCAACCACCATTGCAAGCTGCTACAGAGCCAAAGAATAGCTCCAAGCAGTTTTCCCTATTTGAAAAGATTTTTGTCATCAAAGTTCTAGCGTCAAATTCATGATAACATTTCCTCAATTATTTAATAGATTCAAAGGATTTCCTTCAAAAAAAGTAAACTGCAGAACACTTGATTTTTTTTTCTTCCTATCAATCACAGGTAAAATAATTGTACAGCTTCTACCACAGTATAACATTTATATTTGCATTACGCTAGTTATCATCCACTAAAATCTCTGCTATGGAAATATCAGGGTACAATTATGATAGTTATCTTTATGCTCTAACCCAGACATGCACTTAAGCAGATGTTCAATTTCATGCTTATTAGTAGTCTCACTGAAGCAATGATACTGAATTTTATTATCTGTCTACTTTGTTTTCTTACTCTTCTTTTAGTTCCTTGTATATTTTATTATCCAGGGCAAAATAAGCAGATTTCTGAAATATGATTTCAAAGAGATGCTCTTCCCTACGCGATGCCGTCTATGCTATAAATTTACGCATTGCTCTTCTCACTAGACTATAACTTACTGTATTTAGTGTATTCTGATGCTTTTCCTGCAGCATTCTGCTTGATACCATGTTGCCAACTGATACAATATCAGGCTAACGTCCACATTTTAATACATCCATTTTGGCTGCAGAACGCATGCGACACTGAATGTTATGTCACGAAAGCTATGGATATCATCCTAGTTATGGATAGGTGGATGTAACCGTCGCTCCAACTGAAAACAGAATTTGCTTCTAACATTAACAAAAGCTACATCCCTATTGACAGAAGAGCGTATTTGTGCTTTTTCAGATCATCCCTCTAAAGAAGAGAATAAACGCCGCATTGTTACATGCGAGCAGCACCCACGGATACCCTCCAAATGGCTCCACAGAGAGACTGAGCTTCCTGCAGGAGCATCTGGATCGCTGCCGAATGGCCATCTGTGTTTTACCGTGAAGAGGATTATAAAACTATTTGCCAGATAGAACCCTGTGTGATTTTTTTCCCCCTACCCCCAAAAGTAAGTTAATTCTTAGGAGCAGTACCTGGAAAATGGGCCTATAATAATGGGACCCGGATTTAGGCGTTTCTCAGTATTTCAACAAATGTGCATGAACAAACTTTGTGCAGTGTTCTTCAAAATTTAATTGTTTTTTTTTTCCCCATTCCTCCTTTCTCTCCCCTCACTTGCATATAGAGATCATATCTTTTGCTTGCAAGTTTTTCCAGTGTCCCTTTCTCCATTATTTACTCAAAAATAAAGCAGCCCCTAATTGTTTGGATCCACTACAGTAAACAGTTTTTGAGAGGAAAGAAGCCTCTACAGCTCTGTTTAAATAATTGGAGTGTGACAGCACATCACACTGCAGGAGATGTTCCTCTCAGAAGATTAGGTATTTAAACTGTGATTGAGCTTGATATAATAGGAAGACTGACAGAGACTTAAGTAAGAGCCAGGACAAAATATTAGCTGACAAGTGGAAAAAAACAGAATATCTTGGAAGATGTGCTGATCATATAGGATCAAATTACAATGGACTAGACATCCTCCTAAAAACAGAGTACAAAGAAGCATTTTCTCTGACTTAGAGACAGAGTCCAGACTTGGGGGCGGAGGGGAGAAAGCAGGAGGGGGGACCTCCCTTGGAGAAAGAAACTGTAACAGTTTTGTTTTCACAATACCTTGTTTTGGCAATAACAACTATTCTATGAAAGAAAGAAAAAATCAAAACAAAGAGTTTTTTCTTTCTGAAAAAGAGGTAAAAATCTAAAAGAAACAAATTTCACCTACAATTCAGAATACTTATGAAAAGCACACATGGCTATCTGAAATACATTTGTAAAAACTAAAACGAGGGCAAGAAAAGAAAAAAGCTCAATCATCTTGTTTAAGTCTGAGCTTCCTACTTGTTTATTCACTTGTAATAAGATAGAGAAGAAAATAAAAAAGATTTAAAAAAATCTAAAATTTGGGTCCATACAGATGCAAAATCAAATCAGTATACTCACATAAAATAACTTATTTTATATTATAACAAAAATTGCCAAAGATACTGCCAGCTCTACAACCACAGAAAGGAAGAAACAGAACCCATCAATGATCAATTGTTTTTGTGATGCACCAGAACTTCAGTGGGTTTTTCAGACAAAAAATCCTCACTTACTGAAGGGATAGATTTTATTCATAAAATGTACAATAAAAACCAAATGAAGTAAAAACAAAAGTGAGAATTTTGGTCTAGCAAAGATGGTAATTCCGTAGATATTGAAGCATATTTCCCATTCGTTATAGATAGAAACAAATGAAACGCTAGTAAAGAGGAAGGAAAAAGCACTATCAGTTAAATTCATGACACCCTGTNTTTCAGACAAAAAATCCTCACTTACTGAAGCAATAGATTTTATTCATAAAATGTACAAGAAAAAAACAAATGAAGTAAAAACAAAATTGAGAATTGTGGTCTAGCGAAGATGGTAATTCCATAGATATTGACACATATTTCCCATTTGTTATAGATAGAAACAAATGAAATGCTAGTAAAGAGGAAGGAAAAAGCACTGTTCATTAAATTCATGACACCCTGCAAGGAAACAAAAAAGTATGCATGGATAAAATAATGCATTTGGATTAAGGCTACTTTGATAAATTGTGCTATTGTGGTAGGTCTGGAATATATTGTGTCAGAGCCAGGTTTGAATAAGGACAGGCTTTGGTACAGATGAATACTGCTGACTCCTGCACCACAAGAGGAAATTCTGCAGCTCCCCCAGATGCGTGCCCACAGCGGCAGAACTCAGTTGGGAAATGTTCTGTGTGAAGTGTGAAGAGATGACATCTTGCCTAGGTAAGTAGAAGATGAGCACTTCCTGTAAGTGTTTCCAGAATAACGCTGAATCATGCTATTGCAAATTATTTCATCCTAAATGGAAAAGGAAGGAGAAGTAGGCTTCATTGACCTTGACGTGAAAAGGGAAGACTAAGAAGTTACCCAAGCTATGAATTTAGCTGGATGAAGTAGTTGAGGTACATGAATTTCCAGGAGGACTGGATTCCTTTTAGGGAAAGCTGCTACAATTACAAGGAATCTGTAAAGTGGGCAAGGACTGAAGAAGGAAAAGGGATGGAAAAAATGGCAGCGGGGAGGAACTTTTTAGAAAAGATGCAGCAAATCCACCATCTCTAGAAAAATACTGGGAACAAACTGAGAACCCACACAGAATGGAAGAAAACAGGCTCACTGACAGACAAAGCTGTCTCAGAGATCAAAACGTGCATCAATAAAGCAAGAACAGCCAGAATCAGTGCCAGACTTTACAAAGCATAAGTATCAAGAGGAAACAGAGCAACAGAGATACAACCTAGTAGCAGTATAGCTTCATGTGAGTCAGAGGGACTGGAAAATATCTAGTCCAGAAGGCTGGAAAAAGCTGCATACAAAATCCTCTGTACAGTAGCAAGGATGTTTAAGTAATCTATTACAATGTGTAGAGTGCCCTGTAATTAGAAATCTGCAAATGCAGTAACTTTGGCAAGAAAGGAAATGCTTTGCACGACTGCAGTTATAATAATACATAAAACTCTGGCTCGAGCTCTAAAGGAAAAAGGGTAAAGTACAGGCAAATTTACAAGAAACAGATTGATCCAAACTGACCCGGTATACTTTCTCTCATAACATACCTGGCTTCCTAGAAGGAACAGAGAACAAAGACATCCTCTATTGGGATTTAGTAAAGCATCTTGACTTATTGCCACACGAAAGTCACTGGTTAAGATCAAGTTTAAGAGAAGAACAAGAAGCGGATTGTGCCCCCCGTAACGTTAAAGGGAAGAACTACTGGCTGGAGAGAGCTTAGTGCTACAGTTCCTCACAGAACAACCCAGGGACAAATTTTGCTGAGATCATTAATAATATGTTAACCAAGAGCAGTCTGACATCCCAACATTTGGAAATGCTGTCTACAAGGAGCCTACAGGAAGCACTGGATGATCTTAAAGAAGAGAATAAAAGAAACTGCATAAAACAAAGTGAAAGGTTATGCCTTTGGGGACCAACAAATTTGGTCATCAGTACAAAACAATGAAGACAAGCCTGTGCATACTACTCAATCACAGGACATTATGAACCATGAGCGTGACGTGTCTGAGAAGGGATTGAATGCAATCCTAGGATCCATTGAGAGGTAAATCATGGCCAGCCATGCACAAGAAGGGGAAAAGCTAAAGGAAAAGGTTACGGCAATTTTATGCAAAGAGGTGAAATGAGCCAGTTTGTTCAGCTTTGTGAAAAGCTGACAGGGGATGCGACTGCTTTCTATAAATAGAATAAGAGTAAACTATGGAGCATAAAGCCAGGGTGTAAAAGGACAATGTTAACATAAGAACGAAGGGTGTAATGAGTAAATTCAAAACAGAAATTAAAAGAAGGTATATAACCACTAGGTAATGAGGTTTGAACAGCTTTCCAAGGAGGCAAATCAGATCTGTTACTAAGGCATCCTTTTTAAATGCAATTAAAAAATAAATTGATGTTTATTGGACTTTAATCTGCTTCCTCAGGCCTTTTTTTTTTCTGGGGGTACAAAATAGGATGCGGACTGTAATTGATTTAATTTCTGGGGTTTGCTTGTTTGTTTTGGAAAGGTCTGATTATTTCAGTGCTGGAAAGGGTTTGAGTATTTGGGGGCTTTATCTTAACCCCAGCTACGTGCATTTTGGGTAAAATGTTTTGATTTTATCTCCATCAGTTCCAAAGTGCATATGCGGAAATCTACCATACACAGTACAAATTGCATGAAGCAATTGTACAGTCTGAAGTATCTGTAGTAACTGCCACGGAGAGGCTATAAGGAACTCTAGCTCTCCAGAATTATATGAAGTATATAAGTATTGAGCTTTTACTCTTTTCTCAACACATGGGAAAAGTGAAATCTTATAGCCTTACCGCATCCGTGTTTCATTCCTTTGGATCCCAAGGCCTTGGAGCACACCTGATCCCCCTTTCCACCAATCTTTGAAAGCCACATCTGTTACCTCTCCGTTTTCCTCTCTCTTTGTTTATATAACATTTGAAAGATTTTTTTTCTGGTTCAACAGAACATCAACACTGGTGCCGCAGAACAAATAATTCGTTAGGGGGGGAAATAAGAAATGGTGACTTCCATGCATACAATCCACAATAATTCTTTTAAAAACCAAGCTTTTAACCATCAACCATGTAGAACGTGCTTCTATACAGTGTGAAGGAAATTACTTTGTTACTTTGCAACTATGTCCTGCATAATCTCTTTTGCCCTTCTTACTCAATGCCAATTTCATCTTTGAGCTAGAGAATCGAGAGCAACGTTTTCATAATGCAGACCAATTCTGCATTGCATGAAGGGTTTTTTGTTGATGTTTTAGGGAGACCATAATAGAAGGCCTCAGGTCAGTGGAATCTGAATTAATTGTTTCTGCAGATAGTTAGTCCTAATATATTTTATGCAGTGCGTTCAGCATGCAGAGAGCACGTATGAACTTTTCAGAAAGCCTTTCATATTCAAATCAGGTAAACATCAAGCTATATACATTCATGAATACAGCAGTAATTACCATGCTCTGAGGACATGTTGAAATGACATTATCACTTGTCAGCAGGATACCACTGGCTGCTGTCATTGACAATTTACATTTAGCATCAATGTTAAATAGTCTGCTTATTAGTTTGTTAATGACCCGAAAAAATCAATGATTTAAAATACTTCAGGATGTAGAATGTTACCATATAGCTTTGGTGGACAGACAAGATTTGCCTCAGAAAGCAGTGTATACACAATAAAGTATTAATACAAAATTATGGATCAGTTATTAGGAATAGATTGCACCCACAATGGGAAAATAAGATGATGATCATAAAACCCAGAGAAAAATAATATTATAACACTAGTTAATCAAAGAATATTAGAAGAGAAGATCAGCACAGTCACTTCCATTCCTTTATTAATACAAGACTTCTAGTAGACAAGAAAACATTTTACAGTACCCTCAATAGTTAAGTAGTTTGGTTTATTATGCACGGTTTATCTTGTCTGAGGTGGCAAGTCTCCATCTTTCTATGGTGGAAAAATTCAGAAAAAAGTATCAGCAATGAAGAAGAGAGTTTAATGAAACAATCTTATGATAGCATTCATAAAGGCGATGGTCGTTTGGGATCTTTTTCCCATTTAATGATAAATAAAATTGGTTTGGCCTTCTCCAGTGAAACAAAAACCTAGTAGTGTCTGAATCCATCGATTTTTAATCTTTTCTATTCATGTGATTGTGCAAAGATCACACGTGCGCAGTAGTAAGTTTTCCACATATATTTTGCCCCGACCTGACCTACCTTAACAAACACACACTAAATACTATCTCAGGCACAAATATGCTGAACCAAAGACTATAACTATTTTTCTTTCCAAGATCATCCACTTTCAAGAAATTCATCATAGATTCCTCTTCAGTATATTTTTTCCTTCGGGACTTTGAAAAGAACATAGCACTTCTGCTCAAAGAGAGATGATTAGAAATTTTAGAATCTTAGAGCAGGTAAGTTATATCTGAGCTGCTACAGGAACAGCAGGAGAAAGAAAGGTACTTGCAGAACTCCCTCTTCACTTTTCAAAGTGGTAGGAAACTGGTACTGGAGGTGAACCAAATTTGAAAAAGTCAACAAAAAACCACATTTGCTCACCCATGCAACACAGACATTCTTTTCAGAACCACCCTACAGATATGGATAGAATTTAGAACTAGGAATACACCTAGAGTAGATCTAGGGAACAGTAAGATTTTCCATTAGCATCATTCAAACTATACACTGTGGAAAAAAGATGCTACAACTTCTAGCCTTGCTGTCTGTGGGAGGGAAAAATCTTGTGGAATTTATCTTCTATAGACTTTGATGTGGGTGTCACAGGGACATATTTGACTTTGTCCAAATGGTGTAACACTTTGTGACTAGCGGTAGTCTCTTCAGTGCGTAAATGATAAGTAAGTGCCATTCAAAACTAAGGTATATTTTTTGTATGTATGGCCTGTTACTTTGAAAGTGTCTGTTGTGTGCATATATAGTAAGATAGATGATAAAAAGAAGAAAGCAAATACTATGGATGTAAGATTCCCTACATGTGTTTATTCTGGCTGACACTAAGGATTTCCAAAGAGAACAACCTGGAAATGTCAATAATATTTTGCAATACATGTTTTGCATCAAGTTGCCCCAAGGTATTGTTAACCCTTAGATCTGCAACAAAAGTCAGAACTCAAGTGAAAAATCAGATTCTTTCTGTTTTCAGATACCTCCAGAAAGAAGATAGAATAAGCAGAAGGTTTTCCTTTATGGTACCATGTCACATGAAAGAAAAATTAAAATCTACAAATACCTACAAATACAAAGTCCTTGGCTGCTGGAAGCCCCTTCACAGGATACACCGCCAGCTATTTGATTTTATTACCCTTAACAGAATAGGTTACCAGCTACTCAATTTTTATCATATAGTCTTCAAAATCTCAACCTGAAATAAGGAGTTTGAGGTTCATCTGTGATGGTTAAAGATATATATCTTAGCCCATCGTCATTTGGACAGTGTGTTGCCTAACTTAGTCTTAAGGCTGATCTACATGCAAGAATTGCATTTTCCATACAAGCTGCAGTGAAGGCTCTTAAAGAAAGTTAGCATTGGTAGACTCACTGTGGCACTAATTTGCAGAAAACCTGCCATTTATTTCACTACAAGGTAGATGCCCTATATACTCAGAACCCAGGGTCTTTATTCATATATATGTGTATAGAGAAGAACAAGTAAAATGAAGGGCGTATCCAACACCAAAGAAAGAGCATGTGAATGACAGCAATCAAGTTGTTCAGCCCAGGGGAAAAACTAGTATAGATAACTTCTTAGTGGCCTTTATTGGTAACTGTCAACTTATAGTAACTCTGAGAGTTCACATTCCAAAACAAGAACCCTCTGTTTGCCAGTGTGTGCCAACTTACTGCAATGAACTGATCTTGGCAAATCCCACAGGTTTTTGATTTCTTGTGCTTTTCAGAAATGTAAAAAGGGAATAACTTTTAACAAAGTTTAATAATGTCATAAGGACATGAAGAATTTTAGATTGGGGAAGAAACAGCTAGGGAAGAATGTACGTCTAGTCTTCCATTACCCAAAGGCAGATTAAGGGAAGAAAAAAACAGGGTCTAATCAACAGTGCACAGTGCAGAGGACAAAAGGCAAGTCACAAGTTGCAGCTGGGAAAGTTCTGACTGGACAGAAGGAGAAAGCATATCGCTGCGAGGTTGCTCAGATGCTAGAGCAAGTGCCCAGACTATAAAACATTGTCAAATTTTGCACAAACTATCAGTTCTGTGTTGAGCGATATAAATACAGATATATTTTGCTTCTTTTTGCACATATATGAGCTTTATTCTTGTCATGGTTTAACCTCAGCCAGCAACCAGAACCACGCAGCCGCTTGCTCACTCCCCCTGGCTGTGATGTAGGAGAGAATTAGAAGAAGAAAAGTGAGATAACTTGAGACAAAGACAATTTAATAGGTAGATCAAAAGCTGTGCATGCAAGCAAAGCAAAACAAGGAATTCATTCACCACTTCCCATCAGCAGGGAGGTGTTCAGCCATCTCGAGGAAAGCAGCGCTCTATCACGTGTGACAGTTACTTGGGAAGTCAAACGCCTTAACTCCGAATGCCCCCCTCCCCCTTCCTTCTTCTTCCCCCAGCTTTATAGGCTGAACTTTTATATACATACATCACACGGCATGGAATATCCCTTTGGTCAGTTGGGGCTGACTATCCTGTTTGTGTCCCCTCACAACTTTTTGTGCACTCCCAGACAACTCGCTGGCGGGGTGGTGTGAGGAGCAGAAAAGGCCTTGACTGATTAGCAACAACCGAAAACATCAGTGCGCTATCAACAGTATTTCTCATCCCAAATCCAAAATATAGCACTACACCAACTGCTACCAAGAAAGGTAACTCCGCTGCAGCTGAAACCATGACGATTTTCTTCTTAAAATTCCATTTTCCTCCCACTGCATTTTCTTCCCAATCAGCACTGGGGAATATCAGTATTTGAGTCTTGAGTGACTGATGCAAGTTTTCAGTCTTTTGCCCAACTTCTAAAGATTTCTGCTGAAGTATTTTGCTGTGTTAGTGTGTTATGCATTTGAAGAATGAGCCTTTTAGTCTGTACTAATGGAAGGTTTAACGTTCTCAAGAATGTTAAGAGTGACCATACTAGCTCACATCAAATACCCATCTTGCCCAGCATCCTGTCTGCAACAATGACCCACAGGAGATCTCCAGGGAAGAGTTAAAGAACAAGGAAAACATACAGTATGAGGAACAAGGAAAGCATACAGTTATATACCAAAATATATTCCAAAATTCTAACAAGATGTGTCTCAGATCTTTTCAGCCAAAGAGAATGCCTTTATAATTGGGTATATTTTTCTTCCATGAAAATGGAATCCATCCTATCGTTAGACAGCACTCTTACACATATTAGGCTGCATAAACATATCAACCCTGGTTTTGTTTGTTTTGTGGTTGTTTTTTTTCTTATGAAAGTTTTCCTAACTTTATCATTTGGGTCTTTGCACACCTTTTTTATGTTGTGCTTTTCACGCAGCATGGATTAGTATTAGAACACTAGACAAAGCAATAAAGAAGCACAGAACAAGAAGCTATTTTAGGAAGTAAAATTTTTTTTCAAATGCAGAGTGAGTTCTAATGAGTACTTCATGATTTTTCTGGGAAGAATGTGGCATTACAGCAAAAAACATACCCTGTCTCATTACTAGGTTTTAGCTCTTCTGCATCACTGTCTTTCCTCTGTACTCCTAAAGGGCTATTGTATCAGATAAAACTGGCACAGCCCCACTGTGCTGAGAACTTTGGTGGCAGCTCAGAGGAAATTCCAGTCAAAGGCCCAAATCCTTATTAGTGCATAAATATGAATACACAAAGCAATGAAAAATACATAGTCACAAGATGAGGTACCTGACCTTAGGCTACGGAAGCAACCACAAATAATTTTTTCACAAGGAAGACTTCCTTTCTCAGTCCTTCCCATATCTCTTATATTGATCCAGACCCTGATTTGGATAGGCACTCTCATTTAGAGCCCTGTATTACATGCAACATACTGGTGACAAGCAGACTGACAGTCATAGTTAAAATCAGAGGTGGCTGCGAATTTCCTGACGAAATCAGAAAGATTTGCTCCTCAGAAATCAAAGTTATTCACAACTACAGAGTAACTGCAACAAAACTGTCACTGGGAAGAATTTCAGAACAAATTGAGGCAGGGCAAGAGCTTGAATCTTGGCCCTTTGCAAGCACAGTGAATAATCCAATTTTGGCACGCTAGTCAGGGTGAATGAGCTAGCATAGACAGTTAAAGCAGAAAATCATATTTCATTTGTGCTTCCAACAATTTTCTTAAAACTTTGAAATTAACTCAGGCAAACTCTCTGATTTAAACAGGAATCATTAACATCAGTGCATTCAGTGGAATTTACACAGTTAACAGATGACTGATACTTGTTCCAGTATCATTTAAGATGCCATATCCTCTATTCAAGAAACTAAGAATGGGANTGGGGAATATCAGTATTTGGGTCTTGAGTGACTGATGCAAGTTTTCAGTCTTTTGCCCAACTTCTAAAGCTTTCTGCTGAAGTATTTTGCTGTGATAGTGTGTTATGCATTTGAAGAATGAGCCTTTTAGTCTGTACTAATGGAAGGTTTAACGTTCTCAAGAATGTTAAGAGTGACCATACTAGCTCACATCAAATACCCATCTTGCCCAGCATCCTGTCTGCAACAATGACCCACAGGAGATCTCCAGGGAAGAGTTAAAGAACAAGGAAAACATACAGTATGAGGAACAAGGAAAGCATACAGTTATATACCAAAATATATTCCAAAATTCTAACAAGATGTGTCTCAGATCTTTTCAGCCAAAGAGAATGCCTTTATAATTGGGTATATTTTTCTTCCATGAAAATGGAATCCATCCTATCGTTAGACAGCACTCTTACACATATTAGGCTGCATAAACATATCAACCCTGGTTTTGTTTGTTTTGTGGTTGTTTTTTTTCTTATGAAAGTTTTCCTAACTTTATCATTTGGGTCTTTGCACACCTTTTTTATGTTGTGCTTTTCACGCAGCATGGATTAGTATTAGAATACTAGACAAAGCAATAAAGAAGCACAGAACAAGAAGCTATTTTAGGAAGTAAAATTTTTTTTCAAATGCAGAGTGAGTTCTAATGAGTACTTCATGATTTTTCTGGGAAGAATGTGGCATTACAGCAAAAAACATACCCTGTCTCATTACTAGGTTTTAGCTCTTCTGCATCACTGTCTTTCCTCTGTACTCCTAAAGGGCTATTGTATCAGATAAAACTGGCACAGCCCCACTGTGCTGAGAACTTTGGTGGCAGCTCAGAGGAAATTCCAGTCAAAGGCCCAAATCCTTATTAGTGCATAAATATGAATACACAAAGCAATGAAAAATACATAGTCACAAGATGAGGTACCTGACCTTAGGCTACGGAAGCAACCACAAATAATTTTTTCACAAGGAAGACTTCCTTTCTCAGTCCTTCCCATATCTCTTATATTGATCCAGACCCTGATTTGGATAGGCACTCTCATTTAGAGCCCTGTATTACATGCAACATACTGGTGACAAGCAGACTGACAGTCAGTTAAAATCAGAGGTGGCTGCGAATTTCCTGACGAAATCAGAAAGATTTGCTCCTCAGAAATCAAAGTTATTCACAACTACAGAGTAACTGCAACAAAACTGTCACTGGGAAGAATTTCAGAACAAATTGAGGCAGGGCAAGAGCTTGAATCTTGGCCCTTTGCAAGCACAGTGAATAATCCAATTTTGGCACGCTAGTCAGGGTGAATGAGCTAGCATAGACAGTTAAAGCAGAAAATCATATTTCATTTGTGCTTCCAACAATTTTCTTAAAACTTTGAAATTAACTCAGGCAAACTCTCTGATTTAAACAGGAATCATTAACATCAGTGCATTCAGTGGAATTTACACAGTTAACAGATGACTGATACTTGTTCCAGTATCATTTAAGATGCCATATCCTCTATTCAAGAAACTAAGAATGGGAGAATGGGGGGAGGGGGGGGGAAATCAACAACCCAGCCCCAGAACCCAAATAAGTTCTACATCAGGTTTTGCAGAACCAGTGCATTTTACACAATACAACAGAATTTTATGTATAGACTTTTCAGTTAAAAATTTCTCATGCTTAATCTTTACGCAGGTCATCATGATGTAATCTCTATTAGCCATCTCAGACGTGGGAAGAGAGCGGCAGGTGCAGCTTAAAACAACATCAGTTTTTAGGTTGTTTGTTTGGTTTCTTTTTTTAATTAAGAACACTATACACAACCACCATGAACTTATGTAGGTAGGTGCCTTTACAAACTGAACGAAACCAAATACCAGAAAAAAAAGTATCTTGAAAGACTCAGCTCATCTGCTATTAATAAAATGCCATCTGCCATTTTATGGTGCATATATAAACAGTAACAGATAGATGCCAAGGTAATTTAGAATTTCTAGCTGCAGCTAGGCTGGAGCTAATTTCATTGAAGGGATAAATGAGGAAGTCTCCCTTTGCCAACTGACAAATGTAATGATTCATGATTAATGAAATCTTTTCTCCTCCACAGGCCTTTCCTTTAAACATGCTTCATTGTTATCAATGGAGTGAGGGAAACTGTACTTTCAGAAATGAGCAAAGCAGAGAAAACAATCCAACCTTGGATGAATTGGATCAAATTCTTACTGAAAATCAGAGTAAGTAGTGATTAGAGAACCAGTAGCTGCCTCTACAGAATTCTAACACCATGTATTTTTCCAAATGTAATTAGTAAAGCTAAATCTAAGTGAAGCAAATTGAAAAAGTTTTTGTGATCTTAATTTTACATTTGATGGAAAGCTTCAAGGGTATGAAAAAAATCCAACCCTTCAGCCTTCTTATGTATGAATTCTATCTTTAGTCCATTTTCCTAAATCAAACAAATAAAGCAGCAATAAACAATTCTAAAGATTCAGAATGTTTCGTTCTACTCTCAGTTTTGTTTCTTAGATTGGTAACATCTATCCCATCCTTTGCCTCTTAAAAAAATTGCTTAGTTAACCTGTTTATTTTTTTTTTTACAGGTGTTTGTCTGACCTGTATTTAAAGCCTCCAAAGTGACAGATCTGTCTGCATCTAAACAACTTGCAGGGCTCACGATATTTACCATTTGAATTTTCCCCTTCCAACCCAAATTGTGGCAAGAAATATTCAGTGGGAGATTCCAGTCTTTTTCAATATGGATGTAATGGTGGAAACAGATCATCCATTCTTGTGGTTTAAGGAAGTCTCTTGTCTTCAAATCTGCTCCTGTATTTCTTCTGTTTTATTTCTTTCTCTTTTTCATAATTGTGAATGATTTTTTTCCTGCAACAATGCTCTCATTTCACCCAGGCCGATTTCCACTTTCCAGTTCTCACTCATTCTTTCTAGTTGGAGATGGCTTTTTTCCCCCATCTTATGTATCAAGAACAGTCAATGACACATTCAAAGAATTTGCCTCTAGTTTACAGCGGATTTTCAAGACAGTTTGATAGTAAAGCTAAAGCAATATCTTTTAAGGTCAAGGGAAGTTTATTACCAAGTCCATTAGATGTTGAACTATCCTACCATCACTACTTTCTTTGAGAAGTTACCCCCGAGAATTCAGACTCTACACTTGGCAGAACTATGTTACGTTTCAACTTGAATACAACTAACTTGACAGTATGTTTCATGAGAGTAAGAACTAACAGTTTTGTCACTTTGAACATGTAAAAACCACTGCTCTACCATTTTAAGTCAGAAGAAAGCATAATGAACAGTTTGATATTGGTAAAAGTGATATTCATGAAAGATTCCTATCACCCCTTTTAGTTAAGTTTTAGGAGCCATCATAGTAAAACATGTTAGCAAACATCACATTGTTGACTTGAAGCCAAAGTTGGAAGACAAGCATATAAGTTTCTTGATTTTATAGACAAGCTACACAAGGACATAGAGCTAAATCTTGCCCACAGAGCACATCAATCCCTCAAAAACAGCCTTTCCTCCCTTCAGGATCACTGCGCACAAGCAGTGGGTTAGAGTCTTGCTCACCTTACATTTCTCAAATTGCAAAGGGATTTGGTCTTCCATAGCTCACAATCTCTAATAGAATGAGAAAATAGATGTGGTCACAGGAGGAGATCATGTTAAAATAAAGTAAGAAGAATAGGTGTTAATGAACTGGGACCACAAACTGATTAAAAACAGGATCAGTATTTTTAAGAACCTGGATGACTAGAGATTAATATGGTACATACAGGCTCTTGATTGTTGAAAGATTATGTTCTAAATAAAACTTCATAGTATCCACCTAACTTGCACTGCGTTGCAAGACCAACAGCTGGAGACAAACTTAAGTCCGAAAATTAGGAAGTGGCTATCAGACACTCAAAAAGCTGGAAAGGAAAGAGAAATGGAGTCCTTGCACAGTCTTGTACAGGCTGGAAATGTAACATTACACAGAATCCCGTTTAGTTTAGGCTATTGGGTTAGTGGCCAAAATTTGAACTTGCAAAAGTGGTTCAGATTTTGCTGCCAAAACACCAAAGCTTTTGCATAAGCAGTCTGGATGCTAGTGTTAGGATGCATGTGTTCATCTGTTAACATGTTCATGTGTTAACATGAACTTAAGCAGCAGAAATTAGTCATAATATATGCAACATTACAAGGGAGACTAAAAGACTTTCTTCATAAGGGAGATCAGATACATCAAAAAGTATATCAATGATGAAGAAATCACTTCAAGCTTACTATAAATGTTTATTTTTTGCAATTCCTGCATGATTAAAAGCAGAGTTGTGTAGTGCTCCAAATGTAAAGTTGTTATTGATCTGATTGTGATTTTTTCTTGAGCCACATAAATCTTAAAGTGAAAAGATTATAAACAGATATGCTTGATAAACATTAGAGATACTTGTATATCAAGTTAATTTTCCATGTGTCTGTAATCCTCTATTCCAGACCACATGGCCAGAACAGCAAGAGAAATCTGGTCAACAACCAGTATACGTACACTGCAAGGATATTTTGGGGTTTTGTGTAATGAATCTTTTCACCGTCATCTTAAGAAATAAGTAAATTTGCATTGTTCCTGTACTACGAAAAATCCTTATGAAAGTTTAGTTGTTCGGTTAGAACACTCCACTTGAGGTTTCAGTACGTACATTGGAAAAGACATACAATAACCGTCTTCTTATTCATACTTATGCTGGAAAAACATCACAGTACCTTTGTAATTAATACTGCATCCCGACCCTGGTGGTCTGGTTTTGTAAAGCTATCATCAATTGCCAGGAGACCGAAGTAAACTAAGCAACTCTCCAGATATGTCCATCTGCAAAGATTCAGTGTTATTATCTATATCTCCTGAGTAACTATACAGTTAATTGGTGTGGTGACCCATATGAAAATACAACACACAAAAAGCAATATGAAGAAACACAGAACATACTGTTAATGCATTAACAATTACTTATAGCTAAAAACGTAGCATCTGAATGGCAGGTATTTATTTCAAATTAAAGCATGGAACTTCAGTGCCACTAAATAAGAATAGTCTTGTTCCATATTCAAAATAATAACATTTCAATATCAAGGAACAGGAGCTACTCTGAAGAGCTTAATTGCTGGAATTGTTCCAACACAGCTGTTCATTCCAAGGAGTCTTGAAACTGTTAAGACTTATCTAAACAGGAAAACACCATGAAATAAAACTTTATTTACAAACTCACACTGCTGCAAAACTGAACCCTCCCTAAACTTTTGGGTTTTGGCACTATTTTTCTTGAATGTTTGGCAGAGCTTATTACAGTAACGTGCAGTTCTGTGATTGTTGTTTCTCCCTGTTTCAGCAAAAAGAGCCCAGAACTTCAAAGGGAAATGATTGCAAATGATCTACGAACCTCTGCCTACAAGAGACATAAAGGGAATAAATCTCCTACCCAAGTCTTTGTCATCCCAGTTTAAAATACATTCACAGAAATCCTGACCAGGATTCAAGCAGGACCAAAGCCACAGAAAACTAAGGTGCAGATACTCATCTTGAAACACTGAAATGACTTGGGATGTGGCTATTTATTTAGCCCTGTGCAGGTTTCTTGTCAACTTTAGCACAAGTATGCTGGGAATATGGCTGAAATGGAGCAATTCAAAAGAGGCAGTGGGCAATCCCCAAGAGGCCTGGGAAATTAGAACAGATTTGTCCTCTCATTTACACTAGGGTGATGCAGAAAATCAGATCCAAGATGTGGCTTAAATAACCACACAGCCTCCCTTCCCCCAGATTTTAATTTCTGAAGGCAGAGGACAAACATGTCATCCTTCTTGCTGTCTATTCTATTCTCATGCAAATGGCATGGAGTGCTTTCCTCCTAATTACCCACCTTCTCGCCAAAGCTGTCAAAAAAAAAAAAAGCAGCTAACTTTTTGGATTTATTTTATTAAACTTTTAATATTCAAATTTATGGGAGTCTTCAAGCCTAAATCCTCATTAGAGCTTATCAAATAATTAATGCTCCAGAAATTAACTAACTGAAACAACATGCACACCCCTCATCCAATTAAGCAAATGGATAATCCAGAGTGGAAAAAAAACCCCAACAAACCAACAGAAAACAGCTAGAACCCCTCTACGGCATCCATGAAAGAAAAGCATAAGAACATAACATACAAAACACCTTTAAGATTCAAATACAAAGCCCATGAAAGTGCACTATCCACTAAAGTGCCTAGCATTTGAGGTGAAACAGGCAATATTCTCACTTTCAGCGAAACATCACATGCAGCTTTACAAAGTTGTTATCCCTTGAAAAAGTGATTAAAAATATTCCTCCTCTCCTTTTTTTTCTATATTGCTGTTTAGAAATATGTGGCTTAGCAGTTCTAAACAAGACATTCAAACACATCTGGTAACTTAAAATTCCCTTTGGGAAACATAACTATGCCAACTTTGACAAACCTTGTTCAAGTTCCCCATCAAATAAAAATTTAAAATTTTGAAAGTGAAATTTACCCTCAAGACTGTGAAAATCTGAAGTGAACAGATAGCCAGTAAACCCTGGAAGCAGTAGCTGAGGTAGGAATAAGTGAACTTGGCTTACCAAGCTTCATTTCTAAATCTGAATGGTTTGAAGGCTCAGAACTGCGAGATTCATCTTGTACTAGAGTTCCCTTGGACTACAAAGTCCCTGCTGCCCACCTAGAAAGCCACATGTTGTGGAAGCCCAGCTCTGGGGATGGCCAAATGGCAGAAAGCTAGAAAGATTTAGGGCATTTTTGTCTGGGAAGATAGCATTGGAAGTTCACCCCAAGACATTCAGACTCTGAAAGCTCAGGCTAGTTAACTACTCATCAAGCAGGCTCTCAGAAATTCCTTTGCCTTGAGCGTAAGATTATTACAAGTGGTGTTTCTCTACAACAAAAATTTAGACAAAAACGTGTTAAAAAAAAATCCTTACAGTCCCACCAGTGGCCCTCTTCTAGTTGAGGCCTCCCTTTTATACATATAAACAGCTGATGAAGTGATCACAGTCTAGTGTAAGCCCAAGAGAAAGACCAAACAGAATGTAGATTTTGGCTGTCTTCCACCTAGTCAGCAGCAAGAAAAGACTTGAAGCAGAAAATCTTACTATTCTGTCAAGGAGAAATCTCTTTTTTACCATTAAACATTTTTAGCTGNAAGCGCAGATAAAATTACATTACCTGGAGACAGCTTTAATTTGTATAAAACCGTAAGAAGTTTTTATGTGACTGTTTAATCTTTTAACAGCTGCTTCTCTAAGTACTCATTTCCACTAAATATATCACATGTCACCATACTTATGATCTTCCTAAAACAAAAGAACATCTTCCAAAATGACTATATCTAGCAATATTAAAGCAGCACCTACTGGCATCATTATATTTAAGTATCTGAAATAGACATTACTGTCAGCAGAATTTTTTTTAACCTTTCTCCCCTCTTTCCCTTACAAGAGGTTATTAGAGTTACTTCAGAGTCCTATGTCCTGTGATAAAATACTAGAAATGAACTATTAAAATTGGCAATAAATACCTATAGCCCATGCATTTAAGTTTCTCAGATCATTTATGTCCTTTAAAAATTGTGTTCAAAGCAAGTTCTGCCAACTACCTTGAAATTCTTAGCAGGCTCTGCTGACACTGTTATTCAACAGTTTCCTGGAAAAAAAGAGACATTGAGAGATTCACCCAACACAGCTTGATCTTCTTGTCCACTATGATGGGGGTTTTCTTCTGCACGGGCTCTTGTTCATAATATATTAACTAATGTGGAATAAGCAGTCATCTCTAAATTCACCAACTCGTATTCACGTTTTTGGTGGTGGTGTGCTTGAATGTTGGCATTATTTATGAACAGCAAAATCAGGTTAGGCACAGAAGCCAAGAGTAAAATCAAAGGTCTGGTGCACTGCCAAGTCAAACTGAGGTTTCTGTAGGGATCCTACTTTCCCTTTTCACCATTCTCAGTGTCCTCAGGCTATCAAGTCCCTCAACAGAGGATGTACCTATGAGTTCCACAGTTTTTCCAACTGAATTGCCATTTTTCTCAATAGAAATCTTACTCCCTCTGTTTAAATAGTGAAAAGGATTGCTGTTGTTCAGGATGCAAATAAGAGGCATTGGAGTTAAGATAGAAAATATTTTCTGCTCGTTTACATCAACCCTCTGACACTTATGTTCTGCCGTATGCACATGTCTAACAAGTTGTACGTGTTGCTCAGAACATGCTTGGTTCAAGCATATCACTCCATCATGTAAAGATACATGACATCACCCCGAAAATATATGGGTATAGTCTACTTTGAAAGGGAGTGAGAAAAGTTCCTGCCCACAGATACTTCTAGTTTCCCTATACCACACTCTAGAGACCACAAGTATGTAACATAAAGTGGTTGCTCAGAAAAGGTGGGAGCCTTTGTTTTGTGGATTTGGTTTAGAAAGCACAGTATGCTATATTTCAGAAGCCAGGTGATATGAAGAAGTCTTGCTGAGCACCCCTGGGCTGTGGGAAAGGGCAAGAAGGCTGAATGAGGTCAACAAAGGATGAAGCGTTCCAATGCCAAACTTTGCAGTTGAATACTGTCCTAGTTTGAGGTAAAACAGGACAAGTTTTGTTCAGTAACTTCGCTTCTTAGCTGGGCCTCTTCTAACTACTGAAATTAACAGCATATTGTGCAGACACTGTTCGCTCTTTCAGAGTCATAAGACCTCTGTTCATAGCTGATGCCCAGGCATGGTATGCAGAGAGGCTCTTGCTTATACTTATTGCCATAACACCCAAGGCCAACCAACTTGGCTATTGGCCCCGTTGGAGGGTGGGAAGTGGAAAAGCGCAGTGGGGTCCCACCTGCAGGGAGGAGCGGACAGGACAGGTGACCCAAAACTGAGCAACAGGGTATTCCATCCCATCTGCCTCATGTGCAGTATAAAAGCTGAGGGATCAAAGGGTCAGGAAGCTCTCTTTTCTTCAATGGCCGATGTCTGAGGAGGACTCTGTCTGTTTATGTGCCTGTGATCCCGATCCTGAATGCAGATCCGGAATCCAGTTCCTGTCTGTCACTGAGTCCAGCCTGGGACTGCCCCAGTGCCAGCCGGTGTCGTGATTGTCATCTTGGGACCTTGATACGGCTTTGTATATATTTCATTATTTCCTTTTATTTTATTATTAATATTTCATTAAAGTAGTTTAGTTCCTTCTAAACTCATACGTCTCTTTTTCCCTCCTCTGCCTCCCTCTTCAAAGAGGGGTAGAGGGAAGCATCTGTAGGTCCCATCTGGGGTCCCCCATGTCCCCAGTAGCCAATTTGGCCTAAATCATGACAAATACATTAAAAAATTATCTACTGGGGGGCAAACAGACTATCTGTTAGACAAAATCTATTATGTTACAAAGTAATATTTTGTAATTTTTTTGTTTGGTTTTGGAAAAAGTTTTTTGTCTCCCATCAGCACTACTATAAGTCTGTCTCTCTTACACACAAAGTACATTAAATATTTGAAATATATTAATATCTTGAAATATGCAAGTCTATGGGGCTACACTGTGTATATTGAGTACTTTGCAAATAGAGCAGCTTTGAAAGGGGATAGAAAATATAGAGTTTTGGAGCCTATATACACTCTTCTTACACAGACACCAGCTAAAACACAAATCAGTTTATATAACACTAGAAGAATAGGATAGTCCTCTTCCCTCCATCTGTGGGATCCAAAATTAAGCAGGTGCTTTTCTAAGATCCTCAGACTCATCCCATAGCTTTCATAACCTGCAGCTCCACGCGTGAGATATGTTAAACTTTGCCTTCCCATTCAGTTCTCAGGCTCAACAATGCTCAGCAGGCAGTAGTCAATTTAGCAAGAGATCTTATCCATCACTGCTGAAAAAGTACCGGGTATTGGCTGATGAATGGAAGATAAATCACAAGAGGGCTGTCCATTCAGGCAGGGCTGAATGACACTGACAGAACCCGGCATGAAAGCTCATTTTGTGCCTGCCTGTACAATATGTCGTTTGTAGAGAGCGTTGTTCTCCAATGATATCAGTCCCTTCTCGGTATGAAGCTCTCTCCCTTTATTCCCTTCAACAAAGGTGTCCAGTTTGTAAGAAAGAAAATCCTCAAAGTGAAGAAATGTTATTATGATCTAAAATTCAAGTTCAGATGTAGACTTTGGCTTTCCTGTTTGCTACAAAGTAAACCAAGTGCGGCCATTTCTCATTTCTGAAGGAAAGAAATAAAAAAGGCAATGGGATAAGTGCTGGGGTAAGAAGAATCCAGGAGATGGGTTTAAAACATGTAATGGAGTAGTAACCTGCCATCTACTTAGTATTACACATCTCAACAATACATTCCTTGAACTGGTCAAACCTGCAGTGGTGCTTACTGAAAATGATATCTCCAAGAATCACTAGAGATGAGGAACACAAAAGGGAACGTTAATTTTGTTCCCTAACCATAACGTTACCTAACCCATGACTCAACCTAGCAAATTACAAAAACCTTTGATAGCTAGGACAAGTCCATTTTGGTAATGAACCCTGAAGAACCAAACCTTCCACTTCCTAAACAACCCTTGGCCAGAAAAGTACTTTAGAAATTACATAGCCTGTCCCTGCTCAAGTTTTAACAACAGGTATTTAGGGTCAGTAACTAATAAAGTGGGGTTTTACCTGAACAAGACCAGCAAAACAGTACTACAAATCGGCTTATCTAAAGGTTTTATTATTTATTCCTATGAATTCAAGAAAGCCGAAGGCTGCTAAAACAGGGTTCCACGCTTGGTTGCAGCTTATCTTCAAAGATACTAATAGGTGGCAATCACTTGTGTCTGTACAGCTGTCCTCACCAGATGATGGAGGGTTGCATAGCTGTCACTGAGAAGTCACTAACTGGAGAACAACGTAGCAGAAGTGTGGGCTCAGGGTGCCTTTTAGCTGGGAACACNCACTAACTGGAGAACAACGTAGCAGAAGTGCCTTTTAGCTGGGAACATTCTGTGCCATTGGTGCCAAAGGAGAGGAAAACTCCCTTTGAAACAAGTAACACTCAATGGACATCACAGAACTGCCAGTTAAGCAAAAATCTCTCAAGAATAGTCTTACCTGTTGTGTTCATCCACCTGTTGAAATAATTTCTACATACAACAACCTTGAAGAAAATGTGCCTTTGCTGCTGAAGCTCTTCCCCTTGAAAGAGTTCCAGAGACTACAGGTAGCTCTCCTGTGTACACCCGAGCTAATACAGTTATCACCAAGTGTGCTATGAAATCAAAATCTGTAAAGAGACTGCAAGCTTAAGAACAGGGCTAAATTCAAAAACGCAAGAGTTGTTTGAGAGCTTGGTCATTTCAATATTTTCCAATTTGAGGAGAAAGAGCAGGGAGCTACCCCTAATTCAGCAGTTTCACAGGGCTACTTTCCACAGTGGGGCATCAATCACAACATCTAAAGCCAAAGCATGCCTTCACTAGTCCCTGTATTTGCAATCTTTCACAATAACTTGATAAAACCAAGAGAAAGAGACAAGTGTTAGAGATCTCTCTTTTGGAAGACGGTTTCTTTTCCATTGCTTTAAATCCTTGAACTATATAACTCATGGATCTGTAAGCCATACGTACCAGTTAGGGACTTCACAGTATACATTAAGATACTAACATTCTAGCGATAAAATTTTCACTTTCATTTTCTGTCACCGAAACTATAGTGTTGCTGAAGACTAACTTTGGAAATAACTTAAAAAAAACAAAGGTAACTTCACTGATGTCCTATTAGGTCATTTGGTGTGAACCAGCTCCATTACACTTTATAAACACCTCAGACAACCCAACAGTGCATAGCTTTTGCGTGTCAGTGTTGTTACCGCTTCACTAACAAGAACATTAGCATGCTTCATGAATGGGAAAGATTAAAGTAAATCACTACATATTTGTTTCCATTTAGGAGAACAAAACTTTTAGCTGTGCCTCTAGGAACCATGACCAGTTAGTACGCATAGCATGATTACGAAAAAGCCTTAGTACAGACAAGCAAATCAAAATACAGTTAACAAACTGAAGAGGATTCCTGTAAAAGAACTACGGAAGACAGGATGAAAACAAGAGATACCCTCCTCTTTAACAGAACTTCAGACATCTCAGAAAAGCCCCCATCTCAGACATCAGTGTACATCATCCAAGTTTAATTTAAGCTGTCACTCAGAAGACCAGTTCCGACCAGCAACTACTCACCAGGTTTGTGGCTCACTTGCTCTTTGCTGAGATTACACAGGTCGCTCCTCCTGGGACAAGTTACTGCATTGGCTAATCACAGTTCTTTCCAGTGCCTCACACCTTCAATGAAGGAAAAAAAAAAAAAANAAAAAAAAAAAAAAAAAAAGCAACCCCAAACCCACAAAAATCAGAAGCATTAACTAGAATGTAATATTCAAGAGCATTTTTTACTTTGATGTGCTTGCGTGGGGAAGATTCCAAAAGATAATTCTTTTCCCCTTAGCCTGTTCCTAAGGATACATGAGATTTGATTGAATTAATTTAAGAGGCATCTGAATAATACATTTATCTATGACAGAAATATCTCTATGTTAGAAGGAAGGTTAAGTAACTACCTCCACTGCAGAATTAAATACCGATTGTTATTGCCAGGCAGCTCTACATTGATTCTAGGTCATTCAAATTTATGTTGTCCTGGACAACTCAAAATGCTTCATCAAAAGCTGAGAATTCATGTATTCAGCTAATGGCCAACTAGCGCAAACCTGCACATTAGAGTATATGGGTGAAAAGGTGGTTAATTTTTTTTTGCATGGAGAAAACAAAAGTAATATGCAATTCTCATGCACAGCTTATAAGAATATTTGTCTGAACATTTTACCTATCATTTGATTGTGCAATAATACAAAATAACATTGATTACAGATTACTTTAAGAAAAAAGTGTTAAAATAATCTAATCGCTTTTATATTGCATTATTGCACAATTTTAAGGAAAAAGCGTTTAAATAATCAGTAGTTCTTCAAAAATGTACAAATGAATTTGCCTTCATGGGAATCCACTTTTCATCAGCCTCCGAAATTCACTGGTCCATGGGTTATGCAGAAGTACAGTATTACCCATGATATATACTCAAGTAGGAAGAAATTAAAAAAAAAAAGAAAGTTAAAATAAATGTCACTGGGATAGCTCAATGCAGAGTTAACTCGGAACATTCATACAAGCGTGAAACTCCACATCAGTATGCAGCACCAGCCCACAATGAATACACACGCATTCCCTGGACTCAGGATATCAGCAAGTATAACTTAATCTACCGCCTTACCAAAATAAGCTGTACTCATACTCCTGCTCTCTTCAGTTAACACTAGGGAAAACGTTGCACTACTTCAAGTAAACTGTCACTATGAATACAAGAATATTATTTTTTCCCCTCCATGTAAAAAGCCAAGGAAGACATAATTTGGTGGGCTCCTTGAGACCACAGGAAAAAACACAGGAACCTCATGAAGGTTCTTAGCCAGGAAAATGACCAAAATGCCAATATGATTGGAAAGACAGGTATTGGGCTAGGAGTTAGGACATAAGTGTTTATACCCAAATCCAACCACAGTTTAACTCGAATGACCTTAAAGAGTGATTTCCTCTCCCTGTGCCTCTGGTTCCTCATCTGCATGAGCAAACAAGGATGCCAACTCCACCTTACACTTTACTTTATAAGATCAAACCTTTGTTGGAAAACAATTTCACGTCTGTACCCAGGTGACATAACTCAGAATATTTCCTCATAGAAGCAACTAACTTCACAGATGAAATTTACACCCAACAGGATGATTTATTTTTTTTTTTGAAAGATGGGAGGGACAGTCAGACTATGGACATAAACCCCCTGGAAGGGTGAATTTGCTGAGGTGATGATGCTGAGCAGCAGCCCAGTCCCAGATGTTATCATCTTATCATGTTATCTTATCATGTTATCTTATCATGTTATCCCCCTTGTTATCATCTACCTTCCTCTCATGGCTTTGGCTCTCTATTAGGAAGAAAGAAAAAAAAAACCACTACTGAAATTACATGGAGTATACATATAGGCTTGTTCGTAATTTCTGCTGCTTCTGATCGGTGTGCTTTTTTAATTAGACGACTAAACTGATTCTTCTTTTCCTAAAGTATGAGGCGAATAAACCCCAAAATAGCAGCTGGTCAGTATGAACTCTAGTCACACGTTTAGAAAAGGAAGGTTTTTAGAAATGTTATGGAAGAGTTCATTTGCAGTCACTTTGAATGCATCACACTAACTAGACCATCGACATTTTCCTTTGCCTTTTTAAGCACAAGATAGGCAGAAGTAACCTTATTTACATAATTACAATTATACACAGTAATGAGATTCCATCTTATAGATATAACAGCTTCCCGACTCACAAAGGGAAAGAGCAGGTCTGCAAATCTAAGCCTTAGAAGAAAAACATTCTACAAAATAACAGTTAATATGTTGCTATATGTGCTATGCAATTTAGCAACATAACAAAATGCTATATAAACAAAAATATTTTATTTATTCTGCAAGTTAATAGTTCAGACATTCATTATTCTGTGGAAATCTTCTAACAGAGAATAATTTGCTTTTATATTAAAAAAAAAATGCCCTGCAATCTGCATTTTTCTTTCTCTAATCAATGTTGAAATTTGCAAAGATGCATCAGTGCATCTGAATTTACCTGAAGTTCTCGCTGAAGAGAGTACAGCTTCACAAATTAATAAAGACTACATAGACTGAGATTCCCATACAGTTTTGCAGCAAAATGATCATCATAGGTTCCTAAAGGCTCAGCATTCTCTCTTTGGTCCAAACAGGGCCTATAAATTCAAGTATAACTTCTATGATACCATAGCCTTGGAAATTTTCTGAAATCCAAGCTGTTAAAGATATTTGACTACAAACAGTTTTCTTAAAAAAAAAAAAATAAAATAAGATGTCATCTAGATGTCAGTGGTTTTGTAGCAGCAAGAATATATGTTTTATGCAATGAGCTACTGCACACTAGAGGTTTCTTTCAGCAAGTTTCAGTTGTGAATGTTCATGCTGTTAATTCATAGTTATTGATTCTAATTCCTGTTTTGTGTTATCAAAAGATGTAGCAGGTATCCAAAGATGTCATCTCTCAAGAGAGAAAATGGGAATAATGAGAAAACTGTACAAAGACAAATTTCATGGGTGTACCAAAAGGTTTAGGTTGGACAGGACCTCTGGAGAACTTGTAGTCCAACATCCTGCTCCAAACAGAACCAACTTCAAAGCTGGATTAGGAAGCCCAGTGTCCAACGTAGCAAAGCTATCAACTTCTCCAAGGATGAAGATTCCTCAACCTCTTTGAGTTTGTTTCAGGGCTTCACCTTTCTCATGGCAGACAATGATTTCCCCCTTTTTTCAACTGGAATTTCTCTTGTAGCAGCCTCTAACTGTTGTCTCTTGTAGTCTTGTCATGCACCTCTGACATGTATACGCCTCCTTTTCTACAATGTCCTTTGAGGTAGTAGATGAAATTAACTGAACCTGACTTGGTGTAAGAAACACAGTAGAAGAGGATGTAATGCAGATGCGCTGATCTTAGTGCAAAGGTGCTTGTGCCTAATGCAACACATGCTGGCGACAGTGTGGGGAAAAATACTTATGGCCTTCTGATATTAACAGATGTGGGCTGCTGAGGTTAATTGGGAATTCTAGATAGCCTTCTTTACAAACATGGACAACACTTCCCTCGAATTTGAAGAATTTAAGTACTTTATCTAAAGTATAGAAGACATCAGTGTGGTTCTGAATTTTTGAAGAGAGATTATTTTACATAAACAAAGCTATGCACTCCGAGAGAGAACAGGGAGGCCGACGTACGTATGGAACCTACATGCAGGAAGGTTTCAAGAGGACATCAATTGACTCAAAGTATTTTTTCCAAGAGTAAAGACAGTTGTGTTTTCAGAAAACTTAGAACAATGTCATTAACACAGTCCTATTAAAAGACAGTCTGTTGCCTATCTCCAGAAGAAGATGGAGTAAGTAAAGCCAAGTTTGGTTTAAACAGGAGCACATGAATGAAGCAAAATATTTTTCCATTTAAAATCACTTCAGATTAGAGCATCTGGCACTGCACACACTAGAGAGAACCTAAAATATTACAGCTCTATTTTCTATTTTAATGGATAATTGGTAACACTAGATTACAGGATTTGCAGGTTCCAAGTGCTGTATTTTCGTAGGGAAGAGCCTCCTTTCTTTCAGGCTTAATAGGCTTGGTCTATATCAGCTTTTCTCACATCAGTCCAAGTGTCACATTTGGGTTGGGAGAAGCTTGTTAGCAGTAATTACCAGCAGTAGGTTCTATTATTTGCCAAAGTAATTTTCCCTGCTAAGTACCACCAAAACTGCCTCAAGCCTTTAATTTTTTTGCCTTCCTCCGCTTCCTTTTAAGCGGGTGCATTTTCCCATGATACTGCCCTGCGCGGCGCGGGACAGGGCAGAGGCGAGGCGCCGGGTATCAATGTGATCTTGAGAGATGGGGTCAGCCCTAGCGAAAGCCTTTCACAAACAGAGCCTGAACCCTATTAGAGATGCAAATCCACTCTCTAAGTGAGGATTGTTTCAGCCATATAATGGAGCCCGAGGAATTCCTCGGCAGCCCGCTTTTCAGCGCCGGCCTTTTGTCTGCGTCTTAGCAAATTTCTGCAGCCTGTTTAAACCCCAGCCATTGTCCCCATGGCTTCATTGATTTCTCTCCCTGCCACCAGCTCACAATGGGCTGATATGAACATCTTTGTTACTGCTTTTGTACTGTATATCAGAGTAATGTTTCAGCAGATTGAGGCCTAGCAGGAAGAATTAAACCTGTACTACACAGAGCATGATGAATTGCCGGATTTACATATCATTTTAGAGGGTATTTCTGGTGGTTCTTTCTGAATGGTGTTGTGTCTCGAAGGATGTAGTTGAGGGATGAAGTGACAGAAAAGGAAGTGATTTAGATATTCACTGACAGCTTAATACAAGATGCAGACAAATTGTGGCGATTCTCCCATTGCATCCTTCTACGTTATTAAATAGGTAGGCATAGGTGGATGCACACATAGCCTGTGTACCTGCCACACCAGGCTGCACACTGTAGCCAGGAGAAAGAAGGATGCAGGAGATTTAGCTTATTCAATGGGAGGTTGCTCTGAAACAACCTAAAGTTGCCAGGGCACACCACCCTGATGTTTTGATCCTACTGTTCTTGGCCAAAAGATAAACTGCCGATTGAGTCAGGTCTTGACATTACACAGGCAACATATTTCCAGGTCCTGACGTGCTGTGCAGCACACTTCTAAGAAAATAGCTCTGCTCTATGTGAAACTGCATCACTTGAATGGGGTTAATACTACTCAGCATCTTCTGCAGTTTTAAAAGACTCATTATAGGCTTGGGTGTTGTTCTTTTTCAAAATTTACTTTGCATCCCAAAGCCGAAAAACTAGGTAGCTATTTCTGCACCTTCTATTAACTGCACTTTGAAATAATTTCTTTAAGGTTTCTTTTATTAAATTTTTTTTTGGTTTGTCTGCACAAATCACTATAATTCTAAAACTCTGTTGTTTATAATGGACTTAAGAATACTTCTTAGTAGAAGTAAACTCCACTGTTTAAACTCATAAGGCTTGACAGTGTTTACATAGTTTACAAATGTGGACCACAATCCACATATGGATCATATTTTGTGTAATTGGCACTAAACCAATGTAATAAGGAGAGATAAGTAAATAAGTCTGTAAAATGGTAGAGTAACAGTAGAAATAATAAGCAGTAATTTCAAAGTTTTCAAATCAGAAGAAAATTTATATTGACGTTATATCAAAACAAAGAATGTACACAAGATGCAAATTCTTTTCCATACAGAGTAGGGCTAAATCTTACCCTCAAAAATCAGGCATAAAAGCTTTGTCTTCGTAGCTTGCAAAGCACCCCAAATTGAAAGGTTACACAGATTTCAGGGAAAAAAATTGAATAGCAAAGGCCAAACCAATGAGATCTTCTAGTAGCTTTAATATTATTTCTTAATTATGGAAATTTGTGTTAGAAATGGCTATTTCCAAAAAGCAGAACTTTGGGACATTTCTGCCCACAACATTTGGTAATAACAGACAGATTGAACAGAACAATCATCTGACATTACTTGATCCATTACAAAGACAGGCATATAAAAAATAGATTTCTTTGAGCAAAAGGAAAAGGTAGCATTCTGACATGTCAGTGACCACTGCTAAGAGCAATCTAGAAAGTGAAGATGCGTGTTTCAAATGTACATTGTAGTAAAACAGAGACAGCAAAGGAATCAGGTTTGCAAAAAATGAAGTGATAGGTGCAATGAGCTGTTTTCTTGGATATGTTTAAATACACGGTGAAAAGTTGTTATTTAATTCTAAAAGGGTCAGAAATCCATGCAAGACTACTCTAGCATGAGTACTACTTCATCCTTTTCCTTAACAAGTAGTAGCCTTCGATTCAAGGGACCTTTTCCACCACAAATGATTATTAGCAGAAAATCCAGGGCCTTCTGGCAGTTGCTCACAAGGTTAGATACTGATTCTACCCTAATTCCTTGTCGAGAGATCCTTCACCGTGATACCTGGATTCATGGCTAGGTATTTCTTGAGTATGTTGATTCAGTACTAGTCATTCTTGCAAACTTTGTAGGCACATATGTACAGCTCTTCATTTCACTTGGAATTGAAAGAGCATTACTAAGAGAATTGGTTTACAACAGACAGGTATCAAAGCTGGCTACTGAAGTACAAGTGGAACTGTGACCAAAGGCAAGGTGGCTTGACACCCATCTATATTAGTCATCAGCCATAATAATTACTTGACTTCTTTCCCTTGGTCATCTGTTANCCGATCTTTCCCTTGGTCATCTGTTAGTCATTCCAGTTTCTTTACAGGTATTACATGCAGAACTCTGTACAATTTCAAACGCTACACTGAAAAATAAAGTGAAAAAATGCAAACACAGGTTTTTGTGCTGCATTCCTTTTATTTTTTTGAACTATATGGAATGTAGAAACTTGAGAGTAGCAACTCCTACCAAAGTCTGTTTAAAACGGTTGCACGTGCAACTTTGACAAACAGATGAACTGAGAATCTGGATATGTCTTTATGTAGAACAGGACTGTTCAGAGAGTTCTGTTATTCTTTAATGCTGCATTTTGTTTTGCATTAACAAAGCAAAACCTACATGGTTTTTGGAGAATGCGTATCAGTCAACCATAACTGTATTAAAACCAAAACCCACCTCCCCCCCTACAATTGCAAGTTGTAAAAGTCAAGCTTGGTTCATTTGCCACATTACTGGCAGAACTACGTAGCAAACAAGCTCCCTAACAAACTCTGTTACAGTTGTCAAAGAGGCTAGTCCTGGAACTTACTCTTTGTGAAAGACTGCCTGAAATAATTTCCAGAGCACTTTTATATTAATTTATTTTGGTAAATAGGTAGTCTATTCAAACAGATTTTATTATTCCATTGTGCCATAAATGATTCTCTGGTCTAGCCATAATCTGCTAAACAACATCTATTTCAAAGAAAGCCGGTGGTCAGCGTGTTTCATATTGCTAACATGCCATACTAGCTGAAAACAAAGTCACCTGATTACCTTTGCCAATTTAATTTCCTAATGTGAGACATACTTCTTCTAGGTAGCCTCATTCAAGTTACATTTTAAATCAACTCTTTCCTAACGTATTCCTGATACCTGCTACGACTACAAAATCATGGTTATGTAGAACCCATAAAATAACTATTCCTTCCTTCTTAATCCGCTTTTACTTCTGATACTATCATCCCAGTCCTACACTTCCTTTTTACCTTGCTGTTCCAAAACCTTTTCTTGTTAGCACAAGAAAAAAATCTGTTAACACTATCTCCAGCATTGCAGGCTTTGACAAAGTCAGTCCTGTTCAGCTATGTGCCAAAGGCACAGCACATTCTCTAAGTAATCAGGAATCCACATTTATTTTATTGCCAGAAATGTTTATTAAAACTGAGGCTTGCACTCTTTTAAGCCACTTGAAAGCATACCAGAAGTTGTCTCATGCACAATTACTATGTCTTCTCAAACTATGTGAAAAGGACAGTCTTCGGTTACTTACAGATAGAAAGACAGAAGTACAAGAACAGTTCATTAAACAAAGAAACAAAACCCCCAAACCAGTTTGCCACTTTGCAGAGTTTTGTAAACTCCTACTGACTTAAGCTGCATGCAGAAATAGAGAAATACTCCGTTTTGGAGTAGAAAACCTTAATGAGTAACCTGCCAAGCTGAAGGTGTGTCTACATTTGTCATAAGTACAGGCTCCCAAATTCTGATCTAGATTTTGTTTCAATGGCTAGAGACCTGAAGTCTCCGACTTTTGAAAGCAGAAGAGCGATGCAAAGAAAAACTGAGCAAGAAGGTTAATTATAGCATTAACTGCTAGTCTGACTTTCCAACTTAATCTTTTGTACTTCCAGCACTGAAGTCAAAATAAACAAACCCTGGCACTCAGAAATTTCTAGTCTTCATGAACAAGGACTATCTCCCCCTCCCCCCAAAAAAAAAATCCAAGCAAGAAAAGCTCAACAAAAACGGTCATCTCCAAGCAGATATGAAGTACTGTTAGTATCCCACAGTTTTTGTGCTAATAGCGTGCAGACCCTTATTTATGGGCAGGGGTTTTTACCAGCTCTTTAAGCCTGCTTGTCAATTTATAAACTTCAGCATGTAATAGTTACACAAACTAAACCCAGCAGAGTTTAATATCGCTATGAATACCATAACTGCTTTGCTTAAGGTGCAGTCTGTCTCCAGTGGTTCAAAGAAAAGTCACACATACCCCACAATGGCAAATTATTCATCAAGGGTAGGAGGGGGGGATGACACCTCCCTCACCCCCCATTTTTTCCATAAATCATGGGGATTAACAGAATGCAACCACAGCACTAACAAACAGATCTCCTTAAATATATCAGCAGTTTGGACAAAGGCATGCTTTGTCACACAGGCTTAATCTGCCATCTCCAAAACTTCTCCTAGTTTATTGCAGAGCCTACTCTTACAAAGTATCAACTGCTACCTTAAACAGCTTTTGTTTCCCATCACCGCTACCCCACTGGAAAATATAGCCACTCTTTCTCTCACTCCTTGGACTATTAGAACACTTTTCCTAACTTTCAGCATCAATCTGCTCATAAGCATTTGGTACACTGTAGTTTTTTAATATCACAAGAAAACGCATAACCAGAACCCAATGAAAAAGTAGTGTAATAGAGATGGCAAAATGGAACAAAACAAAGTGCAGTGTCCGTTTTTGTCCCTTAGAAGCATTAGGCATTCGATTCTAAAAAACAGATTTGTAAGCAAAACTTCTGCTGAGGTTCTGTAATGAATCAAGGATCAGTCTCCTTTATCCTTGAACCCAAGTGGATCAAGCTAGATGCAATGCAGAGCAGTCCAGGCAAAGCCAGGGTGTGGACAGCTCAGCAGATGCAAACCTTTATACTGCCTACACTCTGTGCATTTTCATTATTTATTTATTAAGCAGTTCTCACTTCCGCTTCCTTAGATAACTCCAGGTTTTGAGTATCTTGTTGTTGCCCAACATTAGATCCTGATGGACCCTTCTGTCACTCATGAAAAAGATTAATCCCTATATCTCAATTGATATTCGTGCTTCCCTCAATATTTGAAAGTCATTCCCATTCTTTGTTCTGTCTTAAAATGTCAGATGCATTTGTTGTTCTCCAGAATTCTCCGTTTCTCAAATGTTATTCAAGGTAAAAATGCAGTCAGTTAAGAGCACTTCCAGAGCCAGCAGAGCAGGTTAGACCACCTGGCTGTTTCTGCCAAGTCTTCCCTAACACTTTCACTTGAACAGATGTGCTCGGTCCTATTTGCTTATACAAGATCCTGTGCCTCTTATTGCCGGTAACTGAGCTCACTACAGCGTTAAGCTAGGATAACATGACTAACATTTGGGTAATGTGATGGTATTCTCCTCCATCCTTATCCTGTCTGAAGAGCCAACACTGTATCTCATGGTATTTTTTCAAAATTTTGGTTTAAGACTCTTAATGGCCCAAGGGACTAAATGATTTCTTTAATACCTATATAGTCAAAGATGGATTAATAATATGAACATCAGTCCCTCAAAATCTCAACTGAGATGGAATGATTCCATCTGCAAAGCAGCACAAGCAGGATAGGAAGTATAGATATCAAAGGCAAAGTATTGTATCTTTCCTGTATAGTCAGGTATACCAAATAAGAATCAGTGAGCTGTAGCACCATTCCCACACAACTGTTCCCCAAAGGAAAATCAAGGAAAGGAGGTAAAGAAAGACAGGGTAAATATTGCTTTGTGCTTTTTTATAGCTGAAATATGACTTGTCAGATCAGGTCTTCTGATGCATAGAGACATCTACGATCTGAAGTGTTGTTATGGTCCCCCTCACTGTGGTATGTATATCATCCCATACAAATACAACTAGAGGCCATTGGTAACCGTAAGTATTACTAAGCATATCCTTTTGTACACTCCATTACTCAAAAGTGCTCATCCTGATAAAATTAAGCACAATCAGATAGCGTTCAGGCTATTGAAGATACAGGCTTAAGCACAAATTAACTCTCAGTAAAACTTCTTGGACATAATTTTCCTTCATAGGACTTTGTTGTGCTGGAGCAGAACTGTGAGTGAAAGGATCACAGGGGCCAGGGGCTGTTAGGCTGGGTGCAGCAGCATGCTAGGTATATCTGGACTGCTTTTAGGAACTATGGCAATGCCGCAATGCACCGTACAGCTGTAATTGCGTATTCAGAACAAGCTCAACAGCTGGGACCACCGTGGACATTCAACTCAAAAAGCCCTTACTCTATAATTTTCTTTCCCTCATCTGTCCTGCCGAATCTTTTACCTTATGCTTCCATGCACACCTTATCACCTGAACAAGCTTGAAAGACTTCGGCTGCTGATTTTGAGCATTTCATTTGAAAGTAATAGCAATAGTGAGATAACAATAGCTTACTGTAGGGAGTGTGTGGCTATCCTCCATTTTTGATTGATTTTCTTTAATTTGTTTGTGCTTTGTTAGGTTTTTATAAGAGTGGAGGTGGGGTGAAGTGCCGTCATGGGGCTTTGGGACAACATAAGTGTATATGCTGAACACATTCCTTTCAGTAAAGTGACACACACAAAAAAAGGAAAAACCAAACCCAAAGATGACATTGTTACCTTGTACTTTCAAGTTAAGAGCCTTTTTCTCAAAGCACTCTTTAAAAGTTCAGTTTTGAATTTCAGCATATATTGGAAGCTTAAGTTGGGGGACTTTGAACAACATGCAAACTAATTATTGATTTTCCCCCTTAAGACAGTATGCTCATTCAAAGGAAAAGAGATAATCCTCTTAATGTTTTGCTCTAAGAACCTCTAGGAACACTTAGATAAAATAACTTTATAAATAGGTATCCATTGAGAATTTATTTGCATTTTAGTGTAACTGGGCCTGAAGGAGGTCCAAAGAACGCTCTTCTAAAAGCAAACACAGTTTGCCAAAGAAATGCTTCCCATACAGTTTTAAAATGCTTCTATTTGATTAAGATGTCACATGTTTTATGATAAACTATACTGTCTAGTATTTAAAATCAGTTGGTCCATTTACTTCATGCAAGGTGCTGCTAATGACTTGAGAATGCATTTTGTCACAGTGACACCTCATTGCTCTAGAGGTGGTTTGCTTGTACCAGATGTTTAGCTCTGCTTACTATTCTATGCCTAAATATATTTAAAGGACTGCAAGAAGTTCTTCCATTTTTTTTCTTCTTCAAAAAGCCATTTGTATTTTTGCATACCTCCCCCATCATCTTCTCTGCGTTTTCTATAATGGATATAATTATTGAAGTGCTAAACCTGACATTAGCTATTGCTCAGATTCAGACACACTTATGCTTGCATATCCTGTTCTTTAAGTCCTGATCATGAACAAAATCAATAGTTTATTACAGGAACAATTTTTCATCTGTGTCACTTTCAATTTGCACCTCATAGTACTCTAATATACAGAGATATTTCCTGTCACCTTCATTTACTAGTGAACAGGTCTTAAATTAGGGAGAAAAGGTTTAGTGAAAGTAAGTTTTCCACTTGGAAATTTCAGCTTATTTCCTATTTTCAACTAAATATCTTACAGTATTTGTCAAAGCAATGAGAACTGAAGCCTAGCAATACCCCTTCATTGTGATTAGACTACTTTAGATATACTGTAAATCACTGAATACCAACTGACCAGTGTCACGGTATAGGGAACGGAAGAGCTTAATGGAGGGGAGAAAAACAATAATATTAAAAAAAAAGTAATCAACAGTTTACAGGTGTTTCAGCCTAGTTTCTGTTTCACACTAAATAGATCAAGTTACAGCTGACAATAAGACTTCATGGTTTTGCTACAAATGCAGAAGATAATTTGACATGAGATAATTAGAAATGCTATTTCTGACTGGTGGCAGTCCTTCTAGCAGCCACCTCACAGGTAATGGGTACGCTGAATTTTGGTATTTTTAGCAGTATCCGAGGAATCAGTAGTAAAACCTGAGTAATGTGACTGCTACGTAACCTTAATTGTTACATCCTCTTTTATTTCTCTTGGCTTTTCAAAGAGGCACCATGAAGGGTAAAACTTTTTCACAACATCCAAATACTACAAGAGTGCAAGGAGTTATTGCTCAAGTTGCTATTCTGCCTCACGATTTCAGAGGCAGACCAAGGGACAGGCAGAGTGAATAGCAGTTTAGAACAGCTACACTGGCCGCCACGCCTGTGCAAAAATGGAGAGGGAACAACTGCTATGCCTTAAGCTGCCTCCTGTTTTCACTTCTGCTGATGCAGCAGAAAGATGAAGGACCATGGCATTATGGCCAGGACAGGTGGGCATTTCCAAAAGCAGGAGCAGAAATGCTCCCCTGCCCATGACCATGCCGATCGTCCTCCTCCATAGAAGTGTCTTCCACCTACTTCCCTGTCAGCTCTTCCCCCTACAGCTGGGGTGGGAGCACGCTCTTCTTGCCCTAGTTCTTGTCTCCATGTTGGGGCTTTAAAAACAGAGGAAGACCGGGAGACCTTCTCATGGGTCTTTTGAGGGGAGAGGGGCAGGGAAGTTACAGATGACATCAGGATGGCAGGACCACAAAAGAGAGGAGAAACTCTCTAAAAGTTTCCTTTCCTCCAGAATTATTCTGCAGAAGTACTTCTTTCAGGTACTTCTCACATATCCTAGCTTCTGCTGGCCTGTTCTATCCTTTCTGTTCCTGTTTAGCAGAACTTGTTCAGCTCAGTTTTGCTTACAGTGCCTGGACACCTGCAAAGTGCACAATGGACAAACTACACAGGATTTCAGTGGCAAGATGGCAATGACAGTATCATAACTTCAAAATTACATTTGTTTTGCGAGATTTATTTGGGCGCTGACAAGTGCTAACAAGTGTATCTTTTTCTCCTTTTTTTTCTGGGAATAATCTGTAGTCACACCACCGTAGAATTCTCCCTTCATTTATGTATCTACTTGGCACACAGAAGAGTATAAGATGACCACAGACATGACAAATATACTTCTTTTCCCCCTCAACTTGGAGTCTGCTCTTCTTTATCTTCCAAGTTACTATACTGAAGCTGAGTAAGGACTACCAAGGGGAACTCAGCTGTGCTATATTTTAAGAAGAATGAATATGCTGATGCTAGAATGGGAATCTTTGCTTTGTACTGTCCTAGGATTGGAATTAAGCAAAGATTAGAATACTTAAAATAATCTCAAAACATTAAATTCTATTCATGCTGAAAAACTAGTTTAAAAAAATCCACAACCTGAGAGGTAATCCAGAACCAGCCATTTCTTGGATTAGTTTGCATGAGAGAGCTGCAATGGTAAAATAGCATAGGTGCATAGAATAGATGGAACTGAACAGAGAGCTAAGAAAAGCAATTTCAACTAAACCATTCATACACATTATACCAGAGTGTGGATTTCAATAAAAGAAAAATTAATTTCTTCTAGTGTTGACAGCAGAAAAACTAGTTCTCCTAAACATTGGCAGGCCCAGTAAGGACACGAACATGAACAAGAACTGATGAAAGAACATGAGCAAACAGTTGTTGGATTATTCTGGCAAATGTGTTCATCTCCAGATAACTGCAACTTCAATGAATACGTACTAGAGCTGACAGAGAGATGACAATTCCATTGCATGGCTATTGTCCAGTTTCTGAAGGCTTTATGCACTGCGGTGGAATGAAAGCAAAACTACACAAAAGTTTTCCCTAAGTAGAATGATCCCTTTTCTAATGAAAAGCTGTGGTTTCTATTTTTCAAGTAGGTGTTGAAATGCAAGTGAAGTGTAGTGGTTTGAGCTCTTGCCTTCAATTTGCCCTCATGCAGCTTGATTCCAAGCAGAATCTTTCATCCCTGATTGCGCTGATCCACTTAGGACAATGGCTTAAACCTGGGCCTTCATCCTAGCCTAATGCCCAAACTAGTAAGTTACAGAGCATGAAACAGAGAATGTGTCTGTCTTTCAGATATTTTGGTTTCATAAAGGAACATATAATGAAAGTTCATTCAGTTAAAATACCTCAGCCATCTCTAACACCCAGAATGAAGAATATTTCTCTTGAATTTGGCAGAGAAACATGCTCAGGATAATTACGTCAAAGCCAGACAGCAACTACCTGCAGCATCACTACTTTGCTACTCATGTAAGAAGAGCAAAGACAATGAATTCTGCAAATATTTCTAATTCACATCACAGTGTTTCAAGATCAGTTCTGAGAAGATCTATGTCAAAAAAGGGATTCAGATAATGGACTCAATAGTCCCCCTCTTACTGCTGAAAGGAAAGTAATAGAAGTGGTCAGTTCTGTATCTGGAAAAAATATATTCCTGCTTCTAAAGTTACTCCTAAAATTTACTAATTTGTGAAATAAGTACTTCTAACATTCTGGTTTGTATTGTTAAATGCAACGTTCCGATTTTTAGTAGATGCACAATGCAACACACAAGTAAAAATTATAGTCTTGAACTTTGATATTATTTCTTTTTTATGTCGATGGAAGCAAACTCTGTTGTGTTGTCTTGGATGAACTTTTCTTGTTTGTGACATAAAGTTGCAAATATCGCTCACTTCTGAGGCTTCACTCCCTAGTGTGAATTCCTCAATCCTAGTTATTCTTTTAAATTTAGGACTGAGTTTATTACTCTTTGTATTGCAGTGGTGTCCAAAATGCATTGAGTGGTATCCAAAGCCCCAAAAAGAAGCCAATTCTGACAGGAAAAGCAAGCAATGCTTAAACATAGATGTTTACCTTTTCAGTCAATCCAACACCAACCAACTAATTTCAAGGGCAGGTACAGAATGGTGGAAAACTCAGCATGTTACGTCTGGTTGCTGTCCATCAGGCCCTATTTTCCTTATTCGCTATTCATATTACATTCAGTAGCTGCATTTCAAACAGGCTCAATACTGAGACAGTTCCAAATTGGAGAAACTACAAATCTGTAATTATAATGTAGCACGGCTCTGCACTGACACTTCCAGTTCATAGATTGAACGCACGTACCTATGACAACCACACAAACCTGTCCACACAGCTTCTTCCTGGATACTACCCCATGGAGTCCAATTAGTACACAAATACCAAGCACACAAAACAGAAAAGAATAAGAAATCTCATCATTACATCATTGTTCTGACATTCTAATCTTTGGATCATAGCTAATTTGTACAAAGATAAATAATCAATTATTTCTCAACAACAAAAGAGAAAAATATCTTCTGGAAGCTATATCTTATTTAAATAAAGAAAAATACCAATCCAGAATAAAATTTCTGTTCTTTTAACAGAAACAGAAAGCCCTCGCCAACATATTTTCTTTTAGCAAGAATTCTTTCAAATGTGTAAAAAAAGCAATACTTACTCTGTAGAGACCAAAATGAAATAATTCTTCAAGGCACTTGGAAAGAAAACACCTGTCTCTACCATTTTCCCTTTCCTTCAGGAAAAAAAAAAACCAAACAAAAACAAAACCAAAAAACAAAGCAACCCTGTAACTTCTTCCCCTGCAGCTGGGATGATTTTTCACCCACAACTAATTCTACCTCTCTGATCAAGCTAAGAGCTTGCAGTTGCTGTTCTTTCTCAATTAACCCTTCCTGTTGCAGCTGTAGCAGAAGGCCCATTAAATTCTTTCATTGCATTGACAACTTGAGGATGAGATTCTCTTCACGTCAACAAACGGCCTAGAACCTGTTTCACAGAAATACGCACAGCATGTGCCCATAGAGTTGCCCAAGTTGTGATATTTATTGCTAGCAATGTAGTCCATTTTTGTTGTTCACAGTTCATTCATGAATAAATCCTGATTTCATACTTAAGATTCCATTAATAATTTATCAGACAAATGGAGAAACAATTTATCATTGTTAGAGTTTAATAAGTCGAAAACTTGTTTACCATGTCTGTAGTGGTTGCTAACAATTTCTTAACCCCTTATAAAGCCTTTACAAATGCTAACACTGATAATAACAGTGACTAAGTCAAAGGTTCGTTCAATTATATTTGCTAAATTTGCTACCCTGGCTACTGGCTGCCCATCTTGCATGATTTTAATCCTGTTTCTCAAATAAAACTATAAAGATTTTTCTTTTAATAGAAAAGCAACCAACACTATCAGGAAAGCACTTCACACAGAATTTCTTAGCTGAATAGTTGCTTATTCCATAATTGCATAAGGTTTCAGTATTTGCAAAAAAGTTCAGGAATAAAATTATTGTCAGAAAAATATTTGAACAATGAACTATGTGATCTTTCATATCAGAGGATTTCCATGTTTATGCACGGAGTTAACTGTAAATTACCTCTGTTTTGCCAGCTTTACATACATTCCCCAGTAGCAATTACAGAAGGGAAAAAAGAAACAGTGACTGAGAATGGCACTAGCTCGCAGGCACCTGGTAATTTATGTGTGATGTCTCCCCTTCTGAGCACAGTGTTTATATTATCTTTCCAATTATTTTTGCCTGGGCTCTTAAATTCCGTAGACTGTATGGGACTAGAGATTATTCTGATAGACAAAGTGAATAAATTGGAAAACAAATAAAGAGGGGAATATCAAGTTAAAAAATGCAGAGATTAAGAGAGACAAGGTTACCGAGACAAAAGGATGACAAGGGAAGAATTACAGTTCCAGGCAGCAGCTCCAAAGTAGTTCCTAAAACCCTCTGTCTTTCTTGCAAAGATACCGCAACTCCCCACAGTTTGTAGCTCTGTGGAGTGAAAAGGTGTCACGTTCAAGGCATGAGACTTGTTTTCTGTGTAGACTAAGGAGACGATACACCCATTGCAATCTACTCAAATACAGAAGATGGGGGTGGGTAGAGGAGAAGTATGAGCAATTTAGGAGCAGGGTTACGGTTTCACAGAAGTTTTGTGTGTGCTCCGCTCACTGGAACTCACGTTCCGGAGACAGTAAGTACTGTTTGAAGACAAACAGATAGTACATTTGTCATCAGTTTTAAAAGAAACTGCTCCACTGTACATGGAGCAACATGTCAAACCTATTACTCTGAAGACGACAGCAAATTGGGGAAAAAGAAACAAAAAAGAGTTTGGGTTAGTCTGGAGTTAAACTGGCTACAACATGCACATTTTCATTCTTTACCTTTCCCCACTGTGATTGAGGAGATCACATACTCACGAACAATAGATATCTTGACTTTTACTTAATTTGTTGAGTCTTGATGCATATATGTTGTGCCTATATCTGCTAGCTAGAAGCCTAGTCTGACTGCTACAAGGCTGAAGTCTCTAGCTTTTAAACAAAACCATGTTCACTCTTTAGCTAAATAGAAAAAAATGTGCATTTGCAATATTGGACAGTGTTCTGAAATTCACAGTTGATAAAGAAACCCAGCAGTTATATCTAGCCATAATTATCATAGGTATGAAGCTTAGTACTGCTGTACGTTTCATGGTATCAAACTTTTGGATTGGATTGGAAACTCTTGATCTGTAGCATTTCATCTGGAAAAGTCTATTAACGCTGTTAATGCCTGCCTTTTCTGCTCTCCAGTCTTCTCTCTTTTGGCAATTTATCAAGTTTCATATGCCAAGATAGAATTCATTTTCCAAAACAAAGGTTCAAAAATCCAGTTCTTCCATTCCTTGCTGTCTAACAGTAGAGCTTGCTCTCAAGTCCCACCTGTGTTGATGCTAAATTCCCCAAATGAGGTATGTGGCTAAAATGTGCAAAACTTCCTTGTGGTTTACATCTGACGTTCTTATACGCTACCTTCCCATCTTGGGTATAGGGTATACTGTCATTACTTTGATTTTTGGCAAAACGTGTTCTTGCCAAAACAGTATCTCCAGCACAAAACATATAACATAAAAGATATCCTCTGAGCTTTTTATTTCTCATCTTGAGGAAAATATTACCTGGCTAACATTTTATCCTCATGGGCTAGAGTTTCTGGCACTTTACCATTTTATAAGACTTCTACTACAATGCAGATAATGCTCACTGATGTTCATACGTTCGGTACTTTGTGTACATTGCCAGTCCCCCAATGTCAGATGGTAAGGTCAAAGTTCAGTTTGTGTCTGGCTAGTGAGTGGTATTTGTCCTCTGTAGAAAACATAATCACCAGCGTGATCTCATGTACTATGTATCCATCATGTTAACACACTTCCAGCATCCTTATCTCTGCCTCCAGGAAACTGTTTATGATGTTCTTTCGTTATCCCAAAGCAACTGTGGTGAAAGGTGAGAGAGTCCTTGATGAGAACAAGCACACAATGGAGCTCATGTTGAACTGATACGCAGGATGCTACACAATTTACTAAGTAGGATTATGTCACGGAGCAATTATTCATTTAATGATGTCTGAAATCAGTAACTTCAGTATATTAGGAGGATCATTTTTCACAGCTCTGCTAGGGATGGGGTCGGGTAGCTAGGGACTATTGCAAGGCAGTTTTGCATGCATTATTACTGCTGTAGGGACTCTGGGCTTCCTGTTCTTTACCAGTGATGCAGTCTCTAAGAAGTACTTCATGACAGCAGGACCTTACCTGCAGAAAGACTATGTTTTCTAGAGTTCTTCACATGTGATTAAAGATTCCCTAGAATTAAACATTTGTCACCACAGTAGTATCAGAGTAGCTGGAAATATCCTTTTTTCTTGGCACACTAGGAAGGAGGCTGTAATCATGCACTGAAAGGATATTTTCTCATACCTGTTATTGGAACGGACATCTGATTTGGAGAAGGAAGTCTCTGAAACACCAGGACTTTAATGGGCAAAACTGAAGCAAGTGTGATATAGTCTGACAGTTTGTTCATGCTTTTGCTGTACATGGTAGAAAGATTTTGCTTCTCTCAATCAGCCAAAAAATATTTTAATATTGAGATATGTCAACTGCGAGCATATTTTTCATTAGCAAACAAAATCTCCTTTTCTCCCTTCTTCTTTTCTCTGCATCTGTCATTGTCTCTTCTTCTCCATATATCCACCTAATATCAGCTTCAGTCTCTTTCTGCTCAGTGTAATTATCAAATAATTAAAAGAAAGGCATGTTATTTTAACTTGTACACCCTTTCCCCATGATTAGCCATCTATATATATATACCCACATATATATATCTCCATCTATATCCTCTATTCATCAACCCCTATCATCTCATACTATACTAAATTTTATCATTACAACAAAACGAAGGTGGGAAAAGGATTATTAGCCCCTTTTGTCTAGAGAAGGGATAGCAGGATGGATAGACAAAGTGTTTCTTTATAAAAGAGTATGGAATTCTGCGGCCACAGAAGTGTTTGAACCTCAGTTCTAGGTTACTGGATCATTGAAATATTTTTCTCTCTACCGTTTATTTCCTGTAGCATTGGAACTTCACTGAACACTGAATATGACCTACCAGAAAAAATATTGAATGCTTCCAGATTTTAGTTGGAATTCAACTCAGAATAGTTCAATAAAAGACCTGCTTAAAAACATAAGATTACATATAAATACAGTGACTTTTTTTTAGACTTTGTTAAGTGGATTCATAACCATAAGAGGATGGAAATGTTATTAGAAGTGCATGTAGGCAAAATTGAAAGCTTAGGAGTATTTGGAACAGCTACTTTGATTCTAGTCTCTGTCCTCTTCTACCTCCTTTATAATTTAAGATTTTAGCAGTCTTATTTTGTAACCACATGTAACTTCAGTTCCTACTGTGAAAAGGGGCTGCTTTCACTGCTGCTTTGAAATTTTGTCCACAACTCACTTATAATGTCCCCGATAATCATGCAAGTAGCACTGTGAACATTACTGTCCCACCTACATCGTTTTACAGGAGTTAAGATTTTGGAGACGGTGATCACTGACATTTTCAGATTTATGCTATTCCTGTGGCAGGAGACTCACAGGTGTCATACTGACCTTGGCTGAGATGGAACCTGGTACAGAACACAGTAAGACAGCCTGCAGTACTGCCTTGTCTAGTGTTAACTACACGCGTATGCAAACATCTGAGGTAGGTCCCTTTCAATTAAGTGTTGTTGTTTTTCTAAAATACTCTTGTGACTTTTAAAATGCAAATTGTCTTCTAGCAGTAGAGTATTTAATTATTCTCCACGACTACAAAGCCAACTCTTTNTTTTTTTTTTTTTTTTTTTAAATTAAAACAGTAATCCTAATCTGAAGATACAAAACCCAGATGTGGAGCTTGAAGTAAGACTTCAATGCCAAGGGGCTCATAGCCATGAGCTGAAACACATTTTGTTTTGACTTCTAGAAGGACAGATGTGTGCCTTATCTCTAGAAACCCTGTAGAGATCCTCTTTTTTGCTTTTGAACCCCCTATCACTGTCTGAGGGGGAAATTGCTTTTTCAGATCCTATACATAAATTCTGCTCATGAAATCACGTACTGTAAAGCAACAGAAGACAGTTGTCCTCCCTAAGGTCAAGTGAACTGCTTGCATAACATTCACAGCCCTCACCAGCCCAGTAAATGAGTCTCTTAGACCTGGAAATTGTTCCCTCCTATATTCCGTGCCTCTGCAATAGGAAGGTGAACCTTAATAGTATAACCAAGACATGCATGACTTACAACTCTTTACTCCTGCCTCTCAAAATCTCTCAAGTATTCATGATTAATTAATTGACATATGTGGTTTGCTGTGCAGCACAGTAAGAAAGCCTAAAGCATCATAGACATTTATTTTGGAGCCTGGAGAGTAAACAGAATTACTATCATTAGGTTTTGAGGTGCATTTGAGATTACAGTGAGGCTATGGCATTCAATTCTAGTTGCTGTTTTAGAAGAAGGAAGGACACTGTTGAGATTGAAAAGGTCAACAAAATGATAGTAACTAATTCAAAAGCAAGATGTCAGTGACTGAAGTTATAAGAGAGGGATTAACCTATAAGCAATTTAGGTGGAATGTGTTTTTAGTACACAAAGGGTAGCTGACATACAGGATGAAATAAATTGGCAAGGTCAGCATCAAATGAGCTAAGAAATCAAGAAGAAACTGGATAGCACTCCCAAACAACACAAATACAAACAATGCCTAGCACTGGGGAAAAGATGCCATGACAGCAACAGATTACATCACCTTGCAAAGTTTACAAACACAGGACAGAAGTAAAAGTGAAAGGTTCAGACTGCCCTTGTTTTTATGGGAAATGCCAAAATACAGATTCAGATTACAAAGCCTAGCAACTAAGCATTTGTGAACTCAGATACAATTTCTAGGCAGGGCAGGTGCCGACAGATGTTGGGGGCTTTTTTACAATACTACCTTGCAACACAACAGAAAATCTTCGTTCTTTTTCTTTGCTATTGCAGTGTAAGCCAGCAGTTGAGACAAAAGATTTGTGGAGAGAAACAGAAAGGATGAGGAGAAGCCATTTTTATAGTACCATAGAGAAGTGGACCTTTGAGGCCTTGGCATGAGCCATAAACCTTGTTTCATAGAATACCAACCCCTTTAAATCTCAGACACCAAAAAAAGAAGGTTCTGTCATTCTCTTTGCCAGTGATTAACACGTGGCATTGGGTATAAAATTAATTAAGTACTCCAAGGTGGAAGAATGGGACACACTGAAAACCACCATTGGGGCTGAAATTCCTGGAGAAGACCATAACCACTGAAGAAATCTGAACAGCACTTAGTCTTTCACTTACTATAGTGAGCACCAGAAGTACCCAGTTTGAAAGGACATTTGGAGAATAGAGTCATTTGAGATAATAGCTGGCAGTGGTGTTCTTCACATTGTTTAATTAATAATTAATATTTATTAATTAAATTAATTATGAAAGTTTATAATAACTGAAAAGTGAAGACTATTCCACTCCATGAAAACCAAAATTTGAGCTCTGCTCAGAAATTTTTGTATGGTGTAAGTATATGTGTATGTATATATATGCGCACACATGCAAGCAAACACATACATTTATATTAACAAAAGGTAAGTGGAAAATGTTTCTAAACACTGCAGACTAATCTAAGGCTGAAAACAATTTGTGGAGGTTAACTGATAACAAGAAAAGGACTGAGATTTAGAGAAAAAGAGAAAACACTCAGACTCTACTGAAAGATACAAAATTAGTTTCGACATATTCGTATTGATTTATCTAAACAAAGGAAGTTAGTTGGTCCTTGTGCTACTCCAGCACTATGATGTGACAGAGAACTTAAATTATTTCCAGAAAGAGTTAGGATATGGAAAAATCTGTGGTGGTCCAAGTTTGAAATCATAAAATATAGTACAAGGAGCAGCATATGTCATGGGAATCACAGGAAACTAAGGCAATGCCAACATTCGGAAAAAGATGCAAGATTTAAAAAGTATATAAATACTTTGGATAAGCTCTCAAGGTAGAGCAGAGAGGGTGCAGCACTAGTCCAGAGGAATTCTTAAGAGAAACGGGGTGTACTACAACGGATTTTTCATGCTGTTTGACACGAGGAATTCATTGATTTTTAGAAGCAGATAAGCAAGACAATTATATTAATTATGAAGCAATCAAAGGTAAATGGATGAAAGTTGGGGTTTCCTGTTGTAAGCAAATTCCCATTAAGGGCACAAACCCCAACCCTAAGTAGAAAGTTGGAAAATGCAGTATTTTTAAAAAAACACACCAGGGAAGAATATTCACTTTTGGATAAGTCCAGCCGCAAGACTCCTCCTCCTCCTCCTGTTCTTCCTAGGAGCTTTCTGTTGCCTACAAGGCATAGAGCAAATGAGTATTGGGAAAGATGGCTGTTGTACTTATGGCACAGCTAGGAAACTAATAAAATTGCTGCAAAGTCTGACACCGGTAAAGAAGAGGATTTACATAAGAGATGAGTAGCCTGGATGCATTAGCAGTCTGGAGACAAACAGCACAGATTTAGACGGGTTCAATTCTTACTTTGGGATGATACCATTTCCTCAAACCACCATTTGGATTTTGTTTAGTACATGAGGTATTCGGCTGGAAAATACAACAAAATTTCCACAGCTTGCATATCATGGTTTACAGAGGGACTGTAATGCTTTGCAGGAAAAAAAGCAGTGGAACGTGATCATCTGTGTTAAGAACCAACAGTCCTGGGTTAAAGCTAATCCAATAAAACATATATCCATATAATGGAAATGTCATTTGGGGGACAGATGTTAAGAAAAGACAAGGTAAGAATGACGCTGTTCTAAATATGCCTGTCCCTAGAGACAAATATGAGCCACAAACTTTCTTTGGAATTCCAGACTGCAGAAGGAACAGCCCAAATAAGCAGCATGTAGTATAACACATCCATGGCAAATCTTAGAACAAAATTGTGAAGTTAAGATACTTAAGCAACCAACCCATTACCAAGATATTACAAAAATACTTATGTTATCTATGAAAGTGCAAGGTGCTTTAGTGACTGATTGAACATAGCTCATTAGTACACTAACTCAGTATTAAGTGTTTGAAATCTGGATAAGTCTTTTTTGTGTGTGTGTTTGGGTACGACAGGAATACGCGGGGAACCACAGCTGTAGCAGCTCATGGCATGACTCAGTGGAGCAGTTGTTACTGGTGTTCAGCAGCTCCTGGGGCGGGCACAGGGAGACGCCTGGGCTCCCTTCCAGATAGCACCCAGCAGCACAGCCACCCTGCCAAACCATCTGCTGGCCTCATCGCCTTACCTCTGCCCTTTGCTGCTTAAGGTGACAAAAGAAATCAGTCTGGCCACAGTCTCATCCTTTTTATACAGTGTCTAATTGCAGTAGAGGATGTTTCTACAGTAAGCCAGCAAGAATTTGTCATTTTTATCGGTTGTTAAATTGAAAACTGATATTTTTTTTGTGCTTCAGTCCTGGTAGACTTCCTGTATGATTGCCTAGAGAATGATCAGGAAGTTTATGATAGTACAAATGTAGGCAAGGTTGCCCAAAAGATACACCTAAATACAGAACACATCAAAGCTGATAGGGAACAAAGAGAAGGCAAGTGACTTTTCTAATGTCACAGGTCAGGTCAGGCACAGCGGCACGAATAGCATCCTGCTCTTTGAGCCCCTAACCTCGCTCTCTGCCTACAAGACTGCACTGCCTCAAAGGCAGAGCTTCCCACATCTTTCTTTCAGATATGTCCACGTGCACCTTTTTGCTTCACTTCAGTTGAAACTAGTGGCTTTCAATGGCAGGTCTTATTTAGAAAGGCATAAGAATAAAATTCTCTCGGTGACATAGTATGTGCCACATTACAGTATGTGTTATCACTCTTTGTGCTCAGTAAGTCTTACTACTGCATAAAAAACTCAGTTGAAACACGCTGTTAGGATTGCTGCATGTTTTTTAATTTTTTGGTGTAGTTAAGCCAGGAGGACAAAAAATAATCACTAAAAGGCAGCTCAATTAAAAAAGGACCCTCCGTTATCTCTAATAAAAACAGACATTCTGTAGCCAAAAAAAAAAAATAAAAAAAAATATCAAAGGTCTTGAGCAAATTAGCTATGCCGAATTCTTCCAACACTGTGTCAGATCAGCATCTGGCCCACACACTAACGTATAAGAAAGACGAAACACTGCAGGCACAGTAAGTCACGATTCAAGGTGATTAGCCAGATGTGAAGAGGACAAAGGACATGGTTTCCAAGAGTGCCAAGGAGTGCTGGACATACTGGGTCTGATTCAATACGCTGGTTCCACAGCAGCTTGAATCCACGGGATTAGGGAAGCCTCACTGGTATGAGGATGCCATAACAAAGTTGAACCTAGTCCAAAGAACTCATCCCTGAAGCGGATTTGGTAAACTTCGGTGTGCTTCAGACTGCTAAGAAAAGAGAAATTCAAGGGGAAGATCCTGAGGTGGATGGAGTTACGCTAATTGAAACCAGCTAACGATGTGGTGGAAAGGAAGGTAGCTGTCAAGACAAAGAAAAGGATTCAGGCATTCATGAAAAGTAGAAATTAGTAGCTAATTGTAATGGGCAAATGCCCAGGTCACTTTATTCACTGGTCTGCAATAACTGCTTCAATGGTTTCCTAATTTAAAGCCAACTCGAGATAATCTATTTCTAATTGAAACCAGAAAGAAGCAGTGGTACTGTGCTTAACACAACGAGCCAGGATCGGACATTTTTGGCCTCTTAGCTCTGCCACGGATTTTTTATGTGACCTTGGACAAGTCACAATCTTTCAGTTCCTTATCTCTGAATTGGGGATTATATTCCACTGCTTCACAGAGGTGCCGAGAGATAAACATTTGTTCAGATAATGTAGTGATAACATCTCAAATACAAAAATAAATTATTAGAGCTATTATCTTCAGGGCAAGGATAGAGCCCTTGTATGCATTTACCACAGCACAGGCTCAGTCCTGACTGGGGTCTTCAGACACTATTGTGATACGGATAATTAATGGGAGAAATAACTGTTTCAGCACATGCAAGTAACTAATATACAAACAGGACAGGGATAGCTGAAGAAGATGAAGCCCTTCACACTACAGAAAAACTCTTACAAAATGTTATTTTGAACAATAGTTTAATAAAAATGTAAAGTTAAGGACATTACAAATGAAAGACTGGAAATTATTACCTTCTGATAGAATTTTATTAGCCTACTAAAAATGACCTCAGTCCCAATTCATAATCACCAGCTTGCAAATTCACAACTGTGGGAGTAAAGCTGGACTTGACCATGAATCTATTCAGATTTATTCAGGTACTGAACAGTTAAAAGGATCTGGCCAAATTTGTCTGTCTCTCTAAAGGGCACCACCACAATTGGCAGTGGTTGACGCATCATGGCCACTTCAGGGAGATACCAACTACTGGTTAGTTACCACCGTTACTATAGCAAGCAATTTATTTTTCACTTTTAGAAGTACTCCCTGGATTACATATGGGACCCCTCAAGAAGATGTTTCACTGAACTAAATAGGTTATAACCTTCATACAGGCAGTTAGAAGTACTGAATTACACAGGTAAGTTCATAAAAGCTATAGAAAAAATTACTCACTGCTATTAAAACGATGGCTTTTTGATAAATTTATATATAGCCATATTGGTTTCTTCTGCATTAAATTATGCAGGACTTTTGCATAATGGGTAGGGGGAAGCTATTTTTCTGTTAATCTGGCACAGTTCATGAATACTAAATTCACATTGAAATAAAGGAAAAGAAAGACACAGTGTGTGATAGCTTTAATGTACGTAGTGTCTTCTCTCTGACTGAGAGAGCTGCACTTTTATGCACGACAAAGATGTCCAAAGCGCAGGCCAAACCATGAAGGCATAAATCAGGTTTTCCCCTTCAGCTTACATCCAGGTAAACATAAATAGGAGAATCAGAATAAGAAAAGTTGTGGTCAACACTGACCTCAGGACCCAATTCAGGAGAAACCTCCAACAAGGTTTTATCATTACAGGATGGCTTTTAGAAGACGGCTTATTAGCACTACAAAGAAAAGTGCCCCCTGGTGACTTTTTCATTGACTAAATTATTTTTGTATGGATATTTTCATATTGCTCCATAAGGGAAAGTAAAAAAGGACTAGGGCAATGGCTTACATTCACAAAACAATAGATTATGAAGAAAATTAAAGAGATGCTGTGAAAAATAAACTTTTCCTATAATATATTCATGCAGAACAACTTAATATATGTCTATGTGTAATATATTTCATTTCTTTGTAATGCCAATCATACGTTACTATTTTCAACTTAATTTTGGCCATTAGTAAAACATGGGATCTGGATAAAAATACTTAAAGATAAATCTTTGTTTACAAGGAATCCTATAAATCACAGTACTCAACTTTTTCAAATAACAATTACTGTCTGTTCTAGTCTAAACAATTTTTTAATCTTTAAAACACTGATTTTAGTGTTTCCACAACATCATAAGTCAAGTAAGTCAAAAACAGAATGAGGCAGATAGCAGATATTTACTCTGATGACTGAACATGTCACGACAAATACTAATGCCTCTTCAGCAAACATTATTATAAATAGGGCTAAAAATAAAAGGCAAATCATTTCTGTGCATTTAGCTGAAGACTTCAGAAAAGGGGTTGGGACTTTAGAAAAGGGGTTGAGACTGCAGAAATAAAAGGGCTGAGGAGTCACAGGTTGAGTTGGAATGTCCCTAGAAATTCAACATCTCTCTTTGGATTTTTTGAAAATCCCATATAAACTCTTCCACACACACACCCCCCTGTGCAAGATTTAGGTGCAAACATAAGCATTTAAAAGTTACTCCTCTGCCTCATTGTTAATCAACTAGTCCTCAAAGTAGTATCTAACATCCAGAATGATAAGGCCCACTACCAGATGACAAGAAAGTTAAAAATGTAAGGAAATTATGTAATTAGCACGCATATTGATTCCACATAAGTCCAGTTGTTTGCATGAGACAATAAAAATAACTTCTTATCAAAAAAGTTAAAAGGCTTGTTCCTGACAGACTTCTATTCTGTTAATCTACTCCACCCCCCATGCTACTTATTAAGCCTTGTTCTATTGTTCTAAAAAATAAACTGCTTTTTCCCTTTCCATGGAGGTGTTATCCAGAAGACCTCTTTGGAGTAAGTTTCAAATAAATCTGGAAAATATTCCTATAATAGGTTTTGAATGACAAAACAAGTTTTAAAGAAAAAAATAAACAAAAGTTTTTTTCAAAAGGCTTTTTGTTGTCTCTTTGTGGAAAGTCTGAACTGTTCCTTTTAGCAATCTTTACAGAAACAGAATTGCAAAGAAATCTTTCATCTTCTTATACATGATTATTCAGGAGACAACCTTACAGTCTGAAGAATCTCTTTCTTCTTGTACTTACACTCAGCTAGTTACTGATGGACTTTTAAGACCAGAAAAGGACAAATCCATTGTCCATTAGATAAATCTATTAGACTTTGCAACACTTTCACAGAACATATATGTTTTCTATGCAAAAATATGCTGTTTGAGAGTATTATGATTTACATCTAGCCCTGTACCAAGTTCAGGGTAGTTATTGGGGCAGAAAGGAGTTCAGCTCACTCTCTCTTCTAACCCAGGCTGCAGATGACAAAAAAAATACTGTTTTCAAGCCTTTTAAAATCACTGCCTATAAGAACTGGAGCAGGAGTAATGGGAGTAGATACCTCTCACAAAATGTGAGTTAAAAATCATCTGCAAATAGATTCTCCAACAGCACCTCCTTCAATCTCTGACTAGGACTTTTCCTTCTCCTGTCAAAGATCTCACCAGCTCTGCCAATCTCTCAACTTGCCCTAGTCAGAAAGACACATAGGGAGAAAAGAAAAAAAGAAAGAAAAAGGGAAAAAAAAAAAAGGCTAAGCAAACTTTCATCATTCCGTAAAAGGAGCGCAAGTTTCCCAACGTTAAATAAGAAAAAGCTGAAGTTTTAGCTTACAGTAATTGCACATTCTTTGAGCATTTAATCTAGATTTTTACAAAGTGAGCAACCTTCAGGTTCCAAATTTAAAGACTCAGATTCAGCTTTCAAGATTTGGTGTCTACAAGTCAGGAATGCTTAGACTTGCTCCCTCCCTTCAGGAAAGGGAAACCCAAAGGAGAACACACTGCCAGTGTCTGAGCAGCCACGGAGAGATTAATTTGCACCGAAGCTTCAATATTTGTTCAGAAACGAAAGAGCTCAAACTATGAGACGAAGGGGAAGAGCGGTACAAAGACATTAGTCGCTCATTCTATATCTTGCTTTAGAAATAACCCAACAACATGCCTGAATGACCTTACTCATTTGCTGCATTAACTCCTTTAAGCAATCAGCGTTGCCATCCCCTGACCTGCCCTGACTACTCTATTAAGTCCGAGGCAATCTCCTCGTAAGACAGCGTGTAGCTGGTGAACTGTCACCTCCCGTACTTTGCCACATGAATGAAAACTTCACTAGGAAACTCCGCTCCTTTTATATCCATATCCAGTCATCATCTATTCATGCTCTGTCAAAATTTCTTTTGCATTTGCAAGTTTTTATTGTAAACTCCTAGATTGGTTTAGGAATCTCTAGGGTCTCATTTATACTCCACGGTGCATTGTGGGGCTTTTCTTCATTACATTTTTTTTAAAGATCCAATCCCTAGAGAGTAAGGTCACAAGACCCACTAACTATTGTGTTTAGTAACACAAAGACAACGCTCTGTTCTTATAAAATTCAGCAAAGCTTTAGTCAGGGAGATTTACATACCGAAATCCCTTGGCAATAGAATTCATCAGCCCCTGGAATTATTAGAAATGAACAAGGGCATGCATTTATCAGGGCGTGCTACATCCTTTTTTGCCCTGACAGACTTGCTCTATAACAGTTTAATTCTCGCTGTTAGAGAGTGTACAGAGCGCATCAATCGTATATCGTTTAAACTGCAGCTGAACAACAAAATAGAAAGGAGAGACATTCATTTATGCCAGGGAAGGCTGGAAGTGGCTTTTGCTGTTCTGTAAGTCCTGCTGGTTTGATGCATTCTGCACTATTCGTATTGGCAAAGATACTCACATTTTGTACTGTTTTAAGGATAAAAGCAAGGCCTTGGATCCCTAAAGCTTTTAGGTATCAAATCAAGTTTTGCTTAAAATTACCCTCTCTAGAAAATATTTTGGTGTAAAATCTTCTAAATGTTGGTCACGAAAAGGCAATTACATGATTTCTGAGTGAGTAATTTCTAAGATTTTAGCACTGAACATACTTAGAAACGCCTGTACCATGGTCCCGTAATGACTGCCGAAACAATGCTTCTAGAAGTGGACTAACTGCCCACATACAGTGCTTGTTTCTGAACTTTTAACTAACTTCACTGCTACTTTCAGTAACTATGAAGCAGTAATTTTTTAAAAAGAAAGAGTTTCTTTTCTCAGCAGCATACTTGAATTTCCGTGCCGTAATTCTGCAAGGTAGTTCAATAAAGACACAAGGAAAAGTTTTACAACTCATCTTTAAGAACTGACCAAGGACTTTACTGTTTTAATTAAGATTATCATCAGTGTCAAGGGTATAGTTTTATATTTAATTTCACATAACTGTTTTTAGACTATTGCGTTAATTTCTTGGAAATCATTTTTAATGGTGCAAAACCAAACAGGAACATGGATATTAAGGATAACAGGTTATGGATTAGGAATTGCTAACTCACCTCCACATTTTCTCAAAAGTGCCTATTAAAGTGATGTCTGCTGTCACACCGTTTTCTTGGAAATTTATAAGGTTAATTCTCTTTGTATTTACTCAAGGTTTATACTAGCAGAATATTACACGAGTAACTGAAAAGAGACTCAAATCCTGAACAACCAGTCAAACTGAAGTGAAAATATACCACAAAAAAGAATTCAGAGTTGTGCTTCAAATTTCAAAATTGCTACCACACGCAAAGGCCCACCCAGAAATCAGAACTCCCACTGCAGAAGGCTCTATACACGTACAGCCTGAGAAACTGTCTTTATCTTGATATCAATTACTTAGTTATCTAAGTAATAGGTGCTCTGAAAATGTTAGTATTGTCATCATAGAGATACGAAACAGAAGAGTGGGAAGGTAGATAGACATCCTAATTTAATGCAGAAAATAAGTATGAGCCTAGAGCCTGAGGGTACCTTTTAACCTATATCTAGGTCTCAACAGAAGCCAGAAATAGCCTAAGGGGCAGGGAAGTATATGAGAATACCAGTTCTTCCTACATATTTTGATCAGCAAGGAACTGTATTCCCATTTCCCCACAGCCTCTGTTGGTCCCTCTTAGCTGCTGGATTTTGAGCTCCAGGACAGCAAGGGAGATGGAATACTTCAGTACCAAGCAATACTCCAAATCTTGTCCTCTCTGCACTCATTTGCTTCATGAGGTTCACCTAGGAGATCCAACATGTGCTTAAATGAAACCACATGGTGGGGTTTTTTTCTGCTGTATCTTGTAAAATTCAGTAACATGGCATACAGGAATTAGTTAAAAATGACTTGTGGTTTCATCGTTTTCCAAGCTCCATGACGTTTTCATACTTTGATTTTCAGAGACCATATGTAGCATTAGAGAATAAATGAAGTTTCTCTGTGTTTAACCCTTTCCCTTACGTACCAGCATACATCATTTCTCTGTAAATAGACTCCCCTGTTAGTGGCAATCTATTGAAGGTATTTACATACAGAAAATATGCCAGCCTGTGGACACACTATCCCACTGTTTTAATACTGAAAGTAATGACTGATGATTTGCCTGAAGATTATGATCTCTGTGCAGCACTAGTAATTTTTCCTAAGACTGCCAGTTTATAATGTTAGCTGAAGGCAAAGCTGAGAAGCCTGTTAGAAAAAGTAGAAGCGCTCTTGCTGCTTCTACATTAGGCTTTCAAGACCACCTCAGGTCAGGTGGCCCATAATATATCACCAAAAAAGTGCAATAGAAATGGAGCACTGGCTCAGCTTTTAAGATATGACAAAGATATGTAAGAAATAACAAGCCTTGGACAGACTGACAACAATGAACTTGCGGTCATCCAGATGTTCAGAATATGAGCTCAGTTTTCCCAGTACTGGGAATGATAGGTGCAATATTTGGCTGGCAACCACATCTCCATTCTTGGCATTTTGATGGAGCTCAGGGGAAGTGGCAACATGTAACGATACAACTGGAAGGCACCGCATAGCCAACACTTAAAATAGCTTTTTATGGCAGAGAATCAATACAAAGCTGCAGCTTATGCATTGAATACCATCTCTTTTCATGAACCTCTTTTGTTTCAGGGAAATAGCCTCATCGATGTCTATGTGCCAACATTAATGATGCTCCTATGACAGTGAAAGTTCACAAATGGGTAGATGGTTAAGGCAACAAAGAGGCAATGAGCAGTAAATTGTGAAAGAGAAAAGGAAGACATAAACAGAGATTAAAGACAACTGGTTTAGGTTTGCGTGGTTGGGAGAGCTGAGCTCTGAGAATTCTTTGATGAAGTGGTAAATAGAGTAAGATTTTGTATTGCAGAATTTACAACAAGACATTTCTAGAGCTCAAAATGCAGCTGATTATTATACAGAGACTAGTTCTGACAAGTGTGTTTTGAAGGTGCCAGAATAGCAAATGTAGAAGTAACACCTTTCCTGACCACTACAAGAGAAAGGGAATATTTGTGTGCATCTCAAACAAGTTCAATATGAAGGTGGGTAACAATGTATTTTTTTTTCTCCTGACTGGACAGAAGTATCTGTTTTAAAATGAAATTTTAAGGGTCAGAGTCTTTGTCTACAGAAATGTGGGAATGGAGTGAGGAAGGAGAGTTCCACCACATCAAACAGAAAAACAAAGAAACAAAATATTTCCTCACACTTTTCTTGTGGAACCTGTCTTCAATTCAGTGGTTTTCAAGTTTTAAAATTTGCAGATCCCTGAGAATTTTTCAGTGGAAACATGAACTTTTATGTAGTGAGCCTAGTAAAATATGGTTGCTTTTCCAAGTTACTTGCTACCAGAATACATATCCCAAAAGCTAAATATCTCTGACTTAAAAGATATTGGTGTGAGGTATACATTTCTTTAGTCCAAAATGCTCGAGTTAGTATTAATTATTCTAGGCACTTTCAACAGAAACTTCTGAACATTTACTGGTATAAAAGCCAGGGTGAGGGGGAAGGGAGTAGGTCTCTAACAACCCTGGTTACAGCCAGCTATGTGTAATAAAGTCTTTAATTAAGTAGTGCAAGTGATCTCTATGAGCTCTTTTGGGATGGGAAGGTGGGGAGAGTGGGATTACAACCCACAGCACTAAATCAACACACACCATTATAGGCACATATGGTGCAAGTGGAATTCAGTAGAAGTTTTAGACATCTGAGGCCAAATCACCCCCACTGCTATAAAAGTTATCCCTTTAAAGGATAGGAGTAAAGGTCATAGTCGCTTATGCCAAATATAAAAATGAGAACTAGAGACAGGAAACAGTGTTCAGATGTTACAGAGCTTTAAACCTGTTTTATGTCTGCTTTGGGCCTTCCATTTGTCCAGGCACCGCACACAGGACCAGCTTTGACCACGTCAGATGTAGTATAGGCTCATTTTTTAACAGCCATCAAAACAACAGTGCAGCAGCTGATGAAAAGCTGTGTGCCTTTGCTATATGGTATATTGCAACAGATCATATTTGTAAAAATTAATTAGTGGACATAAATAATGTATTTGTAGCTGCCCTACTCCCATTCTGTTAGGATATTTACAAATCATTAATTAGAATTCTTATCATCCATATGTAGTAACAAAATAGAAAACCTCTCATTTATCCAAGACAGAATAAAGTGAGACTAACAGAACCAAGAAACAGGACACAGTTTCCAGCTGTGCATTTCCAGCTGGAGTCACAGAAAGGTCTATTTGGCTATGTGCAGTGAGCAGTGGGTACTAGGGCAGGATGAAAAAAAACAGAACATTTGCTTTATCAAAGTTAACGTAGAGCCTAAATTTAAATAGGGATTCCATACTTTAAGAAAAAATAATATCAAGACAGGACACTGCACTTTCTGCAAATATGCTACTATTAAATCAAATGTTGCAAGTATTTTGTTGATGGTGAAAAATGCATGGAAATCAAAACACTGCAAAGATTACATAGAGGTAAAAAAGTTGGAGACTGAAGAACTAGAAAAGATACTATGAACAGTATAGAATTAAAACGTTATAACATTTCTTCCTGGTTCATAACATGAATGTAAGGACATAGTAGCTTTTTTCAGTTCCATTGCATACTCCAGCTTTCAGTGGTTTGTCAGCTATGTGCAAATTCATGTGGGCAAAAGGGTATTTACTGTATTCACTGTGAGGTCTGAATCCTGGGAAAAAAAGGCTGCCCCTATGGTTAAACAAATAGCGTATGAAAAGAAAAATACCAGGCCTTTTTTCCGCTAAAGATCTTTGAATGTATTACTTACACCATTCAGCAGTGATTAGAGAGTCCAAGAGACATCCACGTTGTGTGTGCAATGCCCAGACAAACACGTACACACCGCTTTTAGCTGGCGTCAGAGGACCATTGATTTCATCAGGTGAGGAGCTGCTTCCCATTGAGAGGATGTCTTTATCCAACAGAGATTACTATGTACATTCCTTAACTTACAAACATACCTTCTTCATGAGAAACATAGCATGAGAAAATAATATAATTGTGGATTTATTTTATTCCCGATTATCTTCTGCTAGAAACACTTTCTGCCTATAGAGGTTAAACTTCTCACACTTTCCGCACCATATTTGACCTATGAATAAATACATAAAGATTATTTTTTATTAGCAAATTCCTTAGCTTTTAAACCAAGTGGTATTATAATCACTCTTATACACCTGGGAAAACTGAGGAAATTAATATAATACAATCATTACATCTGGTATTGAGGCTACGATACTTTTGCTGCAAGATGACAGATTACTACTTATGGCTTTTGCATACTGGTAACCATTGCTTACTTAATATCGGCAGGTTTCCTAATCATGAGAGACAAACAATATTTCTGCTGGTCACCAGCAACATAACGTTGCATTTACCCAGTGTATAACCAACAAATACAGCAAGTACATCGATGAAAATAAAATTTCAAATCAGTACTGTACCTGAAAGCATTTATTCTTTTCATCAAGAAAACTAGTCTAGAAAGAGAGATGCTATTGATCCCGGGTTCGGCATAGTATTGCTATGAAACCATTTTATGAATATATGGGCTGTTAGCATAGGGTATCTTGTTTCCAGTACTGTTGTGACTAGCCAGTTGTCATTAGGGCAACTTGTTTCCAGTATTTCCCTGTTTTGCCAGAATGGAAGCTCAGGGCTGAAAAGGATCCCTCCGTTAATTACAAGCCTTCTCAAAGGCGGGGAGATGAGGGAGCAGAATGGGGACGGGTTAAATCTCAAGGGGTCTCCAGGTAGACAGTGAGAGATAGGCAGCAGTTCTTGCAGAGGCAGACTGACCAAGAAGTTAAACCACATGGAGAAGAGACAACAAGAAATTACAAAGAAGGGGTAAACCATGGGGTGAAGCAGGTGTGGATACAGACCATTCCCTGTTTTGAAGTGTATCCGCTTCTTTATGGTTTGGTTCTAAATACATGTCTTGCTTTAAGATGGTAATTTAGCAGTTAGTTATCACGAATATTGTTTCCAGGGGGGCAGAAAAGCTACAGACAACAAAGCTGACTTAGGGCTGCTAAGGCAGCCATGATAAAGCACAGGGGACCGCCGTCTGCGCATGGTGGGAACGGAGTGCGAGTCAGCTCAGAGGTGACGGATGCCTGAGGTTATTTATTCTGGAGGATGCCAGGGTGAGCTGGAAGTGCAGTTATCCCTGTGACTGCAACAAATCCTCTGATTAATAAAGTTTGTATTTTAAGTCAAATGATGTTGAAAAGCCAATGGATTTTGTACTCCATTTTTCTGTCCTCTTGTTTAAAATAGAAATTGCCAAATGTTCATGTATTTAGCAGGCAAGTGGCAAAATATCACTACAAATGGGGCATCTAATAACTAACTAAAAGTTAAATCAGTACAGAGTAGTTAAAATACCTTGCTACCAGAAGCAGTTGTCTTTCTAATATTAATATGCAGAACACCTTGAGTACAGGTAAATTTTCTCTCTCAAACAAATTTCTGTATCTAATACAAGCTACTTTAGCTCTCATGGCTTCTGTTTTGGCAACATATTATTTTCCAATGTCAAGAACATGAAAGTGAGTTTGAGAAGTAATGTCTGTTGGTGTTGTTTAGTTAATGTTACAAAATAGTTATTGTCTGATGCCTACTACAACTGAAAAAAAAGTAAACTCTTCAAAGGCTTGAGTAAATATCACATAATAAAGTAGAAAAAAACAGAAGGAAATTGTGATTAACAGGCAGTTTGCAGTCTCAGTAAACAGTAAAAAAACCTCAAACCCCAATCCTGATTTATTTCTTAGTAATAGAGAGCTCTATCAGAACTCCTTGCTTCAACACAGAAACTTGCAGAAACCACAGTGCTTCCTCAGATACAGCTATAGTTCCAGGTACTGCTCATTTAGCATTTATTTATCTAATGTCTTGAAGCCATTGCTTTTAATTCCCTGTTCCCTAATACGGGATGAAGGTGGTGGCGGAGAACACGGATCACAACCAGTATTTTTCACAGCACCTTGGATCACTGGAGCCATTAGGATTCACAGAACGGAGCTGTTATTACTAATCTCAGGTAACACTTCACACAGTGTGTGCGCTCATTCACTGGCACACCCCCATGGTCACTCAGAGCCCGGTGGCCAGAGCACCAGCCTAGAAGCCAACCCCAGCCTTGGTCGTAGGCTCGAGCCCTTTCACAGGTCAAGCTGTGGGACGCCACCTGGGCCAAAGAAGCTTCCAACTTTCTCTTCTTCACTGTGTGCTTTCCTTTACATTGTCCTCCACACCCCTCTCTGCAGGGCTGCGAGGAGGATGTAAAGGAGGGTGGCCTTTGTGACGTGTTGCACAAATTTTAAGTGTACAGAAACTTTAAGCACACGCATTTGAACATTTCCTAAAACGCCCCAAAATCCATGCTGTGTGTTTTGTTTCCCTTGCAAAACGAGCAAACAAACCAGCAGGGGAAAAAAAAAATAAATTAAAAAATAAAGAAAAAATACTGCTTATTTCAGACAGACAGAAGAATTCCAGCATTCTCCAATGTCTGAGTCGCCGTTTACCCCAGGCTCAGCAGGGCAAGAGCGTAATCTCATTCAATCCTCCATATAGCTGGTTGGAGATTTGTGGGTTTTTTTAAAAAGAGAGGATAATGCAGGGAGATAAGTTACATGTGTCCAATGCCGTATAGCAAGTTGCTGCTGATTAGTGATCTTCTGTAATGGTAATGCAGCATAGTCTTTGGGGGATTGCAATTGATCTCTTTTGAAGATATACAGTGTGCCCCTTCATTGACCCAGCCTCTGAGACTGCAGAGTGCACTAACAGCAGAGGATGAGAGAACAACTTTGAAGGCACTTTAAAAGCAGTGTTAAGAATTTAGGTTATATTAAGACAACTTTCAGTTAGCACTGTTTTATTATATCAATGCTACTTTAGTTAATAGTTGGAGATAACGACAATTTTAAATCCTGAGTATCTGGGTCATTTACACCCTAGTAATTATAGCAACCACAAGTTTTGACATTGACTGCTTGTTCAGTTGCATGGATCCTTTCCATGAAATCAGAGAAATCTAGAAAACCAGACGGAACTGTGCCATTCCTCACAAAAGTTTTTTTGCACTGATCTTAAAAGTTTCAGTGATGGGGACTCTGCTAATTTCCTAGGCATTCGTTTCCATAGCTTACTTAAATTAAGAGATTTCTACATCAGAATTGGTGAATGTGGTTGTCATAGTTGCTAAAGGATTCAGAAGACAGAGGAAGCCACTCGCTTATACTTACAGAGGACATCTATGCCGAAGCTGAACTCAGCTGCGGAGGGAAGAGGCACGTTCTCAGTGCTGCGGTAAACACATGCCAAGAAGAACTCCTCTGTTCTTTGTCTTGTGCCCCTCAAATTCTCTTAGCTCAAACCAAATGATACTGAATGAATCAAACAAGAAAAGATCATGCTACTTTCCTGGTTCAAGACAGCCTCAGACAAAGACTGTGGGAAGGAATCATTCTGAGGTTTCACCTGTCATTTCTTCCTAAGCGTAGAGTTGTAGGTTGCTAATTTACAGTCCCGTAGATTCTCCCCAATTTCTGAATCTCTCCAAAGTCCTGTCCTACTGTTAATAAGGTACTGTTGTTACAAGCTTCATCATCCCAACTTCTGCCCAGCAGTTAGATGTCAATAAAATGTCCAGAATAAGATGAACATCCTTGTGATAATAAACATGGAATTTACTAATCTAGGTTAAAAAAAGCAAAGCCTACTAGCTGTTTACAAATTTTCCTATATTTTGCAGATAAGTTGCTTTTATCCAATTAAAATGCTATCTGAATGCCTAGTTTTCCACAGTCAGGTCCCCATTTAGACGTTTGGTTACGAATTATAGACCATCCCTATTTTACAAAGCACTTAAATGTTTTCCTGATTGAGGATGGATTCCTGAAATATTCAGACTTGAGAGATTTTTAAGAAAAAAAAAAAAATGGGATCCAAGAGGCTGCAGATCTTACAGGCCACTGCCTATTTTTCTGCTGTGCTTATTCCTGATTAAAATCCTTTCGACCAAGCTATCCAAGCTCTGTACTCTCACCATACCTGGCTAGCTCAGGCACACAGAAATTTACTAAAGATAATTTTTTGCTTAATCTTTCTTTGCACACAATAACTGCAGTCCCCGAGAAAGCACACTTTATGAGTGACTTCAGCACAGAAGGAGGTATTACATACATTGTGCTGAGGTAACTCCACACATCTTCTCGTCTTATAGGTGTCACTTATTTAAAAAACTTTGTGTTCTGCTGCAAACGAAGGTAGCAAAAAATGAGCTCAAATCTACATGCAGGGGTGTAGTTTGCCAACTCACACTCAAGCACAACTCCAGCACTGAAGGATTGCGTGTTGACAACTGCTGTGCAGCCAACCCACCTGTCAAGACACAGAGAGAAGTTACTTAAAATAAAGAATGCCTGGTGTAAATCAAATATTGATGAAAAGAGGCCTTAATCACCTGCCTCCAGCTCCACAAGGCTCTGCGATAGTTGATTTCAGGCTTATTTACTGAGTTCTTTTCACCTTTTCTCCCTTCATTAATTTGCTGGGAAAATCTAAATGGATGGATAGGAGACTGTTGTCTAAAGAGCAAATGTTATTTTAAGTACCGCTAACTCTGATAGTCTTCCCCTTTACCTTCCTAATTGAATGAAATCTCCCCACACATACACACAGCATAGTCATGGCACTATCTTTGTATTATTTAACACCAGGATGTGTTTATTTAGTGTTGTACCAGGTGTGTGTTTTAGACCAGCTGAATGGTCTTGACCTCTCTGGCCCTTCTTGATCTTGGGAGATTTCGCCTTGGGTGCAGGTACAGGTGGTCTATGTTTGTCTGCTTGCTCAGCTCTAGTTGTTTGGGGCAGCAAATTTGGAAGAAACTAGATATATGAACACATAGTGGCACATCTTTCTGCTCAATTTTAGGGATTTGGCTACTAGCCAGGCACTATTTTGGCATAGTTGGAGGTTGGAAGGGGAGAGGGGTGTTGTCTTTTTTGTTTGGTTGATTTTTTTTTCTATCCTGGATTAAAAAGTGTTCAAAATCTAAAAGGAAAGGGAATGGAATGAAAACAGTCATGTGGGGGGGCTGTGAAAAAGAACATTACTGTGAAGCTTGGATAATAAACAGTGACCCATGATGGTCATTACCGAGCAGCTACAAAAGCATTGGGAAAAAGGGAAACATCATTCAGCTGCAATGGAGTCTTTAAGTAGCTGGTCCTACAGCAGCTGAACATCCGTTCAGATGGTTGGAAAATCAGCAGGGCTTGCGGGGGCCCAGACATGCATGGGGGTTTGCTATTAAAAAACTTGATGTCCTCTCAGCATTAACGGCAGGAACACATCTGAAGGTATAGCGCATCTGTTCAGTTCCCTTTTCTAAAGCTGACCATAGCCTCAGTGCAGAGAACATTTAACCGTTGCCCCCATGTACTTCCTGCCTGATACAGGATGCCGTCTCCCACAGCAATAAAGGAAATGATAGCCTCCCATATACATTCAAGTAATAATAAAATAAGAAGTACGTAATAATAGCCAGAGCCATATGAAATATGTACTTCATGAACCAAAATTAAACTGGAGAAATGGCTAAGCATGAAAGGTCAGGGCTCATAAACTGAACATAATCTCCTGTGCTTTACGCCTCCTTCCCCACAAGCAAATTAAATTTTAATGATTTTTGGAAGCTCTGACTGCTAAATACTGTTTCCAACCTTCCATATGAATGACAGCATAACTAACCCTACGGCCAGAAAAAGTGACCAAGCCCATGTGCTTTTACATGCAAGGTGTTGGTTTATTCCCTAATGTATACAATATACTGCACAACAGGCCTGATGGGACATGGCAAAGCAATTAGGATTGAAAGTTTTGGTCAGAGCTCGGGAGATCAGATCTCCACTGCCCCAATGCTGACAACCCAGAGAAAACCTCTCCTGGAGCAGAAGACAGGTGGTTGTGTTCACTTTGCATAAAATTAAATGTCCACACTAACTGTAAGATGTTGGAAGATCAGACTTGAAGTATTCAGCAAAGGTAATTTATGAACATATGGCAATAACTGCAAATCTTTGTTTTGGAACACACATATGGTTTGTTTTGTTTTTTGGGGTTTTTTGGGGTTTTTTTTTTTTTACTTATTTTAGTAAAGTATTGACATGAGTAGATCATATTTTGAACTTTATTCAGTATCCACAAATTAACATGATGGAAGAAGCTTAAGACCTAAAATGATTTCCAAGACATTTCTTTGGCTTCAGATGAAGATTTACAGCCTTCGTACAGTCATCAAGCAATTACAGGTATCAAGATGGGAAGTCATGTAAGCCAACAACAGCACAAAATCAATGTGGACTCGGGGGCTGGTCTAGTCAGATAAGGTAAAGAAAAGGAATTTGGCCTGAAGTACAGTACAGGTCCGGGCACTGCATGACCTCAAGCCAGCTGCTTGCTCTACTGTGCCTTAGTCAAACCATAGGTGACTCCTTGTATGTGCCAGGTATTTCACCGGTGTTCATCCTAACTGCTAAATAAACAACAATCAAAATTTGCAGCAGATTTTAAAATGGTTGTTCATTGCTTATTCAGTTACTCAAACTAGTTATTTAGTTTACATATTTATTTAAATCTTGACTGTTTTCAAATAAAATAAGCGCAAAAATACAAAAAAAAATTAGCTTACACTACTGATTTTTGTCTATTTTTAGAAAAAAAGAACACATCTTAAACTGGATGAGTTAAAGGGTTCTTGAAGATATCCTACACTGATTCAGATGTATTAAATGAATTTACATGAGAAAGGGATGGGGGTTTTTGAATGCATTCCAAGCATACAAAATCACGACATTCACATTAGAAGAAAAAACTTCTAAGTACAATCAAACTACAACTTTCATGATAAACAAATACTATTTCTACTCTCTACCTGCACAACGCCATTCATTTAAAAAAAAAAAATCTACAATGGTGAATTATTCTTGTTTTGCAATAGGAGAAACTGAAATTAGGTCCCCCGCAGTCAGCAGAAGAGTCTGAACTAAAACTTGTTCCCACCTCTTCCTACTGTGATTGTTTGACACACTGGGAATTAGCGTTACTTTTTGTAATTTGTGTTGTTTGGAAGTATGAGAAATGTGAGTGGCAGAAAACAGGAGAGGAAGTGGAGATGTATAAATATAAAAAGCAAGCCTTTTCTGATGTGAGGCTATGGTGATGACAATTGCAGCACAAGCCTCTCTTCACAAAAATCAGATCATCTTGAGGTCATTATCACACTTGCAAAAACCCTGAGCATCACTGACTTTTCACAGCTTTTGTGCTTGCCCATCTGTCATTGTTTCCTTGTCTTCCTCGTACGCCAGTGGAATGAACGCAATAGAAACTGGCAGGGTAATTAACGGGGCTGCTATCTCAGGAGGTGCCCCCTTTTGTGGAGTGCAACTCTAATGTATTCTTTAGAGACACTCAATACAGTCAGGAGCATTCCTATGCTTCCAGAAATTGCAGTTCACTGCTTCAGCCTACGCTGTACATTTGGTGGGTTAGAGAAACATTTATTTAAAAAAAAAAAAAAAGCAGCAATACTCTTGTCATGAAGAGAAATGTATTTTCTTGAAGGACTGATTACCATTTAGCTTTCCAGCTTAAACACAGACCACCAGCACATTCTAATAAACTCACAAATAAATAAGGAGTTCCATAATAAACTCCAGAAACCCTGTGCTGGAAATTGCTGTACCTGCTGTTTTCAACTACTTATGGAGGGAACAGAAATACTATACCTCCTTGCACCTGCTCCTATCTGTTAGTTCCTCTTGAAAAATTTTCCCTGCACAAATTGTAACAGAGCCTAAAAACACGCACACACACAAAAAACACTTCTTGAGAACTGGAACTTGTCAGAGTTCAGGAAGTGGCAGCTCTTCCTCTCGTTTACCTCTTCTTGCACTGACATTGAAAGGAACCTGGATCTGTTTCAGCAACCTGCCTTACAATTTTGCACCCTCAGCAGAACCCACAAGCATCCTGAATCAGTTTGCACCCCTGCTTGGCCACAACCGTTTAATTATAGTTGTAACAACCCCCTTAGATGCAGACTGATATTTTTGCTCTTCTCTCATCACACCTTCCACAGAGATTTCTCATGTTTTGAGACACAACCATAATGTGCAGTTTGCTACTGAAAGTCCCAAATATTTTTGTTTTCTGCTTGCTCACTTGCAATAGCCTGAGCTTCTGGCACCGAGAGAATATGCGCCATCATAGAATCATAGAATTAGTGAGGTTGGAAGGGACCTTTAAGATCATCAAGTCCAACCGTTAACCTACCCTGAAGAGAGAGAGAGAAAAAAACAAAAAAAACAAAAAAACACCACAACACCCAACAAAAAACACCCCAAAACAAACCACCACCCACCCACTTCTAAACCATGTCCCTAAGCACCTCATCTACCCTTTTCTTAAACACCTCCAGGGATGGTGAATCCACCACCTCTCTGGGCAGCCTATTCCAATGTTTAATAACCCTTTCAGTGAAAAAATACTTCCTAATATCCAATCTAAACCTGCCCTGACATAACTTGAACCCGTTTCCTCTTGTCCTATCACTTGTCACCAGGGAGAAGAGGTCAGCTCCCATCTCTCTAAAACCTCCTTTCAGGTAGTTGTAGAGGGTGATAAGGTCTCCCCTCAGCCTCCTCTTCTCCAGGCTAAACAACCCCAGATCCCTCAGTCGTTCCTCATAAGGTTTGTCCTCCAGACCCCTCACCAGCTTAGTAGCCCTTCTCTGGACACGCTCCAACACCTCAATGTCCTTCTTGTAGTGAGGTGCCCAAAACTGAACACAGTACTCGAGGTGAGGCCTCACCAGTGCCGAGTACAGGGGGATGATCACTTCCCTAGTCCGGCTCACCACACTATTCCTGATGCAGGCCAGGATGGTGTTGGCCTTCTTGGCCGCCTGGGCACACTGCTGGCTCATACTCAGCCGGTTGTCCACCAACACCCCCAGGTCCTTTTCCGCTGGGCAGCTTTCGAGCCACTCTGCCCCCAGTCTGTAGCGCTGCATGGGGTTGTTGTGACCCAAGTGCAGGACCCGACACTTGGCCTTGTTGAACCTCATACCATTGGCCTCAGCCCATCTGCCCAGCCTGTCCAGATCCCTCTGCAGAGCCAATCTACCCTCAAGCAGATCAACACGCCCCCCTAGTTTAGTGTCGTCTGCGAACTTGCTGAGGGTGCATTCAATCCCCTCATCCAGATTTAGGCCCTAACTTCAATGTTCTGAATTGCTCTCAGAAGAAGCGTTTCTCTCTCTATGTTGACTATATTGAGAGCCTGAGCTTCTGAAGTAGTCATAGACAACTAAAAATATAGGGTGTTTCAACATCACACAGTGTTAGAAGATATTTCAAATAAATAAAATTTATGAGATTATCTTTCAGGATGGTTTACATGTACCAAATTAAATACTAAATCTAGACTGGGATTTATGACATAACACTTTTACAGTCAGCTAGCAGCAATGCAACTAAAGCAAATGCAAAACCTCAGGATTTAAGTCCTAAAGAGTTAGAAAATATAGACTTAAATTTTCCTTTAATTCTTCATGTGTGTACAAGTCTCCAAAACATATATTGTAGGTCGTTTTGATGTTGGCCACACAAAAGAGCTAATGCTGAAATTCATTAGTTCTTATGCAAATTATACTGATTGCATCTACCCTGACATAATCCACAATTGCTTTATTTTTTTCTTTACTGATTGTTCTTCTCCAGTTTTTTACATTTTGTATCATGATTTGACAATCTTTGTTTTGGGTGTTTGGATGTTGGGGTTGATTGTTGTTGTTGGTTTGGTTTTTTTTTGCAGAGGGTGGCGGGGATGAGCAGGGTTGTCTTTGAACAGGTTATAAAATAATAGCACTGGTTGTATTTTAAGAACATGAAGGAAGCATAAAACACTAACGTACCCAAAGGTATTTACCTATGTAGGCTTTGACAGAGCAGAGGGTAGGAATGGGATGCAGTTTAACATAGGCTCTAATAATGTTTCCAGTTCAGGCTATATAAAGCAGAAAGATTCAGTGTTTGTCCACATGGAGAATCACGCTGACAGTGTTTTGTAGTCAGACACAGATAAAGCAGAAAGTGCAAACAAGCCCTGTTCCCACCTTGCCTCTGATACAGTCCCCTGACACTGCCCCGTTCCTGTGTTCCCCCTATTAAATTATACTTGTCTAGGCTGCTTCTATTGCAGATCTCTATAGCGGTTTCCATCTTTCACAGGGTAAGATTACTTATCCTGTGGCCTTTCTCTCTTGCACAGATGTCTAAACCCATATACGCCTGTCGTATATCTATTAGGTCCTTCCTGTGAAGGCCTAATCTGTCTGCCATCATTGGCAATCTGGGGAACAGCCATGAAAGGCAGGAACTATCCTGCTACATGTAGCCTATCCTGGCTAGCTGGAGCCAGGGGTAACATTTAATTTCTGGATAAATGAACAGGTCAAAGTCTTTATTTTTACTTATATTAAAATTCAGGATTTACAGGTTTTTTATATTTTATAGGTATGGCAGCACGCATCTGATCTAGCATGAGCTGGCATATAGTCAGCTGAAAAAAAGTGGGTGTTACACGCAGCACTGATATCTTCCCTGTACCTTTAAAAACTGACCATACATACCATTAAAGGAATACCGTAAATGTCAGTCAAGGCCTAATTAGTGTCTATAAAGGTACTTCCTGGCAATAATTGATTTCTTAATCCAGATCCCAATCTGCTCTACTGATATTCTTTAATGACTTTCTGAAGTCAGTGATAACAAATTGGATAAGAAAAGATGTTTTCGTCAATCTGGAGGATTCACAGGAGACACAAAGACTGAGTTAACATGATGCTGTTGCCAAGAGTGACTGAGCAAACAGTGTTTGCAATTACAATTCACTTCCCTAAGTTGGTTTCCAGCAAAGCAGCAGCACTTTAACTTTAATTATGGCTGCCCCAGAGTAAAGGAGGGGGAAAAAGATTGCTTTCCATTACTTACTTATTCGTTCTTTCGTCTTTCACACTCCTCAGCAAATTCGATCATGTAATTAAACTCTAAAGCGTATTTGCTGACAACCTGTGGTCAAAACGTAACGGAAGATGATAATGATGCTCAAACTGGGTTCCCTCCTTCCTACAGTGCCAGTTTCTGCCAAAGTGCTTCCTTTGCACAAATTACCGTATGCCATAATCAGACCATTTGGAAGCAGGGTGTGATGTGTAGGTAAGGTTTAAAACCTTACCATTAGAATTGCTTATGGAGGAACTGCATTAATAGCCCATTTTCCCCCTATCTTCCATTCAGGCAGAAGAAAGGGTAAATTCAGCAATTGTAGTGGCTGGCAAACATTGGTGTCTCATTCCAATCTTCTACTCAAAATTCAAATTCAGCCTTAAGAGTAATAGGCCACTGTGGCCTCTAACGTCAATAAAAGCAGTATATAGCATGAAGAGGGAGGTCTGGCCTCTGTAAGGAAAGGGAAACATCAGAATGTTTTCAGGCAATCACAGAAAAAAAATTGAATTACAAAGTCTTGGGAATCTTTATGTCATAAAAAGCATTCCCAAGATTGTTTTATATTGCTTTCTGGGTTATATCTGCACACTGTAATATACAGACATATAAACTGATTTTTGTTCTACCATTGAAAAATCAAATAAATGAAAAAAAAAAAAAAAGACTTTTGATGACCTTTCCACAGCAAGGAAAACTTGCTAAATTTAAATTCTGTGAGTAAATTAGGACAAAGAAGACAGTCCTGTCATTTCAACAGCCTCTTAGCTCTACTTCTCTGCCTGTCTCCCAGTTGCTAATCAGCCTGGGAAATGACTACGTTCTGCATCTATAATGATCGGAGGAGCAAGCGAACATTGAACAGGAGCCAGGATGAATCAGAGGAAGTCTGGTCCATGGCTGCCATGGACAACTATGAATCTAGCCTGCTTTCCAGTCAAAGCCACAGGTCAGCTGCTCCCCTTTGCCCACCTGAGTACCAGCACTTACGGCTCATGGAGCAGCACGTAGGAGATGCTAAGGCTCCCAGTTAACACAGATCTGTCTGCTACTGCTTGAATTAGGTGCAATCCTGTGGAGAAGAGGGGACTACTTCTTCTTCCCTCCCTTTAAAGGTTACACCTGATTAAGTTTCTAGCAGGTGTGTGGTGATGGGGACAGCTGCAGCACAAGTGGGAGAGCCTTGTGAGGGCTGGTCTATGGCAGGGAGGAAGGAGAAAGCCAAATGTCAGAGGTGACAAAAAAGGGGGGGGACTTTTGCAGAGACCCACAGGCTTCATGGGCATGTTTGTGCAAGCCAGGAAGACACTGAAAGCTGCTGGGACAAAAAGTGAGCATGGAGGAAAGAACTGCCCCAGGAATCCTGGGCATCCTGGGGTGCATCAAGAAGAGTGTGGCCAGCAGGTCGAGGGAGGTCATCCTCCCCCTCTACTCTACCCTGGTGAGGCCGCATCTGGAGTACTGCATCCAGTTCTGGGCTCCCCAGTTCAAGAAGGACAGGGATCTGATGGAGAGGGTCCAGCAAAGGGCCACGAAGATGATTAGGGGATTAGAACATCTCTCATATGAGGAAAGGCTTAGAGACTTGGGTCTCTTTAGTCTAGAGAAAAGAAGATTGAGGGGGGATCTTATTAACGCTTATAGATACTTAAAAGGAGGATGCCAGGGGGATGGGAGCAGTCTTTTTTCAGTGGTGCCCATTGATAGGACGAGGGGTAATGGGCACAAGCTTGAACGTAGGAAGTTCCATCTTAACATGAGGAGGAACTTCTTTACCTTGAGGGTAGTGGAGCACTGGCACAGGCTGCCCAGAGAGGTGGTGGAGTCTCCCACTCTGGAGACATTCAAAACCCGCCTGGACGCTGTCCTGTGCAACCTGTTGTAGGTGACCTTGCTCTGGCGGGGGGGTTGGACTAGATGATCTCCAGAGGTCCCTTCCAACCCTGACTATTCTGTGATTCTGTGAATATGTGGTGGATATTTGCTCTCCAGCCTCGTGGCTTGCTCTGCCTCACCCAGTAGCTCTGAGCTCCCGCTCTTTGAATAAAGATTCCTTGTTCTCCTTTGGCACTTTTGTTTTGCTCTAAATGTAATTTTAAAGATGGGAAGCCTTTGATGACTCTTGATGAGTTCACCTTAAAGAAAAGGCTCACTCCAAGGCTCCAGGGGGTCAGCCATATACAGTTATCTTCAAACTAAGACTGTATGGTTGTGGCAGTACTGCTCCACCTGTCCGCTGCAAGCGGTGTCTGTGGAGGAGCAGGCAGGCTGAGGATGCCATCCTTCCAGCCCATCCATCCCTGCTCTTAGCGTGGAAGAAGGCTGAGGTGTGGGGATGTTACATGCCATACCTGACCCATCTTGCCAAGCAGTCTCTCCTTTCCATCCCAGTCCTGCTTTTGGCACTTTTCTCCACTCAAGCAGGAATGACTGGATGGTTATGGGGTGTCCTTGCACCATATAAACTGATGTCAAGATGACAAAACCTGTGCAGGTGCTGCAAACATCACTGCTATGGCACTGAGGGCAGTCAGACTTGCTTTGCTTCTTTAGCTGCCTAAAATCCCTGTCCACGTGATAAAGATTTTCCTTCTATCTATGAACACTCCCTTCTGTTCCCAGCGCATCTAGGAACGTTTCCCAATTCCAACATCATTGTTTCACCCACAATTTTCTTTAGGCTTTGACACATTAGTGAACCTAATGTCAATTAAAGTGTTAGGAATGTCAGTATTTTAATTTTCTGAGAAGCTGCTTAACACATCCTAATCTTGAAATTCAGCTTTTTTCCAGGCCTAGACCTTTTCTAAGTACACAAAGACAAAAGCTCCAAATTATACTGTGGTTTGGTGATTCTGAGCAAAATGTGCCCTAGGGCTTAGCCTGAGAACATCAACTCATTTTCTTTAGTGACCCAAGACAGATAACTAGAGGCTAGGTTCCCAAAGGTGAAAGGCTGCTGTCACTAAGCCACTGCAGCAACTTAATTGAATGTTTTCTCCCAGCACTAGCAGCAAAGGCTGCTTTTACTATTTGTTCTATGTTGGGATTAGTATGGAGTATTTGCCTGACTTGCCTCCGAACAAAAACTGTAAAAGAAAAAAACCTGTTTGCAATTACTTATTGAGTGCCATTCTGACATATCCAAGGGTCATTCGCACAGCCTTCCAGTCACTCTAGGTCAAAACTCATTTCTGCTTTGGTAAATCACACCCAGGGTGGCTTTGTTGCGTGTTATGACCTGTCCCAGATCCACAGATCATCAGGCATCTAAATTAAAGAGCACAAACTCCACAGTGCCTTTTATTTCTGTTTTGCTGCAGAGCTCTTGCTTTTTTTTTTTTTCTCACCGCCCCATTGAAGACAAATATAAAGATTTCATCTGTAATATTTTGCTTCCTTTAGGTTTCCCTATTTCTTATTTGCCATGTAGGTGAGGGAGGAGCCTGGAGAGGGCGTCACCAGGATGTTCATTAATTTCCCAGTAGGGCTATGCAGATCAGCTCACAGCCTAAACGTGATAACGCTTGCTTTTCTTCCCCGCCCCTTCACACACACACCCTCATAATGGAGATGGAGGAGAGATAATAAGAGAGGGAACAGGCAGCTCTTCACCGTTTGTGAAACTAATGAGCCCCTTCATTTGGGCTCATTATAAATATGCCACCTCTGGCACCAGGCTTTGGTTCTGTTCCTGGCTGCATCAACATCAATTTCGAGGCACACTGATGCATTACTAACACATGCAGCAGCCAAACCTCTTCTTTTCAGCCTTTTTTTTTTTTTTTTTTTGTTGTTGTTGTACTATCTGAGACCTTCCCCTCTTCATTGCTCCCCCTCTGAGAGGCACAGAAGCCCAGACTGAAAAGTAATGAGACTATTAATTAGAGCTTCTCTAAAGGACAACTATCCTGACTGGGTGTTGTCTCTGTCTTAGTCTTTGTTCCAGGCATGTTCTGCAAGATTAATTCTTGTTTACACAGATTAATACAAGAAATTAATATATCCAGCTAGAAAAAAAAAAAAAATAGGTCAGCCTGAGTGAACAGCCTGATTTTTCTTGAGATGGACAGTGGAGATTCATGTTGAGGAGTGGCAACTCTTTTGTCTTCCTTGCGGTCCTATGATATCACCATAAAATATTGGTTTTTGTTCTTTAAAAACTGGGTGTTAAGGTAGTTGCTGAGTGCAGCAAGGGGGAGACACAGAAACATTACATAGGCTGCTTGTCATTTTTTGCTGTTTGCATGCCATCCAGGTGACGGGGGTGGGAATCTATCTTCTTGGCTATTTAGAGGTCTTCCTAAATGGAGTCTGTGGTCTTCTGCCAGGTCTGAGGAAATGCATCCCTCTGTTGGTATATTATAGTTTTACCACAGGAATTGAGGACTGAATGGATAATGTCCAAATTTCCCTCAATGAATGTCTTTATTGCAAAATGAAAATGTGACCACAGTGCACATAAACAATGCAACGCTACGTTTTGTTCAGCTGTTATGGATCAGGATAAGACTGAAACATGATACAGGCTCCAGCAAAAAAAAAGCTGAAGGTGTCAAGGACAACAAGTTATTATTTGGAACATTACTGTTAATATTACCTTTTTTTTTGGTTTGTTTTTTTTTAATCTGTACTAACTAAATCAAAGCTGACTGTACTCTTACTGGCTGCAAAGTGTCTTAGAGAGACATCTTCCTGTGATACTAATGGGGTAATACAGTGCTCCTAACTGATCTCTGAAGAAATAAGATCTTTTAGCCTGCATTATCTCAAGTAACATTATATTTATTTCGTTTCCCTGCTAGCAACCACTAAAGTGAATAAGATTTAGCTGAAGCTTAAAAATACAATTCCTGTAAAGCTGTTAAAAAAAAAAAACAAAACTGGAAACCAACACCATGAAAATTCCCAAAATCTTAAAAGATCAATCATTTTTCTGAATGATCAATAATTTTTCAAGAAACTTTATATGCGTACCTCTTTTTTTTAAGTATGCAGCATATACTGAAAGTTTGTTTTTGAAGAAAAACAGATATCCTGAAATAGAAGTAAATATAACTGTTGAAATAAATTACATTTAAAATGTATTGTTATTAAAAGTGACAGCTAAATCTTTCCAAAACGGAAATTTCAAAATCAAAGGAAAAAAAAAATGGCCAACCAAATGAATAAATTCATTAGGTCAAGATTTATTCCTGCATTCACAAATTTAGCACATTCACTCAGCGAGAAATTTCAGTTATTTTAATGGAGTCTAAATATTAGACTTGTGAAAGTATCTCTTGCTTTTAAAAAAATTACAAATGCTGGGTGCTGGATCAAGACAGGCTGGCATCATTGGCAGGAGGATTTTTCCCTTCATCTTGTAAATACAGGCTGATCTGTCTGGATCTGAAAGCCTGGCCTAGATGCAGAGGTCCTAGCCAAACCCTACCTCAAGATCCAAACTCTCTTTCCTGAGGGAAACCTGCAGACAATCTTGACAAATATATCTAATTGAAGGTAACCTTCTAGACTAGGCACAATCTGGATTTAAACCAGGATATGGAATTGGAAAACAATAGAAATCCTTTGTGATAAGGAAGGATGATGTCTTCACAGCTTAAGCAGTGGATAGCTACTCTTATTCTCCTGGACCTCTGCAATACTCAGCCCTGCTGAGCACAATATGCTGCTGTCTCACAGGAGAGAAAAAAAAAGTTGTTTCTCCCTCAAAGAAGACGTCCAAGCATGCAGCTTTCCACACTTTACTACTGATTTTTGGGACTGAGGAAGAAGAAAGGATCCATTATCTTTCCTTTAGCCACCTGTATATAATGTCTGGGTGGACTAGTAAGACAGCATCAACATACCCAACAAGTTATAACCACAAATATAGGCCAAGTGTTTGGATAAGGAAGACTTGCCAGCTGAATGCAGACAGGCTAGAGGCAGTAGCTGTGAAGAGAGAGAACCAGTTCACAGCTCTGTTGGTCAGCTCAACTTTAGAGAGCCGTTGGAGTCTTTTCTGTACAAAGCCTTCAAGAGAAACATCTCAGGGTAGTGCTTTGTAATATGCTCAAATGGCTAGAATGATGACATCATCTTAGTAATTCATAGCCTTGTTACCTTTTGGCTGAAGTACTTTATTGCAATACATGTGTTTGAAAAGTGCTTTCCATTTTTTACTGCATCTCTACTGTGAGCTAGTACATACCAAAGAATATAGCTTGTTTTCCTAAAAAAGAATTTAAAGGTACTCTGTAGGATTTGCACAGGGCCTGCCACATTCATTGGCTTTAAATTGGAAAATCATTTATTTTGCTCAACAAATTCTCCATCTACTTTCCCATAAAAATCTAATGAGAAGCAACATTAAAGGAAGAGACTGTGTTTTGGGATTCCTGGTAGCCACAATTTGTGCACGTGCACTGCATATTAGAAAGACAAGTAATCTTTTCGATTAAAGACACTTTGCTTCCTTGTCCTTTGGCTCATAGTTAAGCAGAAAAAAATCCCACCATATACGTGATAGGTTAAAAAGCTTCGTATTGTCCTAAAGAAAAATGTTGCTGTTACAGCGAATCTGTTCACAAGTTTTCTAGGCAGCTTTCCAGTCAGCACGAATGCATGAATCCCCTGCCCTGAGAACTCCGGCACTCTGGGGCTTGCTGCTTCAGCCCAAATCTTGAGCCTTGCACCTGGCAGTGACCTGCCCCAGCCATTGAGTTGCCGTCCTAAGAATTGATGGAAGATCTCACATCCTCTAGAGACAAAATATTATACATATACATATACATATACATATACATATACATCATATACTGTTAGTCACTAAATCTTTCCACTTTGGCATTATTTCCTTATTCCTATTTTTAAATTTCTTGTACCTATCAGTAAAAAAGCCTTTTTCAACAAGAAATTTCACTCCATCATTAACAACTATCAAAAGTGTTACAAAGAACAAGAAAAAAACCAAAGCTTTTTCATAACAAAATGAAATGAAACTGAAAAATTCTTACCACTGAATAATTTTCTTGTTTTGTGACCTTTATCACCAAATGTAGTATATCTCCAAACCAGTTTGTCAAACACGTGCTGAAGATTGGAATGAAGTCATATAGAATATCTTTGTATCAGAAAAAATAATACAAAGAAAACTGAAAGCAGTGCAGATAAAAGCTCTATGAATAAAAAGAATAGTGAATAAGGGGGATATTAGGTGATCTGGCTGAAAATAACAGGTTGTGTTATTTTTCCCAAATCTTCCAATTGAATTTTTTAAGCAGACAATATCTAGAGCCTTATTTTTGTCCTTGGCTACTACAGCCATAGATGTTTAGTTGTAGAACACTTTACAACATCTATTTCACTTGACAGAAGCCATAAAACTTTCCTAACTTCCTTAACAAACCTAAAAACTACAATAAAAGCTCCAAAGCTAGAATTATTGCCAAGAAGCCAATAAGCCACTTTCCTGACATAGCAGGGAAAAATTCAATAAAAGCCCCAGCTAAATCTAAGCAGGCTACTGTGTCCATACCACAGAAGGCAGCCAAAAATGAGCAAAATCTAAAGCCTACCAATCTGAGCAGAAGGAAAAATTCTCTTCCATCCTCCAATTTGACAGTTATATTTTATGAACTGGATACAAAATAACTACCAGTGTATGAAGTATTAAAATTTTAGGAGTACTGGGAAGCTCTGTCCTTTCATCATATTTCTCTAAGCTCTTCCAGTGGGTCAGAAGAGTGCGTGCAGAAAAGCGTTCCAAGGACGTACAGGGGGGAGAAGTGACAAGGTTGCCAAACAATAGAAAACTTGAAAGATGGGACCAGTACAAAACAAACAGCATGCAAATGGCAATCCCAAATATTTTAAATCCTTTTAAGAATAGAATTTCTTCTTCCAGATTCAAGAACTCCATCTCAAAATAGCTTGTACTGTGCTAACCTTAAACTTTATTCTTCTAGTTATTAGAAACCTTCTAATTTTCAGTCTAAATTTATTCATTACTATTTGATAAATAGTTACTTCTTAACTGTCTCTGTCTCCTTATTGATAATTATCCCTCAGGCCTAGATGCATTTATCCACATCTGTTCACTCAGCCTTCTTTTAGCTAGTTTCATAGACCAAGCTCTCTTTTCATAAGAGAGATACTCCATTCATTTCATCATCCCATGAGGTTTTCTCTGCATCTGTTTTCATTACATTTCTCTTTCTTCAGCAACAATGACCAGAACTATGTGTATTCCATTTTTTTTTCTATATTTTTCTATATATTCTACAATTGCACTTATGTATCTTTAACACTATTAAAACCACATAATTTATCCTTGAAATTTTGCAGCTCCATTCTGCAGCTCTGTCACTGTCCAAACAATCAAATCAATCAGTCAACACACCTTGGTCTCATTCCTCTCCTGTCACCTCCAGTTGATGAGTTCTAACTGAACTTAAGTCCACACTAAGATTTTTGACTACACTGTCTAAGCTTAGTATGACCTATGCATGTTATTCTGTTATGACTTTAAATAGTACCTTTATGTTGTCCACAGTCAAACGTGTTTCAGCTGTAAGAGCTTGAAAAGATGCCTGTCAGGAAGGCCAAAACCACCAAATATATTGTATCTTTCTAAACCAACTCCTTAACGAGTTCTTTGAATCTGAACTATTCATTTACTAGAACAACAGAATGCGAATCATTTCTATATGTATATATGTATGTGGGGACCTATCTCCAAATTATCCTCATTAAGCAGTGAATGAGGGGATTATTATTTTTTTTTTTATGAAAATTGCTCTATTTTCCACAGTGGAATAATTCACTGATTTAAAACAAGGTAGCTGACAATGATTTAAATTATCAGCCTCATTAACTGGGTAAGGTTATGACTGCAGGTTAGGATAGTCAGCAAACAGTGTTACAAGGCTAAAACAGTGCCTGCAGTTCAATTGTCTATATGTGTAAAATAAAGGTCAGGAGGGCAGACATTCCAGGTAAAATACATCCCACAACTCAATAATAAAATTGTGGAAAGTACCTTGTTTGTGAGGATAACCTGATTTGTTATACAGATATTTTTTTTTTCATTTTTAGAACTATCTGAAGTCCAGTCATCATGTTCTAACCTTCATCTGAAATTGCTTTGTACTTCTGAATTTTCCCTAGATTTACTTGCAATTGGCTAGGTCTCTGATATTCAACAACTTGGAAATTCCATTTCCAAAAATGAGATGCCAAAGCATCTTCGTGCAGAAGAAAAGACAGACTTTCAGTACCATGAAGGAAGGTTTAGTTTCTATAAATACTGGCCTATTTCCCATTCAGTTGAAAACGTCTGCAATGTGGGATGCATCTCCTTACAGCAGATAATTCAGACAGGGTCACAGAGGTTTCAGATTTCCTATTGGAAATTGCCAATTAACAGATTTTGCACTGAGTTCAATTTTACTCAGTGGCACATCATTCTAGAATCACAAATTACAGGAAGATATTTAATACTATATCATAAATGATGACAAAAACTCAGGAAACTTTGGGTGGGCTGAGCCTAAGCTTCAATTGATACCAAATGTTTTGATATTTGTCCTCCCTATAATAAGATATATGTTTCACAGTTAGCTAGATCTCCATGGTACAGCATTAATAAACATGGCAGTGAAAGTGATCCAGCCCTATACAGAAAAAGCTCCCAAATGCACTTACGAGGTTTGAACTTTTCAAGGGTATGATCAAAGCTGAGTGGAGTGAATGGAAAAGCTCATATTGACATCAATGGGCTCTGGAACAGGCTTGATGTGTTGACAGCTAGAGAGATGCTCTGAAACCATCTGAAAATAAATTCAAGGTCTGATAGGACACTGTGGCAAAAGAGATACCATTGCTTCATTCTCCTCCATGTCAGGAAATTATCTCCTAGCTGTCAGCGTCAGTTTCTCATTTTAGTGTTTATGTTTCTGGCTCATCTCTCGCCAAATGGCTTTCCTTTTGTATGTATGACAATTGATTAGTAATAAAAAGCAACAGGGTCATAAAATAGCACACTTTGCATCTATAATATGAAATATTCTTGCTCATAGCCAAGTCTTATCTTCTTCAAATAATATCCAATGCACAACAGAAAAAGCTGAGACAAATCAGTTTCTGCTAACATGGGGCCTGTGTACTTTAGCATTCCCTTACCCAGCCTTAGCATTAGTTAGAAATTTTTCACTTTCCCTTAAGCTCTGATCCACCTTAAAAGCAGCAGTCACATTCCAGTCGATTTGGTGAGATGAATGCTATTTACACTTCAGTTTACACCTTTTTCTAAGATTTCATAAGAGAATAAATCCACACTTCCAGGGACGGCTGCGCATGAGGAAGTCTGGGGCTGTTAAGCAGAAGTGTTAGACACGTATGGGAATGTATTAGTAAGGGTCACACCTCCATCTTAAGATTTTTAAGTGACAGCAAGAGCATAAAAGACAGCAGGATGCAAAGAGAGATTGATTGCATGTGGGTTTTTTCTTCCTTATAACCATGTTCTTTGAATTGTTAAGCATTGCTATCCAACAACCTAGATGGATCACACCATCTAGGTGTACCTAGACAAGACAAATAAAGCTTTGATGAAATAACTCCTTTAAATTAGATATATTATTTCCATGCTATGTATGCTGAGGGCAAGAAACTCCTAATGCCAAATATGTTTCAAAAGAGAGATTAGTAAAGACAATATTGTGGTAACTCCTAGGAAAAATTCATCAGAGCAGCAAGGTGTAACTGGCAGCACTCTTTCAGAGACACCATACATGCATGGGGACAGGTGGCAAGAATCCAGAGAAATCTACATTAGACTAGAGCGGCATATTGTTCTACTTTTTAGCACTAACTCTTTCCTTCCCTTTTTTTGCCCGTCTTTTCTCACACCCAAGTGTCAGCATTTTCCCTAGCCATCACAAAAGTAACAGAAAATGTCATCACTGATCTCTCCAAATTTATTTGCTTGTGGATCCTGCAAGCAATAAGAAAATGGTGAGTCACATCTCTGGGTTTACTTGAGTTGCAGTGCTGCAACACTTAAATCAGTTCACGGCCTTCTTTGCCTTTGTCTGATCCTCCAGAAAGCTGGTCTAGAGGATAAATCCATTCAAACTCTGGTCTTATATTCAGTGTTCTTGGACATCTTGGTTATGCTGGAGATCCCACTAACCAGGGCAAGGTGGTGCAGTCATAGCTGCTTTACGCCATCGGAGGGTTACTTCGAAAGAGCTACCAAATTGCCCAGTTAAGCTTGACTTTGCCCTCACCTTTCTAACAGTGAAGCAGTATAAAATGGCGGCACTTAACAAAGAATCTGACTTCACTGGGAACCAAATTAGTTATTCTTCTTACAGGTTTGGTAACAGCACACAGCTGTGGTCTGCATGCTATGCTTTGGCCAGATCCTGGGCCAAACAATCAGAGAATAATGCTGCAAAGCCCATTTCTCTTCTCACTCTGTACCAGTGCAGTCTGTGCTTGAGATCAGTTGACCTAAAAACCAGCATGACCCAGACTCTGAACCACAGACGCAGCAGAGCCCCGGTGGCCTGACCCCCAACTGGTACAATCGTGCTGTGTGTGAGGAAGGCTGCTGGTTTGCCACGCTGTCTCCGCTGAGAAGTGCTGTCCCAACCCAGGCTGGGGCAGAGGAGGACAGCATTTGTCCTTGTGTTAGCTGAGTTACCAAAGGGTTCACGTGTAATTCTGAAACCTTTAAAGCCTTGAAATTATCTTAACTAGTCAAATAGCCTTCTTCTATTCTTTCTAGCATTTCTACACTAAGTCTTCCTTATTTTCATAAAGGGCAAATTGGTTTGGGTTTTTAGGGTTTAGAAGAAGCAAATATCTGAAGAAAGCCCAGTTCTGGATGACGGCCAACCTGACAATCCTGCCTGGACACTCACCCTTCTGCTCTGTGACCCTACGAACCCATGAGGCCTCACGCAACAGTGGCTGGAGTCACACAGTGTTATGGGAAATTTTATACATGAAGATTTTTAATTGCTTTGCTTTTGGGTATGAGTTTGGAAAGAACAAGTTCAAGAGCACAGAAATATTTCATAGGTTCACATTGGTTTTGATGAAATTTTGTTCTAAAGAAGATCTGGAAGAAAGCAAATAGAAGGGATTTCTTGTGATGTTTTCAATTTTAAGTGGCCATCGGGAGTAATTTTAAAACAGCCATCATTGAAATGAAACTGTTTATTTGTGTACCTTATAGTTTTGATTGACCAGAATTTGTTTTTTAATCTTCTAATTAAATGAAGTAAAAAAGGCCCAGAAATCAACACGCAGTCCATATTCAAAGGAAACAAATCTTGCTTTGCTAATCTCTTGGCTTCTGTTAGGTGTGCAAATCTTAAAAAAAAAAAAAAATTGCCATAGTTTAATAGTGTAATATAGGGAAAAGGCAATAATGCAGCAGGCACTTGGCAGCACTTCTCTTTGGCATTTGCCACTAGCAGTTGAGGGCTAGTAAGCAAGCTCTAGAAACTGAAGATCAAATCTTCAAGATGGAGAAAAAGGTGAAGACAGACGCCAAAGAAGAGGAGATTCAAAGAGGAAAACAATGAGTGATTGTATTAGCAGGTAGGGATGACTGTACTAGTGGAAGCGTTTTGCAAAAGGTTGCTGGGATCAGGAGGTCATTATGTTTGGGTCTACAGATAAACAAAGAAAAAACAAATTTTCTTCTCTTTTCTGCTCTCATATTTGTAAAAATGGTAACTAAAGGGGGTGAAAGGAATTGATCAAGAACTGAGAGCAGTTCTAAGGAGAGTATGAAACATGGCTACAGGGCTTGCTTGTACAAACTGTATACACAGCAGATGCCTGCCACCTCATCTCTTATTGATCTGCTCAGCTGCCAATAGCGGACACCTGGCCAGCCAGGGTGATGAGGTAATCGGCCATCATGAAGACTGATCCATAGCGCTCCTTCTGGGATGGACTTCGTGAAACAGAGAACGAGCTAGCATTTACTAAATACAATGGAAATGTTTTCCCTTTTGTACAGAGTGAATTAGACATCTCTTTTGATTTTAAGGGCACCGCAAGTGTTAACACGAGTTCATAGCGATCATTCTGCATCGGATGTAAAAGAAGCGAGCAGCTAGGAAGAGATGAAGTAAGATCTCCCTGAGGGTTTTCTCTTGTGCAACATAAAGCATTTCCCTTACCTTCCTTGCTATGAGCACGTCTAGCTTGACTTTATACCAGCCCATCCAGTATTGTCACAGTAGCTCATTTCTGTCTATTCACACAGCATTGCAAATCAAGTAAAAGTTGTCCTATCAAAGCCAGGGCTAACAAGAGGAGACTATTTTTAGCATGAAAGTGAGTTTAACAAATGGATCGTAGCTAAGGCAGCATGACAGCCCTGCCGACTAATTAATAGAGACACCAAAGGTGATTTTGTAACAGAGCCAGAATCACTACTACGCTGGGCCTTCAGATCAGGCAGATTTTGCAGCTCTGTTGTGTTGTTCAGCCAGAAAAGACATCCCAAATATACCATGAATCTGGCCCAAACATACCCTGCTTCGAGACAGATAATAAGAGGTTTCCTTGTTTTATTTGTCTTCATTCTTTGCTCGTCCTAGCATTAAGCAGAACCCTTATCACTTGCAGCCTTTCCCTCTTTTGTTAGTCATAAAAGTATCTAATAACTGCTGAGATGGGCCACGTCAGGCTGGACTGAAGCCCTGCGGCTATAGAGGAGGGCTCAAACTCCTCTGTAGGGTGAGAGGTGACAACATTGGCACAAAAGTGGGACAGAAATCAAAACCAGAATTGGGACTTGATATTTTCTTCCTAGGCATATCATGTGATTCCCAGACAAACTCTGTACACTCTTATGCTTTAAGGACTTTATGGGTGCCCAGATTTTAAACGCTTAACATGGATCACTGAAAAGAAGATATACCAGGGTCTTCGTTAATCTCAGCCCCAAATTTCCCACAGATATTTGCAAATAATATAGAATGTAATTCCCTAGGAGATCATTTTATAGCAAACAATTTTACCATTACAGTTTTCCCACAAATGAACTAGCTTTGCCTGCAAGACAGTCTCTCAATGTTCTCTTTTTCTTTGAACTCCTAGTAAATTTGGCTGAACCCACATGCCTTTAAAAAGACATTTTCTTCTGTGGGCCATCCTGTTTCAGGAAGTTCTCAGTTCGCCATTGCTAAGCTTCTCTTTTGAAATTACTATCTCAGGAGCTGCTCCCCAGGGAAATTACTGCAATCCAATCACCACAAATGTAAATTAAATCAGCATCCAATATAACCACAGTGGTTTGTGTTTCTCCCCACTCCTTTCTCCCTTTGAGAAATCTAATTCTGGAACTACTGGAATAAATTCTACTCCCTACCTCCCATAAGGAAATAGCTGCAATGATCTGAGAGCGGATATAGTCTGTAGGAAATCACAGTACAACTTAGTTGTGATGCTTATTCTGGTTCATGGCTTCAGCAGCCTTTCTTCTGCTAAGCCTTTCCCCTTCTCTGCCGTTGCCCTATATTTTCTGTGGTAGGGATAAAGTTAGGAATCCCACCATCTGTGTGAGACCCTGTTTACAGCATCCCACATCGGCAAGTTGCACTTTGTTGTGTGCAGGTTTGGTAACACTCCTCATACGAGCTGAGATTTAGAATTGGTCAGCAAAACATTGGGTTGGCAATACCCTGAGAGGTGTAGCACATACCTCACCTCTCAGCTAAGTAAAAGGTAGAAAATTGTTCAGGTTGGAGAAGTGTAATATTAATTGGGAAAAGCATCAGGTTGCACATATTAGCAACCAATAAACCAAGAAAAGGAAAAAGATAGGTGGGTAGAAGCTGAAGGAATTCAAGATCATGAGAACAAAATTGTCACTTCAATCTCAATCCTTACTCAAGAACACTCAGCTCCCTGTGCCAAATATGTGCATGCAAGCATGATAATTCAGACAGATACCAAGTAAGCAGCGAAATGCCTTCAGCTGTGTGTCCCAAGTCACTAATTGGTCCTCATCATGTCTCTTGAAATAGCCAATGTTAGAACAAATTACTCTGAGTGCCACATTTAAGGTTATTTAACAAGTATTGGATAGTATGTAGAACAGTAACATTCTTTCTTCAAAATAAAAGGTCAACTGATGTCCACACAAGCTGCAATGACGAATCCTGGGATAATGAACAGATAACATATTTCACATTTAAAGGCTATTGTATATTACTTCTTATGGGGGAAAAAATATATTCTGCTTGGCATCAAAAATGTTATCCCAAAAAAATGAATGCTATTCAAATAGTGGCTACAAATGTTGAGAAAATCTTCACATCACTTCCACTTCAGTACTTTGGATTTGAATATGCAGGCTTTTAAAACTTGCAGCAAATCTCCAGTCACTAAATGTAGCATGATCTTATTCTTATGCCATTTACAGAACTATGGTTTATTCACATTGTGTCAAAGTATATCATGGCTATTATTATTAGAATTATTAATAATAATTAATCTTCAACATTAAAACAACAGCCTGATATACTGGTGACACAAAGAACAGGTAGAAACAAAGTTCGTCATCATCCTGAACAACCATGTAAATCTAAAAAGAAATATTAAAGTATAGGATTGTTTTTTCTCAAATGCAAATACACAGATGTACATACATTCGTTTACTTGTGCTCAGCAAGACTGTAATTTTCCTTCTGAATACGTATTAGGTAGGAATGGTAAGTACCATATGAAATATTTCTCTTGAGTTATAAGAAAACGTTTAGCTAACATTGACATGGGTAGTTGAACGTGTGCAGGCATCATCCACCAAGTCATACTGACAGCCAGTGTCGGTGTCAAAGCATATGACTGTTAGTGGATATTGGGTTTTTATATCTTGGAATGAAGAGGCAATAAAGCTGGGCCATAACAAAAAAGCCTTCTGTTATGTAGGCAGTATAGGCTTTGACATACTTCCAGTTTTTCATTCTGCCTGTCTTAAGTTTTCTAAATATTACTGGTCACTACAATGTTGCTACTGAGCAACTTTACCTAGTCTCAGAAAGGAAATATTCTTTATACGGAATTTATAGATAGCTCTGTTTAACTCCCATTAAGTGACTGAAAATTCAGAAAATTTGAGAGGTAGAAAAGGCAAATGAATCAGTGCAACCATTATACAATTTCTGGCAAGTAGTGGAGGTCAGAGAAAAATCAGGGACAATTCTGTCAGTTGTAAACATAGGCAGGAATAGTAAGGAGTAGTTAAAGAGTGCACTTAAGTATGCAGCTGTATTCCAATGGATGGCATCATCCAAGGAGTGATAGAGGCACAGATTGGTAATGTAATGTAAGCAATTAGTTCTGGCAGCTACAAAAGAACTGGTGAAGCAGAAAAATCAGTCTCAAGAACTAATCTGTATCTGCACAATAGCAATGTCTTGATAGCACATCTGAAACATGGCAGTTCAAACAGACAGGACAGAAGAGTTGTATGGATGCCTCAGATAGCTGTCACCCACTAATGACTCTCAGAGCCAGGTGGAAGCAGGGAATTATCGTTTGGGAAAACCAAAAGGGAATACAGGCAAACCACCTACCACTCAAAAAAGACAAATGTAAAATGTGCCTCGGTGGATGAGGTCAGAAAAAAACATCACTTAAACTTCAATTTTACAGAGCAGTTTTGCCAAAGAAAACTGCTTGTTATTATTGGTAAATGTAAATGCACTTACAGTACACACTGGCTCTGACTCCACAAATCATTTATGCATATATTTAAGTTTGTACAGATGCATCATTCAAACAACACAATTGCAAATTAGACTTGTCTGAATTATTAAGTTTTTCTGCGTTTTTTCTTTGCGCAGGGTTATGTAAGCAACTTTCCCAATTAGCCTCTTTCTAGGTGATCTTGACCAAGTCACTTCTCTATTTTTCCGTCTATGAAATGCAACAATAACGCTGATTTTCTTTATGAAATACTCTGAGCCACACTGGATAGGTGATATTATTCCAGTATTAAGTCTTCTGGATCAACCTGGTGCATCTAGATGAGGGAAAGGATCAACCTCCATAGCAAGCGGTCTACATACATAATGTAGACCATCTATCATGCTGTCTGTGCGTGAGGACTCCTGAGGAGAATTCCTCCTGGCTGACCCAATTTACTTTGGTTCGTACCAAAAGGTGGTTGTGTGTGTGTACAGGCTGGGTTCTTCTGGAAACCTACCACTACCTACTGTGCTCCAGCCCCCAAGGGACTTTTAGCCTGCTGCACCAGGCTGGAGCTGGCCTGAAGGAAAATCCCCAAAATGCACACAGTGCGGATCTCTGCACCAACTGTTTCACTCTTCAGATTCACTCCTATTGTTACACACTATTTATTAATGTAGATGTAGCCTACTGTGACAAAAAGTAGTTGAGGTCTCTAGAATAAATAAGGCACGGGTACTTACAGTTCTCACTGTGAGCTCCTTTGTAGACTTTCCGGTGCCTGTAAAGGTTGAGCTCATACTGCTACCTGGGACATTAATAGGTTCTCTCCCTTTGTCCAGTTCTCTATTTCTCCCAGAAAGAGGAACATAACATCCTGAACATACCTCTATAATACCTGACCAAAAACTGGCCAAACGTGTTATAAGCTATTGGGAAGGAGGGGGTGGATGGAAGAAGAGAACCACAGGTTAAAAGTAGATAAATGTGGCCACCTTAACAAAGCAGGCTAAAAATTTTCTAAAACCACAGTCCTGGGCAGCAAAATTATACCCCAACAGCTTTTCAAACAGCTTTTCTAAGTCCGAAACAATAGGTTTTTTTTAACATAATCTCATACCAATCTTGAGAATTTCAAAGGATGCTAGGGTTGTTTTTTTCTGTAATGCAGTGCTTCTGAGGAGCAAAGCCAAACTTGTTTGGATCCCCCCAACCTGTACATTCCTATAGCTTAAAGCAGTTGTCTTGAGACCCAGCTCCGTATTCTGTACTTAAAGCACTTGGTTTGTAAAAAAAAATGTATAACTTACTGATGTATTAATCTAAAGAAAGCACTTACACAGGACCATTTATTTTTAATTAAAATACTCCATTAGTATTTTGAGCAGTTTGGAAGTGGGTGCTGCCTCTCAATCTTGACCTGACGTTAGCGTTCGCGCCCAGACACAGCGGTGTGCTCTGTGCCTCCGCGCTGTTCTGGCCCCGCAGCGAAGGGGCAGTGGCTCTCGGCAGGGCTCATCAACCCGCCTGCCCCCCGTGCCGGCCCAGGGATGGGACCGGGACACTTGGTTTACCACAGCAGCTACTCCACTGGAGCTCGCTGGTATCAAGATGCTCAAGCAGCCCAGGCGCATTACGGTTTTCTTCACACCTTTTGCAATACCTGTGTTTTGTTCCTATTTTGAAAACCCACGTTCATCTCCTCCGGTCTGCTGTTCACAAGCGACTCTTTTCTGCAACAGCTAGATTTATAAAGGATTTAGGGTGATGTTGAATTCAAGGCATTTATTCTCATCTCTAAAATGTATCCTGTTAGCAGTGACTAGAGCACAAAATCTTCTCTGTTGCGATTAACCAACTCCTAGTTGTTTGAGCTTGCCATATTGCATCAAGGAGCAGTGCCACGAAAACGCAGGGGCAGAAGAGTCCATCTAAAATGTCAACAGCGCCTTCACCACTCTGAAGCAAAGGGCAGGTATTTTTACAAGTCTTTAGCACGGAAATATCGTTCAGCTCCTGATAAAGTGGACACACTGTGAAAGTTATTTTTAAAAATCATTCATCTTTCAGAGTTTCCCAATATAGCCTGCACAAGGTTTTTACAAGATAGGAATTTTTAAAAGGCCTACCATTTTGACCTTGCAACTGAACTTATATTTGAACAAAACAATAACTATAACAGTGGATGAAAAAAGACTTTAGGAATCTATCTGAAATCTACCTTTAATTTGCAATAATTAAATTGTAAAGTCAGAAGAACGGAAATATCAGGTGGATAATTCCTCTTTTAAAAGTAGTTCAGTTCAGCCTTAGCTATAGACCTCTGAGTGCCATTTATATAATAGATAGCTAAAAATATTGATTCTCATCTGTCTTCCCTCTGCTACCAACTAGAAAGAGGCAAATACCTTGTATAAAATGTCATATCAAAACAAAACCCCTGTTCAGATTTCTTTTAAGAATTATCACAGCTTCCAAACTGCCATGAAGTATTTGGACATCTTTCAGAAGTTAAATCCTAATTGTAAAACAAGTGGATATCATCTGAGTAATTTTATCATTTATTGGTTTAACCCTACGCATGCTGTGCTATCCAATAACTGCCTGTGTGCTTGAATAGAATTGTGAAAAATAAATAAAAGCAATTACATTTTAGTAACTGCTGTTACTAAACAATTGTGCCTCTTCATTGACTTCCTACTGTTTTTTGGTGTGAATATGTTAGTAAGGTATTTAATGGACAATTACATAGGACATAATAACTTATAAATTCACTTATGATAGTACATCACACGATCATTTCACACAGTAACTCCAGTGAGGGCAACGAAACATTGGCTCACTGTGATACGACATCCTGTAGCACGTGGCAGAGTGACTCAAAGTCAGCCCATGTCACCGCAGCGGGTGCTTACCTACACACTCTGCTTGGAGGACTTTCAGAGAGTCCTCCCACTGTGCACGTGGCAGACGTGGCCTCATGGGGGCAACCGGGGTCAGAGACAGCATTAACCTCAGCCACCCCTGAGGAGGGGTGACAGCGGGACCTGTGACTCTGGGACCTGTGCAGGTCAGTGTGTGCCAACCTGTCCCGCAGGGGAAGTCACGAGCCTGACCGTGCACCCACCATGGGTCCTGTGCTGCCAGCTCGCCTCTGCCCTGTGCCTTCCAGAGTGCTTACTTGACACACATAAAATTTACCATAGAATAGCAAGAATTCCCTTAAATTACGGAGGCATTCTTTTCTCACCTATATTAGTAGCTTTCTTGCAAAAAGCACTTTTGTAAATGTCATGATGCACTGGAATCAATCGTAGTACATACCCTTTAAATAAAACAACAAAGTAATTCCTGAGAGCCATGGTATTTCAAGACATCCAGGGTAAACAGAAAATTTTATTGGTGCTTGGGTTTATTCTCGGGTGATCTGACAAGAGAGCAGTACAAGAAAAATCTGTGGTTGTAGCTGAGACATAACCGTGAGGAGATTTTGCTATGTATGTATTCTACTCTCCACGGGAAGAGAAGATAAAGCCAAGTGTGGTTTCCCAAAAATGTGTGACCAGTGGATTATTTCCTGCTTAATAAAACGTAACTAAACGCATCTAAGTTTCTCCAGATGGATATTATTTATGAATTGGGAAGAAGATAAAATTAATAGGAACATCAAAGACGTGCTGAAAAGTTTCCTGATTAAACATTATCTGACCTCCAAACGTTCTTCCTCTGCATTTCCTGCAGCAATTTGGCTATTAGTCAACCCGTTAACTGTTCCTTCTACAGAAATGCAGATGTCAGGTTTATAAATATCTGAATCAGAGCTGGAATTTAAACTTCACGTTGATTTAAATCCTGTTCAACAAGGTGACATTTTTTTTCAGGGACCAGATGCCCTGGTCTTATCTCTTTGCATCGCTCCCCTGGCAAAAGAGGGAGCGCACGCTTTTTGCACACAGGATTTCTCCAGCACAGCCAGCTATTCATCACCTGCCGTACTGGACAGAGAGATCACTCGGCGTGCATGACCATAGCACACTGCTTTTGTTACGGCAGGAGTTCTTTTGTAAATAAAAGCCTGCAGGCCACTGTGGCGACTGAGCTATAGAGGTATTTATCATACTTATACTTGTTCAGGCACTGCGGTTCAGAGCACTCCACAAACTATAACGCGGAGATACAGGCACTGCTCCGTCCCGAACTCAAGGGGATTCAAAGGATTCAGAATGACTTCTCTGTTTTCTTTCTTCCACCCATACCATGCCCCTTTACTCGAAGTGCATATCAGATAAACTTCTCTTTTTCAGTTTTTCCCTGCAAAACAATACAAGGATGTCATTGGGAGAGCTACACTTTGACAACAAAACTGTACTCCAAATTTTCTGCCACTTCAGTAACATCTCTCTCAAAACCCAAATGTGCTGGGAGAAGTTCATGTCTGCAAATCCCAAGAAGCTCTTCAGGCTCGTCGTTAAGAGCATATTCCGAGTTGGTGCTTCACAGCGATGGGAGAGTGAGTAACAGTCTAGGTTAGACGGAATTTCATTAAAATAAATGATACATTCCGTGTATGTTCTCAAGGAGTTTTACAAACACGTGTCAAAACACTTCAGTGATAATTGTGACTATTATTCCTCTTGCTAGACTGTAGCTTTTACTACTGTAAGCAGAGATTTCTAGGAACATACCTGCTGTCCCACAGCTCCACACTTCCCACCCGGCGGACCAGGCAGGGTGAGTTTGGGACCTCTGGTGCGGGTGGGCAGTAGCAGCCAGCCAGCGGTATGGCATGGCCCACTGCAGGGGAACACGGGAGGCTGTGGTGGGTCAGGAAACCAGCCCAAACATGGTGCACCAGCGATACAGAATGAAAAACGTGCGATGAACAGTGAGGCCTCACCAATGCCAGTGTCATTAATTGCCAAGTGCTGCAAAGAAAGACTGAATGCAAGTCCTAGACAACAGCTGCAGGAGAATCACAGACATTACAGGCAAGGCAATCGGGCTTTAAGTCATAATCAAGGAGAAGAGGTGGCAGAAGAAAGAGGGATCTCTGATCTGCATGGTAACTCCTGTATATTTAGTTAAAGATAAGGTAAGTAATTTACTGAATTTTAAGGCCTCACATTGTGCTATATGAAAGTTTAGGTTAATTTACATCCCAAAGTAGCTAGCTCTGAGCCAACTTGGTTACAAAGCGCTTTTCAATGGACTTAATCTTTACACATCTGTAGCGAGAACTTGCCTTTCAAAGACAACTTGCTGATACCCTGTGAAGCCCATGTACTGCTCTGGGGAGCCCAGCTGCTACAGAATATGAATTAGAAATGCAAACTAATCTTATCCTCTATCAGCCAGCTATAGGTCAGCATCAGTTGCTGCTGAATGCATCCAAGACCTGGATATTTTTCAGAGAACACCTCAAACAGCCGCGCCTTGTGCTGGCTATTCCTGCCGCATCTGCAACAGCTGAGTGATCTTTCAGTGCCACAACGGGACTGAAATCCTGGCATAAATGTGCCATGGGACAAGCTCTCCTCAATCGTGCTGCTTTTTTTATATGTCCACAAGGACATCAACACTGACTGTGCTCGAGTAAACGCAATTTTTGCAGAGGATGAAGACTGTCAGTGTTGTCAAGCTCCTGCAAACGTTTAAATTCTGAAATGGGTCATGAGGTCACTTAACTCCATACAAACACGAAGCCACAGTTTTGCCTTGCATGCCATACAATACAAAGATTGGCAAAGTGGTCCCAGTTAATCTTTTCTGCAAGTTGTAACTTTTCCTCACCCTTCCTCCGTGTTGGAGTGCTCTCCACTGGCTGTTTGGGGCTTGCTGGTAGTTTTGTTGTTGTCGTTTCCTTCCTTTACAAACAGGACAGATTTGTCATATGGTGTCAGTATTCATGATTTTAAGGAGTAACTGGAACAGGTTTCATCTCTGAAATTAGGATTCACTTTTCCAAAAAGCCCCACCCTGCGTGCTGGGAAAATAACTTGCCTGCGTGCATTTTAGCCTATGAATCGCTCGCTATTCAGATCAACAGCTGATGAGCCATTATTCACACGGGAGGTTCATCCTGTGAAGGCATCAGGGTGCAGGAAGAGCTGGGCTTGGAGCCAGGAGTGCCCCAGCATGAGGCAGGGACCCTTGACCAGGGTGCAGCCCCCTGGGCCCTGCTCTGGGCCAGGGGCAGGAACAGGGTCCCTCCAGGGACCTGAGATGATGCTCAGGGAGCCCATCCAGGGCAGCAGAGCACGGGTCCAAGCACAGTGCTGCTTGGAGCAGGCCTGGGGCCCTGGTCGGGGTGAAATGGTGCCTCTGGGCTTAGGGGGAAGGGTTCTGGGGGGGCCAGCCAGGGAAAGTGAGGCTTGACAGTCCCCCATGGGGCACTGACAGAAGATGCTTCCTCCTTGGAAGCATTCCTTTTCAGAAGTTACCTTTTACCACTTACAACACTTCAATGAAAATAGTATGAAAAAAATAATAAAAGTTTCTAAAATGTCTATGAGGGCATTCTGAGAGTAAACAGATCTACATATTCAGGTTAATTTTTGCAATAATTTTGTTTTCAGTGAAAGTGTCTACATGATTAAAATTCATATTAAATGAATACAAAATGTTATTATCCACAACAAAAGTATTTTACAGGCTGTATTCACTATTTTTTTTTTACACAAATCCTTCTTTTCCAGAATTCAGTCAGTCATAAGATAAAGTATATTCTCTCGTCATCTCATGAAGAGTATCAGTTCTGTTACATGTCTGTTAGGCAGAAACAATACAAATTAAAATGTGGGCAATCAGTAGATCAAGAAGGACAACACTAGGTTTTAAAAACTAAGCTCCTACAAAAAAGATTTTGTTTATACCTCATTAAAAGTAGCATTTGCAGAATCAGAGTGCAGTGAAACTTTAAATGTGTGTGTGCATGATGCAACACCCACATCTATGGCTAAAAGATATTTTGCAAGGTCTATATCATAACAAACTCCAAAATCTGTTTTTGTCCTGACTCAGCTTTGACCTACTACTTGGCTACACTACATTACCAATACCAGACAACACATTAGATAAAAATATGTATCTATTATGACAAAACTGTAGTGCACTGCCTAAAACATTAGGACTACATTCTGCATGCAGTTAAAAGATGTCCTGATATATTATTACATGAGTATTTTATTTGTTGCTGAGTTACCTGTTGAGATCACAGCAACACCAACAGCCAAGCTAGGAGCACTGCATTGGTGCCGTAGCCATACATCATGACAAATAATGAAAGTGCAAATACTATTAATTCAACTACACAGCTCATTATAATGAAAAATTTATTTGCAGATACCTCCTTGATTAATGACTAATGCCCGGTTAATCTTAAACATATCCAATAGGAGAGAAACTAAAGTCAATGAGAGGTACCTGACATCAGAGCGAACATAATTTATCACTCCAATGAATAGTCCATGGCATTGTTCACTGTGCATACAAACACACACAAACACTTCCACAAGCTCTCTGGAATAATGAAGTATCTAGGAAATACACAAAAGACAGAAAACTCATGAGGCATATAGTATAGGTATTTGCATAGAGAGTAGACAAAGGCAGCTATGAGAAAAAGGGAGAACGAAGACATGCCTGCTGAAAAGAAATCTGTTCTACTCTCTTCTGATGTACTCAGTGGCATTTTAGAAGTTGCCAAAATTGTCGGTGCTTTCCGCTTCAACACACCTACCCAATTTCCTCAGATGTTCGGAGTTGCATTTCAACTGGATAGATTTACTCCATACTAGTGCTTAAGAGAATATTCTTTCAATTACAATTGCTGGTTTCTACAGTACCTCTTCTGACAAACTATAAAGGTGTGATAAATAAAAAGTACTATATTTCCTACCCTGCACTAAACTGCATAATATCGAAACATTTACATGTGTTTAACTAGGCTCGAATCTAGGAGTAGGCCCTTTGATATGAGTGGCTTACATACAACAGCTGCCACATTGGGTCAGACCAATACTCCATCCCACCCAGAAGAGGCAGAAGATGCTACATGGAAAGAGCCTGGCCCAGCTGTGTGAAGTCCCTTCCTCTTGTGCCACCCCAGACTTCTCATCTGGAGAACTCTCATCTGTTGTTGCGTGGGTGCGGAACCTGTCACATGCGGTTGGCCTACAAGGTTCAGCTGTATGTTATTTAGAGCTGTATACATGGAATAGACTCTCCTATCAAACAAATCATGAAATCGTTTCATTGAGATAACTTTTCTTTTATAGTACTTCTGTTAATCAAGTCCACTAATTTAGTGGAGTCTCCCTGCAATATGTACATAGTTACCTTAAGGACAGACTGTAATGAGCTCTGGGAGCAGATGCAATTTTCTATTCAAAACAGAAGCAATGTCCGATATGTTGACATCCATCAAGGTATGAGCAACCACTGCCAGCAACAGCGTGTACCAGCGATTACACTCCTCTTCTGTAATCAAAAGGCCAACTCCACCATCACCCCAGTGTCTCAGCAGAATCATGGCCAAGGTTACTCCTTTCCAAACCATCCTGCCAGAGTCCCCCAAGTGCATCTGGGACAGCAGCGGGTGCCACAGCCTGAAACAGAGGCAAAAGGTGAGATGACGAAGGCTTTCTGCTAAATAGCCATGAGTGCTCAAATGAGCAAGTGCAGCAAGTGCCTGTGGTACCGAGGGGAAACAGGTTGGACAACAGCGGAGGGGAGTGCAAGGTGAACACTGCCAAAACCCTGTCATGGCCAACCCAGTAGATCACCTGTCACTAGGTAGAGAACATTTACAAATGTACCAGTCTTACAGTTGTGACAGAGACCTATCATTGAAGAATATCCAACAACTAATTTACAAGTATTTGGGAGAAAATCTGCTTAGAAATTCAGAATTATCAGCTGCTAGTTTGCTCAAGATAGAATTCTGCTAGAATTTAATTTCTGCCATGTCACATTTTAAAATGTGACATCTAAGCTAATTGAAGAAAAAAAAAATTACACTATTTTAAGTTTTTCTGGAGATGGTCGAAATACCTAATTTTAAAATAACCCTGAATTTTATGGTAGTTTTTCAGGGAAAAAAGACCTTCCCTTTTGCTATATTACCAGCCAAGCACTTCTCTTGTAGAAAGAATGATTAAAGAAAGGTAAACTGTGGAATAACTAGATTTTTTTATTCCTGAATACTCAAAAGAAAGAGGTGATGAGAATACTAACTAGGTGGTACTTGAATAAAATTGATGAAATAAACTAAAAATAAGGAAAAGCTTTTCAATTCCAAATGGAAGAGGAAGAAAAGAAGTATATTATCAAGTGCACCTGCAGTAGCTCTAGTGGTCTGCAGCTTTACAAAAGCACAACATAAATTACTGTGTAAAATCTATGAAGCTGACACAAGACTGGTTTCTGAAGTAGTTGCCACACAAACTTCACCAGAGTTGCTAGAGCAGGGAAGGAAAATTAGGAAAGTCAATATGGTATTGCCTTAAAATAAAGACGCCTTGCCAAAAATATAAACAACGAAAACAGCACTGGACTGGGAAACACAAGAAAGACATTTTTATTTATAGAGGTCATTTAGGAACAATAAGTATGAAAAATAGAAAACCAGCAAAAAGCAAGCATATCTTCAGAGAAGAAAGGGACAAAAATCTCACGCTAATATTACACTTTCAAGAATTTGTAATGTCTAACTAATCAGTAGTTCATTAACGTCTTAAGCCCATGGACTGCCTGTAAAGTAAAAACATTCTTAGTGCTGAAAAACCCATGAGAACCTTTACGCACAGAGCATGTTAAGAATATACAGGGCTTTAGATAGACCGGTGCATTAAGGTCAACTCTAGCACCTTGACAGGGCCCTGCAGGTGCCATGACTTCCATTCATCAGAAGCTTTAATACATTAAAAGAGGAAGTTATTTCGATAGCCCAAGGCCTGACTGCATAGAGTTTGGCCAGGGAAGTAAAAGCCGCTCTGTTTCAAAGTGGACACAATGTATTTTATACTCCTGGAGTGTTAAGACCCAGGAGAGACCCCAGAGGTAAAAGAAATTAAGGTTTTAGTTTATATATTCTCTGACTATTCAATAGTCAGAGCAGCTGACCTCTTAAAAATAAGAGGTGACTGACCCTATATCTCAATAAAATGGCAAAGTGTCAGTAGCTTCTGTGTTTTGAAGGCTCGTACCACAATTTTTAATGCTTCCTAGTCATCTTGTACAAATGACCACTGGTTCTCTACCGTCTGAGATGCACCAGAAGCTCTATGGAAAAGAAAGTTTAGCAATAACTAAAGAATGAGCCTTGTTTGGATTGGTGTGCAGGTTCTTGCTAGAACATTATAGCACTGAAAATAGTTCCTTATCTGCCCTCCAGTTCATAGGGCCAGATGATATGAACTCCTTGTAATAAAAGGCAGGAGAACCCCTAAGGATATTAGTTTGCTGGGAAATAACGATAGAGAAGAAAGAAGCTGTTAGAGTGAAAGATGGTGAGCTTGAAAGGGGAGAAATGAAAGAAAAAAGAATGAAATATTTTCAGAAACCAACATGAGTGCCAATAAGGGGAAAGAAAGGGAAAGAAAACTGAAAGCTACCGAGTGACCTTTACTTTTAGCATGGAAAATAAATGTTTCATTTTATAGTTTCTTGTTAAAATAAGACCAGTAAGGGATCATGAATCTTTTTACAGTTTTATAGTTTCCCTTTCAGTGAACCATTTCAGTTTTACACACAATTTTATAACGTAACTGCATAAGAATCTAAGCTTACCCTTAAAATGCCATGATGAGAGCCTATGTATCTGCAACTACATACACGCACATTTATGTTTCAGTAAAAAAGAATCTGTATCATATTTTTAATTCACAAAAAAAAATCTGCTTTGAAATTGAAGTGAAATGATATTTCCTAACAGCCTAATAATTAAATCCAAACAGAAAACAGAATACCCCCCACAACCATACATGCACACAGCTGCAATCACTATTTTCTAGCAGACACAGTGCCTTTGATCTCTCCTGGCCCTCTTCCATCTTCTAGACAGTACAATCCCGAAGGAATCATTGTCTACCAGATACTTCTCCATCCCTCACTGGCCCTGGACTGACTGCCTCTGCAGCAATGTCATATGGAAAACATGGTAAACGTCCTGCAGCAATGTCCTGCAGAAAACGAGGAAGTCGATACCGGCAGACTTTTTATCTGACTTGTTCTCCCCGTGGAAATAGACCCCGCACATCCCAGAAGTCCATAAACACTGCTGGAAAAGAGGGTGAACATGCCACAAGTCGCCTTTCATCACAGCTGTAAATCAGGGATTGCCTCTGTGCACCAATCCTGAGGCGGCTGTTAGGACCCCAGTGTTCACTGAGTTCGTTCTTATGGAAGAACTTGCTGATGGCGCCTGAGTGAGCAGAACCGGTTCAGGGTATAGCTCAGAGTCAACAACTTCCAGAATATCTGGAAATTTTTCTATTTTCCACACAGGTTGCTGGTACCAAAGATGAAACTCTAACACTAGCGCATCAGTCCAGTATCTTTGATCTGACCTTGACACTGGTCCTCTAGCCTGGCATGTTGGTTGCAGCTCTGGTACCAAGATATATTTAGTTCTATCCCTGAAAATACTTCCTCTGATTTCTGGAAATGTCTCTTTTCTGCCACCTGCTTTGCAGTGAATGAGGGCTTCTGCTTTTATAGATCCCAAAGATTTGGTAGCAATGTGCTGGTTTTGTCTGGAATAGAGTTCATTTTCTTCATAGTAGCTAGTATGAGACTATGTTTTGGACTCGTGCTGAAAACAGTGCTGGTAACACAGGGATGTTTTTGTTATTGTTGAGCAGTGCTTACACAAAGTCAAGGCCTTTTCTGCTTCTTACCCTGCCCCGCCAGCGAGTCAGCTGGGGGTGCACAAGAAGCTAGGAGGGGACACAAATGGGACAGCTGACCCCAAATGACCAAAGGGATAGTCCATGCCATATGGTGTCACGCTCAGCATATAAAGCTGAGGGAAGAAGGAGGAAAGGGGGGATGTTTGTAGTTATGGCATTTGTTTTCCCAAGTAACCGTTACGCATGATGGAGCCCTGCTTTCCTGGAGATGGCTGAACACCTGCCTGCCCATGGGAAGCAGGGAGTGAATTCCTTGTTTTGCTCTGCTTGCATGCACAGCTTTCGCTTTACTTATTAAACTGCCTTTATCTCAACCCACAAGTTTTCTCACCTTTACTCTTCTTTTTCTCTCTCCCATCCCACCAGGGGAATATGGTGCTTAGTTGCCGACTGGGGTTAAACCATGACAAGCAGATTCATTTCATGTCCTGCACTTCGGTATTTGTCATCAGACTAGACCAAGAGGAAGGGAAGGAAAATGTGCAGAATGCTTTCCTTCCCCTCCACATGGCCAGAGAGAAGGTCCCTCTCCATGTCCCTTGCAGAGGAGAGCTCAAGCTTATCCAGGTGGGATGTAGGTTTGTATGCAGAAGTAGGGTAGGACCACAGGGTAATTTTCCTCTGCCCAGAATGACAGAAACTCCCTTATAAAATATCAGTTAAGATGATGCACATATTTTAAAGCTGTGTCCAGAACTTCTCTATCCCTTCAATTTATAAAACATTTTGACATTTTCAACTTGCTTTAGGTTTCAAACTTACTTTTTGAACTCTGATTTTGCCAGGAATTCAGTAGCAAAGAAAACCTAATGAGGGAAATTTCTGTCCCTTGAAGTCAATGCCATACAATGAGAGTCCGCATGATATGCCGGGGAATATTACATCTTTTGTTCTCTTTTCGTGCTAGGTACAATGGAGCTTTATCAGTGAAGTCATACTAGCAATAACTTCTAATAAATACATGGCACGTAACAGCTAAAAGGAGAAAGAAAACAACTTTAATGATAGATACAAGACCCTTCACACAATGTGTTTCTGGAGGGGTTATTATAAGTGGCAGCAGTGGCCTATTCTTCAGTCTCCTGCTTTTTGATATACTGGGATTCAGGGCTGGTCTTAAAACGGATGTGTTGCCTTATAAATTACACAGCATATTGAAGCATGCTCATGATATGCTGCCAAATTTATAGCCTGCTGTTGACTGTCCTCTAGATCAGCCCGCCTCTCCTCTGCCTGCCGGTAGAGGCTCAGGAAAAAGGAAGGATGGACACAGCAAAAGCCGTAAGGACAGAGGAAATGCAAACCCAGACAAAAGACTAAAGATAAGAAACAAAAGCGGCTCTTTGTTGTGCTTTTCTGTCAGGTTTCATGAGAGGGAAGACATTATGGGAAGTTATCCAGCCTGACTTCCCATGTGTTAGGCTGGTCTGTGCGTCGGCACAGTGCCTGCACAGAACTGCTCACCATTTCCACCAGCAGGGAGCCTGCTGGAAGAAGAGCAAGAAGTAATCCCAGACAGAGACCCAAACTAGCAAAGCAGCAAAGGAGAAAAGCCTCTGTGCTGCCTATTACCATCCCTCCCAGGGGAACCCCAGCTGCTGGGGGTGCTGTGAGGCTGTGCTCTTTGACCCCGCACTGGTACAAATCAGCACCAGCTCTACTGATGTTAACAGAGGTATATCAGCGCAGGGTCAGAATCAAATCCTCTGGTGTTTCCACTTCAGATTATGATTCCAATTCTGGTTTCTAAATGTACAGAGGGGCAAGCGAACACACATGCACACACACTGACATGCACTGCTCCTCTGCATTTAGACGCTCTGAGGACCAAAGGGATGTTCCTTTCCCTGAAAGTCAAATAGAGGCAAAATAAACAAAGGAGTTTGCAGCTACTGCAGCAACTAATGCTGTGTGTGGTTATTTTTAATGAAAATGTCAAGTACCAGTTCTGCCCAACAGTGGTCTGAACTGAAAACCTCTTTGCTGAGTCAAGCTGAGCAGGACTTATATCTGCATTTCTTCTATCCTTAATCATTGCCTGAAATCAGCCAGCTAAAGTAGACTCCTGATGCGCATACACTCTCCCCTCTTCCAGCACTGAAGGCAAACATTCAGAAGTTTTGCTTCATTTAATTGTCAACCTAAAAAAAACATATCAAATCCGTAGAAACCACTGAAAACAGGTACTGCTTTCCCCTTATCAGCCTCAGTGACTGGCCCGTGAGGTCAGTAATAAACCTCCAGTGTTTACTACTATTGCAGTTCTAATCCATCTGCCCAGTTGTCCAAGATGACTTCCATTTCTCTGGGCTCCCAAGGTCCATTTTCCCTCATCCCAACAATCCCCTACAGTTCTTGTGTCCCTCTCAGCACAGGTAAGTATCCACAGCTGATCCTGCTCATTGCAGCAACTGATTGACTCCACACATATTTCTTGCTGACACCCTTGTCTTCCACTGGATCAAAATGTCTGCCATGGCTTTTATTCCTGAACATGCTACTGTCTGTCCCAAACAACTGAAAGGAAGCAACTCATGCACATCACCATCGTAGTCCTGGTGTGTGTTACAATGTGGTGTGTCAAGAGGCTTCATTGAAACATTCCCCCTGAGGATGCCTTAAAACAAGGGCTGGAGTACCAGATACAGCATGCCTTTACAAAAATAAGATTAAGACGAATGGTAGCAGTAAGTGAGCAACTAACATGGACAGAAACTGACATAATCAGAAGAAAACATAGAGGTGTCTTGCACAATATTAATTCACAGCATAGTTTTTACTGGAGGAGTTCAAATGGATGCAATAGCTTGTTCAGAAGAGACTCTCCAATTTGTGTTAAATTATTCTGCCAAACTTACCCTAGCATATCCCAACAACAACGACGCAGGTGAAGGGATTCACCCTTCTAAAAATACATTGATGGTTAAGACCCTTTGGTCTCTGTGGAAAGACAAACAGCCTGGGCTGGGTAAGCAGCAAATTAGCTGGCATCTTAAACCCTGAAATAAAAAACTCACCTTCACTTTTGGAGTAACACTAACTGTTGTAGGGCTGGAAGAGTCAAGTGAGCAGGTGGTTTTCATACTCTATAAGGCAATAGTGCCTCAGCAAACTACTCCCCATAAAAGAAGATTTTGTACATATTCTAGGAGGATAAAGACAGCTCCCTTAGGAGAGCTCAAATATTTCATATAAGACAAGAGGTATTATCTGGAACAAGCACAGGATAACAACAACACAATGAAATTCAGTGATCACAAGATACCAGCTATATAGAGCCATAGAATCATTTAGGTTGGAAAAGACCTTTAAGACCATCAAGTCCAACCGTTAACCTAGCACTGCCAAGTCCACCACTAAATCACATCCCTAAGCATTACATCTAGCCTTCTTTTAAATACCTCCAGGGATGGTGCCTGAACCACTTCCCTGGGCAGCCTGTTCCAATGCTTGATAACCCCTTCTGTGAAGAATTTTTTCCTAATAGCCAATCTAAACCTCCCCTGGCACAACTTGAGGCCACTTCCTCTTGTCCTATTGCTTGTTACTAGCAAGAAGAGACCAACCCCCTCCTCACTACACCCTCCTTTCAGGTAGTTGGAGAGAGGATTAAGGTCTCCCCTCAGCCTCCTTTTCTCCAGGCTAAACAACCCCAGTTCCCTCAGCTGTTCTTCATAACACTTGTGCTCCAGACCCCTCACCAGTTTCATTTCCCTTCTCTAGAGACACTCCAGCACCTCAATGTCTTTCTTGTAGTGGGGGGCCCAAAACTGAACACAATATTCGAGGTGCAGCCTCACCAGTGCTGAGCACAGGGGGACAACCACTTTCCTAATCCTGTTGGCCACACTACTGCTGATACAAACCAGGATGCTTTTGGCTGCCTTGGCCACCTGGGCACACCGCTGGCTCATATTCATATGAAATGGTAGTTGGTATCACAAAATACCAATTATCTCTGACCAACAGGAATATATATATGTTTTTAACCAGCATCTGTGTTGCTACACATCTGTGTATCTGTGAAGCTTGGTTGTGACAGATGCAAAATATTTGTATGTGTTTTATGAGTTAAGGGCAGAGGATTGTCACTTTCAAAGTACATGATGGTAAAAGAATGTTTAAACACAGATACATGAAAGGGAGGGTTGATCATTTCATTTATGTACTCACCAGTAGGTCCCTCATTCATCCAAAAAAGTGTCACCGGTGTCACTATTTGCAGACTTGAGGAGCTAATTGATGCAGCTGCAGCTGAACTCAATATTTTTGCTGGCAAAATAACATGACATGCTATGGAATTACAACAACCTAAAGGAGTTGCAGGTGGTCTGCCGAGAGATGCAGCAGGAGACCAGGTTCACTCCATGAGCACAAAAGCGGACTCGTATCAAAATGGAAAGAGACTGTATGTTGTGTGCATGCGTGAGGATAGCTGAAACCTGTGAAACCCTGAGCAATTCCTGACCTGGAGGATTAGAAGGTGAGCAGCTGGAATACCAACGCTGTATAACTTTAGGGTCTCTCATCTAAAGACACAATCCACTCCATTATCAGGAAATCTCTGAAAGGATTTTGCCTACTCTGGCTATTGTCAAGGAGGAAAATAACTGCAGCACCTACTATGGCTGACTGCAAGATCAGTCGGCTTTAATTACACATATATTTCTAGAAGGGGTGTTTGAAAGACTTTGGATTTTGAACTCTTGATAAGTCATTGCGGACTTCTTAGAATATAAGGGGGCTATATAGATGCTAACTGTTACTTTCCACATTATTTGAATTAGTCTTGAATGAGGAAAAGCAACAGATTTAATAGAGGGCTACTATGGGCTTTAGTCCATAGGCCCACACAGTACAAAAAATAAGTTTGAACTTGCGTATTACTGTAGACAGAGGTTTTATGCAATGTAACGATCTGGCCTTTGTCAGTAGCCTGAATCAGAAACTTCAAATTTGCATCCACTTTTTTATGATACTTGCTTCAAACTCTTGTCCATTCTAACATTTCTTATGCTTTTCTTTTTTTTTCTTTTTGATCATTTTGGGAAGTGAAAATTTCATACACTAAAGCAACACCCAGTCTGAATAGTTATAGGTCACCTAATTCAGGTGATTCTTTTTCCAAATAATTTCTTTTGCACTTTCCAGTAGAGAATTTTATTTAATCCCAATTAGTTGTTCATGTCAGCTGAAAATTTTGATACTTCAGTTTTTGTCCTGTTTTCCAAACCACACATTAGTATAAGGAACAATTTCTTAGTACAGAACACTGTGGTACATGCTATTAAACTTTGCCATCTTGTAAAACAATGATTTATTTGTATTCATTTTATGTTCTTTGGACATCTCTTCTCTTGTTATTGACTGCTTTCATGAGGGTCTATGAATATTAAACCACCAGAAACCAAGACCCCTAAGGCCTGCCTAGCTGTCTTCTGGTCTTAACAAGGTACCCACATCAGGAATAAGGATTTTAGGAATCCTCCTAGAGCACCAAAGCATCAGACTAGGGTCTACCTTTCTCCTCTAGATTTTTTTTCATAGTGCTCAGTCTGAGCTCTGAAGGAGTGGAGTCACTGAGAATTGGTTGGATTGCATCAGTCTTTCACAGCACCTACAATTTGGTCAAGGGACCGATCTCTGCCACAAGTCCTGGGTACCGGAACAGAGTGAGCACAACCTACAAGAACAGCTTTTGGAGTTTTACAGTTCACAGCATGGTGAAACAGTTGCATTCTTCTCATTACTTCTTCCAGAAATAGCTTAAAATTAACAGTCCCAACTTTTTTTTCAGATTTAGAAACAAAGTGCACCATTAATGCTGTACAGATGGAAAGAGACTCAAAACTTTTTAAATGAGGGGAAAAAAAGGTCAAGTCAACTAAACTTGGTAGGAAACATGGAGTATGGTACTGAGAGTTACTACACCTACAACTACTACATCAACTGCAGAGAACATGATCATCAACACAAAGAGTTTAGTAGACGCCCTTGTAGCGAACCCTATACCTATAGGCTCAGTAACATCATCCTGGTTTTGAAAAAAAAAACCAAGAAAAAGCAATTTAATAACCATATATTCAAGTAATTTTTCATTCACAAAGAGCAAGTTGGGTAGTGCTTTCTGTGAATCCTGTTCATGTTAAATGTAATAAGTGAACACGGGTACTTCTCAATATATTTTTACTGCAGTGAAAAACAATGGGAACTTGTAAATTCCCCTGCCCGTAACAGAAAGACTATATAGCCTTTTAGATAGAGTACTTTCTTTTTTCTTTTAAACACTGCACAAACAATTGTATTCAATAGGTGAGCTTAACAACACTGCAGGAGGATATGTTACGAGAAGCTTTTTTACTCGTCACACGTTAATTCTATGCACAGGAAATAATTATATACAGCAAATGGAGGAGTGTGCAAATTTACCAAATGTTTATTATTTTGACTCCTACGCTCCTGTATGTTTGCAATCATAAATCACTCCTCACCTAAGAAATTGAGTTTCAACCTCTCATTTTCCTTAACTAAAGCACTACCTACGGTGCAGGCAACAAAAGTCTTATAGCACCCACACAAACACCTATTATACTGGATTTACACCTCTTCTCCTCTTCAAAATAATCTTCCTGCTCATAACATTTGTAAATTAATCAGTTACTGCAGAAACAAATACTGTAGCTGTATGGGTGAAACTCGGGGATATTTATCTATACAGTACGAAGAAGCTATTTTGTATCATGGATTGAAAAAGATAAGCATATAGGTAGACAATTCATGGCTGACAGTATGTGTTCTAAATATAGCTGCTTTACCAAAAAGTGCAGAGAAGCAATAGCAAATTCTCTTGCTGTGATACACTGCCTTGTCAGTTATCTTCTTTCAATGCTGCACACACGTATAATAAAATGAGAATAAAGAAACATTAAATATAGATAGCGTATTTATCAAGAGAGCACCTAAGTGACAGGAATTAATTTAGATGCGCATTCTTCAGGTTGAGGAGCAAGGAATAATGACAAACTGTTATACTGTACCATTCTAGCTGAAGCAGGGAAAGTTTTTTATATTGAAGCTATTAACAGTTTTTATTTGCCAGGAGAAACTATTGATTGGCATTATGGTCAAGTATCTTTAGTAGAGTAAAATCCTGATGGTCAGATAGAGTATGCATCATTGTGTACAGCAATATAAAGAAACCAATGGAAAGACACTGACATTCCCCCATTAATCATCCATGTAACAACATGAGTTTTGTTTGCACTTCATTTTAGAAATACACTTGACAACATTTTTTTTTCATTGAATTTTGAAACTTATTCCTGTTCTTAATTATCACATCTGCTCTCTGGAAAAATATAATGGCCTTAGTTTACCATACACTGAACACGTCTCTGGAGACAGGGAGGAAAACAAAGAAAAAAAAAATCAGTGAGAATACATTTTAAAAAACCCAATATTCCTACTCACTGGTTGCCAGAAGCCACAATGAATCACATTCCATTGTGCTTTCTAAAGGTAAAATTCCACAGAATCAACATTTTGTTTAGTATCATAAATAACAGCATAAGATTTGAGGATCAGTTTGTTACAAAATTCTTCATATTACTCAAAAGTCACGATTCCCAGTTCAACATTTTTTAGCTTCAATTTCTAAGCCAACTCATTCCTGAAATACCAGGCATTAAAAAAAGCAGAAGAAAACTGAAGCATATCAGTGAAGGCTGACTAACATAATATCCAGTTCCACATTCAGCTGACACACAGAGAACATTTCTGTAGCATAATTTTGAAAAAATAACAATAAAAATGCAATACAGTTCAAGCAGAGATTTACTAGTGGGTAAAGTGCAGCTAACGTTGTCATACTTTTAAAAGAAAAAAGAATTAACTGAAAGACTGCAAATGTTACATGAACACACTTTTTATATATTTAAGAAGTATAAAGAAGGCAAATAAAAGTCTCTATGAATTCTACCTAGGGAAGTATTTACATTAAGGAGGTTGTTCATGGTAAGGCACCCATGCAAACACAAGGACTGGAGTAGAAATTGGAGAGGTGAGGGCCAGAGCTGATTCCTGGAAAGAACTCACACAGTTATTAAAAATTCCATGTTTAGTTTAGAAAAATAAAGACCTGTACGGCCAAAGTCCAGGAAATAGACTTTGCGTATTTTTTGTGTAAATTAATGCAGGTAAACTAATTTGATGTCTGTGGAACCTTATCATCACAAAGCAGCTTTTGCACAAAAATAGTTTGGGGTTTTTTGCTACCATTCCTTCCCATGTGGTTTTGTTCCTTAGAGAAAGACTGCTGCACAGCTGTAAGACAGTACGTACACGTGTAAGATGCTACAGAAAACCCAAATTCATGTCATCATTCACAGAGAGAGAGAGTGCATTGGTGACAACATACTTGATAACTGGCTGAGTTGTTAACTGTAATAAAATTGTTTGGAACAGAGAGGCCTGATGTTTTTATTAAGCTGGTTCTTACAAAACCATTGCTGCAGCAGAGTTGTGACAGTTGCAATTTTTTCCAAATTATGGCACTCTTGAGTGTGGAAACACTGAGACACTGAACAGTAGAAGAGCATCTGTTCTTGAAAGAAATGATTTATGAGTATAAATAAGAATATATATGTGTGTATATGTGCGCATATATACACACACACACATCTACCACATACAAACATAGACAAATATTCTCACTGAATTATTTTCATATGTGGCACACATGGCAGTAGTACAGATCAGCACACAAGCCCCATCAGGAAACACACGTTCATTGAAACAAGCAAAAATAGATCTAGGAGATTCCAAAACTCAGCAGTGGTTTTTGTTCGTGAATAATTGCTCTGTCTGCTGATCGAAACAGAGATTTTAAAAACCTACACAACTGTCAACTTTTTTGGGACATATGTACAAGCCTATTAACTAGTAAGTTATCCAGCAGTCCAAGTATAATTCATCATTTTCAGTTAATCACTTTGACTAAAACTCTCCTGTAAATTATCTACCTGTGTTTACTTCCTCTGCTCCCCTCTCTCACTTCAGTTTTTTTCCCAGCAAAGTCTGGAAAGGAAGTACCTTTTCTTATGCAGTGCTCTAGCTGTGCAAGAATGCCAGGGCACGCCAGGGCAGCCCAGTTTTGCTCTCCTCTAACGGCTTTCATCTATCATATATCCACACATATAAAAAAAAGCCCACCTAAATGTCTAAAATTAAGATCTTATGTTCCAGTGCTGGCATTTTGACAGAAATAACCAGATCTCAAGCTTTGTGTAGTGAGCGCTAACACGGCAATTTATAGAAATAAGAGTTTGAAGAGTTTCCATTTTCCCTTAAATGTTGGACTTCTATGTCAGATAGTATTTCCCAGGCTCCACCGAAGTCACCTCCCCTCTTGCTGAGCTGTGGAATGACATGAGAAGCCTGATCCAGAAAGGAAGATGAATTCATGAAGTACCAAAATACAGTTCCCACCAGGCATTAAAAAATTAGCAGGTTTTTGGACACAAGCCATACCATATTCAACTGTTAGGCAAAATATTTAACTTTTCCCATGGGAAAAGCAGATTGCTCTTCTCTTCCAAAACGGGTTGTATTTTTTTGTTTTGTTGTTGTTTTTTTTTTTAAAAAAGACCGTGTTAGCTAACTCTGTTAGAGATAAAAATGACTCAAACTACTTTTTGCAATTTCTACATACGAATGGTGTTTCATTCTAAGCTCTTCTAGAGTTTGAACCACTCGGATTACATGTCCAAGGCTGTTACAGAAAGTCAGCTACAGGATCAGGACAAGATACCATAGTCAAACTCCAATTCCTCACTTTTGGTTGGTGCTCAAGTCTCCTTAATAATATCTTCATTAAAATCAGAAATGTCTAATTAAAAAAAGGTGTGGGGGAACCTCTTGGTTTTTTGTTTTCAGTAGGTTAAGGTCCACATAAAAGTAATTTAAAAAAAATAAAAAGGAAAAAAAAGAAGACAGGTTATTTGAGAAGGCTGCAGATACAAATATTAAGTCTTATCTCTGTTAAAGTCAGTGTATTCTCTACGGGTTTTAAGGTATAGAAAATTATATACAGCATACATTGTGTGATAAAACAACACAACAAGCTCATGTTAGCCACAGAAAGAAAAATCAACTTGACCAGTCTCACAATTTACAGCAAGCTGGAATACGCTGAGAAACTAACTTCTCTAAAAATGTGTCCACAGGACTTTTCATGTCTGCAAATATGCATTTTTAAAAATTACATCTGGATAAAACCTGTAGTATTGGAGGCATCTGATCCATCTGTTGTTGTGTGACTTTTCTACTAAATATCTACTGGCTGCAAAATATTTCATAAGCAGGGAGAAAAAAAGAGCTGTAACACATTTAATATTAAAGGAACATGTTCAGAATTATTCTATTTTTCATAAATGTTTGTATGTCTGTGTTTTAACCCTCTTTTCTCTGCCTTTCAATATTTTCTTGCTTCTGCCTACACCTGCAACAAATTTAGCAAGTAATGTTCACAGCTTTGTATAAGACTCAAGTGCCTTGTATTCACACTGATGGAGGGTATGATTGTGTACAGATGCTTATTTTCATTTTCCAACGGATTTTTCCTTTCCTATCCAGACTCCTTTTGGCGCTGTTTAGAGTAGAAGAGGGGTTGAGAAGTGAAATAAACCAAAAAGCGTCAGGTTTTGGAAAGAATTACATGGAATGCGTGCAAAATAAACATTTGCAAAGACAGTAGTTTACTGTTCTAAAACCAGTTACAATTGTCTAGTCCTATTTACATACCTGGGGAGACTGTGTCAGTAAGCAACGTCGGATCCAGCCATCTGAGCAGCTGACAGAGTTCGGATTTCACCGCGTACTGGTGTAGGGCCCTTCAGGTCCCAACCTTACCGTTAGTAAATAATTTTACTTTTGACTGTGCGTTTATTTTATCAATGGAATAAACAATTTCTGAAATCCAGATGAGCACGCGTGGTTGGATAGAGCACCAGTCACAGCAACAGTTGGGTGGGTTTGGGGAGGAACCAGCCAAAATCCATGGCCTGGCACTTAACATCATCCCTGCGTTGCACCTCTGTGTCACACGACAACTCACAGAAACGCTGAAAGAGTGAATGGTGTTATAAGGCTGGATTTAATGACAGAGATCTTCTGCTAGCAGGCAATTTTGGAGAGCACGGCGCTGAGAGCTGTGTTGCGCTTTCGGCATCGGAATGACTTGTCTCAGCCTTTCATGAAGGAGGCAGGAGTGTTACCACTGGTCACTTTGGTGTGGACAAGAGTCTGAACAGGGAAACAAGGAAATCCCAGAACTGTCATTCCATTTCTGGTTCCTACTTGGTATGGAATTTTAGATCAATCACTCGAGCTCAAAATTGCACAGCCTCATTGTTCTGGGGTGCCTTAAATTTTAATGTTTTGGCTGATATGGGGATCACCAGAACTTCAGAAGTTCCTAGTGCTTTTAAAATGAACTAAAGACAGTCCAAAATGAGACCCAAGTCACTGAATACCAGGTAAGCAAACCCCACAAACTAGTTACTCTTTTACAGTACTGTCTAGATGTTTCCCATCTGCAAAAATGGCAGCAAAATCCTATCCAGAGATAGGATTATTATCACCTATTTACTCAGAGCACAGTCTGAGTGGTGATGAAGGTAGCTGCCCTTGCTTCAAATTTTCCTGAAACTAATGGTTCCAAGGAGAAAAGGAGTAATATTGTGACGTGCCCTGCCTCCTATTTCACAAACCTCCTTGCTTTCAGCATTGTTTTACTTCTTGCATTCCCAGTTTAGCCCTTTTCGGCTTTGAAGGAGAGATGCTACCCAGTCAGAGAAAGCAAAATTTGATGCCACAGCCAGGGGTTTGAGGAAGTCTTGTAAATTCATCAGCACTACTCTATTTTTATTGCCTTTTTTTTTTTTTTTA